>JAJPUD010000683.1:310516-483889 GCA_023553655.1 Myrmecobius fasciatus | reverse complement strand
GGCAAAAGTCACTTCCTCAGTCAACAATGGATCTTCATCCAAAACTGGGAAGTAGGCAACAAAACTGCTATTTGGCACCTGTTCCTGTCTTTTTGCCCTGAATGGGTACAATCTCTCTCTGTGTGGTGGAGTGCCCCATGAGGTATGCTACAGGCCTGAAGCCATCCCTCACATTTGGAGGAGCCCTGTTTCTCTATGGTGGAAAAATAATTCCCTCTGACTTTTTTTTAAATTTCCCACCAGAATTTTATCTAGAATTTTTAGATCTATTTAGAGAAGCTTTAGGAAGAGCTGAGATGTACTCCTTGCTACTATTATAGTATTTTGGCTGTGCTCCAATTTTGGAGTGATTAATTTTGATAACACAAACAAAGGGACCCCTTTTCCACATCAGCATTTTTCCAGCAATACTATTTGGATACAGAGACAGCTAGGTGATGCAACAGATAGAGACCAGCCTTGGAGTCAGGAAGAAATGAGTTCAAATGCA
Source organism: Myrmecobius fasciatus (assembly GCA_023553655.1). NCBI lineage: Eukaryota > Metazoa > Chordata > Mammalia > Dasyuromorphia > Myrmecobiidae > Myrmecobius > Myrmecobius fasciatus. The sequence continues at coordinate 483,399 of JAJPUD010000683.1, read as the reverse complement.
GTCTCACACAATGTAATCATACACAAGTCACTTAATCCTGATTGTCTTGCCCACCCCACAAAAGCATATGGATGCAAATAATAAAATACTATACTCCTTAAAGAATGAGCTGTGATAAATCCAAAGAGCAATGGAGAGAGGCACATGGTGGGTTTCTCTAGATTGCAACCTATTAGCACAGAACTGCCCAAGAGAAACAGCATGAGGATATCATTAAAGAGGTGTATGACTGGAAAATTATGTGGGACAGTCATGTACAAGAGTGAGGAATAACTACTGGAGGATCCATGTGGTATCTGCACATGGTGAATAGAACTAGAAGACTTAACACCTTGGTGATTGGTCACATGAGAAGGATTTATGGGAGAATATGCACAAAAATCACACAGTAGAAATAGTTATAGAGTAGTTGAGAGCCATACCATTGGAAAGAGTATCCATATGGACCACAAATCTATCATACTACCAAAGTAAGTACAGCACTTGGGCTGTCTAGTTTTTATATCCCCAACTTTTGGTATGTGACTGTCTCCCTTCCCTTCTGGTCATATGTGTCCTATATTGTTTCCTTATTCCTTTACTTGATTGTAAGCCATTATTGGATGCAGTATGCTTATTCCCATTTTGCATGATGACCCTTTGGATCACCTTCAGTTTTTATTCTGAAATCATGACAGCCAATGATTTGGAGCCATAAAGCAACAGTGGGGAAAGATTAGTATTAAAAGACATCCTTTTACTTATAAAAATGATTCAAAATAAAGTAAGTAAAACCAGAAGGACAATATCCACAATGACTCCAATAATATAAATAAAAGCAATGAAATTAGGAAATTGAACTCAAAATAAATGTAATAACCAGTAATGAATCCAGAGGTCAGATGACTATGGAGCCAGTGTGGTAAATTTCAGTCAATATCTATTAAGTACCTACTGTGTTAAAGGTACTATGATCAGAATCATTATGAGCCAGGGATTGTACTCACTGACCAAAAAAAAAAAAGATTTTTTTGGGAATTAGTAGATAACAACCTCCCAGAATCTAAATTTGGTGATAGATGAATTTAAATCACATGCATTTCAAAGGAGGAGAGGTTAGAGAGTGATGGTAGTAGAAAGAGAGACTGGGATTAGCAAAGTAGGGCAAAGAGTATTCCAACGCTATTACTGGGATCAATGATTTGTCATGAGTATGAGAGAAAGGGTGAGTAGTACTAGAAGGGATGGCAAAGAATTCACTGAAGGAACAAAATGTTTAAAATGAGAGGAAGTTTACTAATTGTGGTTGGACTTTCCAAATGGTGAACTGGAAGGAAACAAGAAGATCCAGAGAGGAAAAAAGAAATGTTGGAGTGGGGGAATAAAGTTGAGATAGTGGGGGAATGAGGGAGTGGCCATAGAGGGTTGTAAAGTAGAGTTTGCATTTTGGTAGTGTGAGTTTCAAAATCATGGGGATAGATAGAGAATGAAAGATTGTAGGAATGTTCTAAGTTGTTGGGGAATGATTTCAGGCATAGTATCAGATGAGGAGAGAACTGGTAATAAAGACAGGTTCAAGATCAGCCCTTGGTGTCTCATTAAAACTCTTAACTGACTTTTCTCCAGACAGCAAGTCTTCTTCCTAGAGGTGTAAACTCAAACAAAAGGTACTATAGCCTAGGGCAAGTAGGAGAACTAAAATAACAGTACATTCTTGAGAAGACCAGAAGAAATCCCTCTACAAATTCAAGATGGCATCTCTTCCGCAAATTAGGCTTTTAGAGAGCTGCCTGGAAAATAAAGTTTAGGTGACATGTCAGGGGTCACAAAGCCATTAATTTCAGAAGTGGGAATCATATTCTTTGCCACTCTATCACAAAAATGATTTAAAAAGTCAAAATTGGTCTCTAAAATGTTAAATATAAAAAATATCCAACAGGAAGTGAAGCAGAAGGCTTTCCCTAATATCCTCCATGAGAATGTCAAATATGTCAAGGTTCCAGATTCTCGGATAATTTTGCACCTATGTTGCATGTCATCTTTATCTCTAAATCTCCTTGATTCTCCTAAAACCTCAGCTAAAGAGCTAGCCTCCTCTTTTCCAACTGAAATATAGTCTTACTTGATTAACTAATCTTCTAAAAACAAACCCCCTCTATAATTAAGTCTGCCATTCTAGAAAAAAATTCTTCATAAATCACATGTGAAATAACAGCCATGCCATAACACTGACTCAGTGGCAGTGTTCCTGCTAAATTGTAAATGTATGCAGGTGTTCCACTCACAGCTCCTTTTGTCCATGAACATGTGGAATGATAGTCTTAAAAGGTTTTCTCCATTCACACTTTTCTTCATCCTTCCCCTGCTCAATTGCACTCCCATCTTCATCATCACTACCAACCCCAGAGCATATCAAAATTGGAAAGAATTCTTGGACTTCATTATGAGTTTCTTTGTGTTACCCAAGTAATTCATCTTATTGTAAGCTCTTGTTTCTAATTGTGAAATGAGTTTGTCATCTGTTAAAGGAATATTCAGGTATCAGTCAAGTAAGTAGAAAGAAACTTGAGGTATAGAGGCAAAGATAGAGAAATTTGGCAGAGGGGAAAGAAAAGAAATCCTTTAAGTCTCTGTAAAATGTGAGCAATTGAACCACATGAATTCTGAGTTCTTTTTACCTCAGTTTCTGATCACAAATTGGTTAATTTAAAAGGCAGAATGACAGTGCATAGAGGGCTCACCTTGGATTCAAGAGGATGTCAAAATCTTGCTCTTCCAGCTATGTGACTTTGGGCAAATCAACTTAATCTCAAAGTATCTCAGTTTCCTTATCTCTTAAATAAAGGAAAGGGTTGGATTTAAAAAAAAAACCTTCCAGCTTTTAAAATATGATTCTAGTTATTTGGGATGACAAAATAATCATAAACAATGACCATGTCCCTCCTATCATATAGTTCCCTTAGTGTGGGGGGAGGAAGGAAAGGAAGGAAGGAGATAGTGGCTATATGGTCTATTCTTAGCAAATGTTAGGACTACAGGAACATTAGGAGCTGAATCACTGAAATAGTTGGCTAGTTCCCTTGTTTTTCTTTTTTGAACTCTTTCTGAGTTCAAGTCTAAGATCCCTCTGCCTCAAACAAAAGTCATTAAGCCATAAGCACCATCCTAGCCTGACCTGCTGGCAACTACATCATAGAATTTAGGCATAGAAAAGGATCTTCAATCCTGTTTTACAGAAGAAATGATGTCTTAAAGATGAAATTACTTTCCAATGTCAAACAGGCAGTAGAAAAAGACTTCCACCAAAGATAATTGATATCTCATAGTACAATTCCCTATTTTCAGAATAACATAGATTATAAGATTATAAAATAACTCTAAAAAGAGCCAACACATAAAAGATTAACTCTGGGCAAAGTGTATATCTTAGGCAAGAGGAAGGAAGGCCATCATCTGGGGGGATTATTAATGTTATTAGGGGTATGGGATGCCTAAGTAGATATAATGGGCAATACAATGGAGCAATGACCACTATAGATATGACCAGTTAATGGGTTCTAACAGTCCTGAGGTAAATGACCAAATACAGAACCTAAGTTTTACTGAAAGGCAGAAATGACTTCCCAGCCTCCTTGGTTTTTAACTATTATACGCTGTGGGTGGTCTTCAGAGATTTGTGGAGCTGTCTTTGATGCATTAGCAGCATCCCAGACATTGAGTCCCACTCCTCCCCTGATTACCCACCTAACCTTAGCCATTTTCCTAACTTTGAATTCCCTGCTGTGTATTTTACACTTTCCACAATATTTTGTGTTATGTTAAGTATTATTTAATTACATTTCCATACTATAATCCCTGTGTATTCTCTTTGGGCTTGTATTTGCACCCCCAGAAGCAGGCTCTTTTGTGACTGAAACAATTTTTAACCACATTGCAAAGTACCATTAAATATTGTATTCCCAATTAGCTGTAACTGGTTTCCATAAGTGTAAAATTGAGTAGCTTGTGTGGGCACAGAGTGAGTTCCATACACTCCACCCCACCTTCAACTACTCCATTTGGAAAGTAACACAAAAATGGAAACCAAATTCTCTCAGCTTTTCCTTTTAACATGTAATGTTCATCTCAATAGTCAGATAAAATATTTTATCCTAACAAGACCTTACCAGAATTAGCACTGGAATTGTTAGTGTGTGTTTAATGAAATTCTGGCAAAGTTATAAGATTTTACAGCAATAAGAATTGAACATACTTATCCTCTCCATCTGGTTCTCTGGTAATTACAGCTGAATTTTAAAGAGTAAATGCAGTAATAGGTTACTTGTTCTTTTATCTGGAAATATAATTTACATTCCTATGATTATAAAGGACTCAATAGAAAAATCACAGAATTTGGACTTTTTCAATGACATAGAAAATCCTGTTGTTCAAAAGCATTCTTTGATCTTGATTCATAAGACTATATTACTAACCTGTAAGACTAGGGGGAAAAAACGTGATGTTTACCAGGCAGGATTCAAGCTTAAAAATCATATTTATGTCAAGGGGTCCTAATGTCAAATTTCTGAGAATAGAAATAAAGTAACTCCTTGTTGCTTGTTCCGATTTTATGTTCAGAACCCAATCTGTTAGCTTCTCAGATTCTTAAGATAAACTCCAGATTTTCATTTCCTCTTTTGAAAAATAAATATGTGAATAATATTACCTTAAGGGAAATGTATATAGGCACTCATAACTTCCCAGGTTTTTTAATAGAGAAATGATGAGTTGAAACTTAACATGCTGTTGTAAAATCTATACTTATTCCTTTGGGAGGACATCAAAATTAGACTGTTTGAATATCTCTTGTACCTTATGCTGTTCAGAGGTTTTCAGACATCTGTTTAATAAAAGCAGAAATTTTTCTTGAGAGACTATAAATGTTACATGTTAAAGTTGTATTTTGATACTCTAACAATATCATTGAATCAGATTAACTATGAATGTGACAGTCTCTAGCTTATGAAACAAACTACTACCAACATCCTCCACATTGTTTTGGATGAAAAGAAGTTCAGAAACATAGTTTTGAGCATCAGGTGACTGGCAAGCATCTGTTGTTTCTCCTCATTCACACTCTATTCTTGAAATATAAAGAAATAAAACGTCACTATAGGTTCTGTTTGAAAGGCAACATTGTTCATAGTAAATGCAGGGTGAGACATCTGCTTTTCTTTTGAAAGACATTTATAACTAGGATAGCAAACCTGTACCCCTGGAGAAAGATAATCTCATCTTTCCTGGAAACTAACAAAAAATGACAAATTTAGCAGCTTCAGTTTGGTTTCAGAAGTACTCTTCTCCATAAAGCTTTGGATAATTGGGTCTAATTGACTAATACTCTGTGGCCATTTTTGATCTTCTACCTTTCAGAAAAACACTGATCCAAGGTAACTCAACTATGATATTTAATATTAAATAGAAAACATTGGTCTCTTTAGAAAATCTATGAATATTGGGTTTGAAAAGTATTTCTATTTGGGGAGAGGAGGAGGATTTACAATGAAGTTTTCTGAATTGTTCCAATCACATAATGCAGCTGCCTCACCCCACCCCAAATAAACTAGAAAAAAAATCTCAAGTGGAGCAAAAAATGAAGAGGAAAATCAGAACAATCAATTACAAGGAAATTCCTTTTTTATTGAAGTTTTTATTTTCCAAACATATGCAAGGATCATTTTTCACCATTGACCCTTACAAAACCTTGTGTTACAATTTTCCTCTCTTCCCCCACACCCTCTCCTAGATGGCAAGTAATCCAATATGTGTTAAACGTGGTAAAAATGTATTTAAATCCAATATAGATATACAAATTTATACAATTATCTTGCTGCACAAGAAGAATCAGATCAAAAAGGAAAAAAATGAGAAAGAAAATAAAATTCAAGCAAACAACAAAAGAAGTGAAAATGCTATGTTGTGATTAGTTCCCACAGTGCTCTCTGTGGGTGTGGTTGGTTTTCTTCATCAAAAGATCATTGGAACTGGCCTGAATCATCTTATTGTTGACAACAGCCATGTCCACCAGAATTGATCATCATATAGTCTTGCTGTTGCCGTGTATAATGATCTGCTTCTGCTCATTTCATGTAGCATCAGCTCATGTATCAGCATCAAGCCTCTCTGAAATCATCCTGCTGGTCCTTTCTTATAATATTCCATAACATGCATATACCATAATTTACTCAGCCATTCAATTTCCAATTTCTAGCCACTACAAAAAGGGCTGCTACAAACATTTTTGCACATGTGGGGCCCTTTCCTTCCTTTAAGATCTCTTTGGCATATAAGCCCAATAGAAACACTTCTGGATCAAAGGGTATGCACAATTTGATAACCCACAAGGAAATTCTTAAAGAAAAAAGTACCTTAAGAACTGCTCACCACTTCTTCTCCCCCATAACCAAAGTCTTTGCTAGCCCAGGGAAGCACCCAAATAATCTGAAGAATAAATAATATTTATAAAGATTCTCATATATAGCAACTTTACCAAAGTCATTTTATAGAACATAGTCTTGATACCCAAAGAGAAAGACAAATCAAATTTTGAATTATGTTCAAATTATATTAAAAAGACAAATAACTATGACCATATTGGAGTTATGCCAGAGTTACAAGGATGGTTCAACATTTGGGAAACAATTAGCATAATTAATCATATGAATAACAAAAATTAAAGGGGCAGCTAGGTGGTGCAGTGGATAGAGCACCAGCCCTGAAGTCAGGAAGACCTGAGTTCAAATTTGGTCTCAGACACTTAACATTCCCTAGTTGTTTGACCCTGGGGCAAGTCACTTAACCTCAATTGCCTCAGCAAAAAGAAAAAAAAGTTAAAACCACATGATTATTTCAACAAATGCAGTAAAAATCTTTGTCAAAGTACAAATTTGTATTAAAAAAAATTTAAAAGCATAAGTATAAAAGGTTCCTTATTTAGTATAAGTAAAATATTATTAAGTAGATTAGTTCAAAAATGTCACCCTTTTCCTATTATTTGATCAAGTTCTGTGAATGCTATCTAAAGCCAAAGTATAATATATTAAAATTTTAAAGTATTAACATCTTCCAAAAGGAAACAAAATTATCCCTATATGTAAATTACATGAGGTACATATGGAAAACTTCAGAACATCAGGGAAGAAATTATTGAAACAATAATTTCAGGAAAATTGTACTTTCTGTGTGACCTTAGGCAAATCACTTTCTTTATTTGTAAAATGAGAGTATTGAATAAATGACTTGTAGGGTATCTTCAAGTGCTAAATTTATGATCTATGCTGCTATTATCCTAAAATAGACATGCAGAAATCATTAATATTTATACATAGTACTAACAAAAGCTAGAAGATTCAGGAATACATGGAAAAATATATAAATTGATGACAAAAAAGATGAAAGAAGCTAAAAATTAAATCATAAACTAAAATATAAATAGTGCAGATTAACAGAGAACAATATATAATATGACTTCAATATGACTGGAAAAGAACAATATATGACTACAAAAATTTAAGTGAAAAAGAAGCAGACTGAGTAACTGAAAAAGAAAAATTAAGACTAGCCCTGCAATTCAAATACTGGAACTTTCTCCCCCTCACAGTAGGGAGGCAGAGAATTATAAGATCAGAATATTGTGCACACTGTCAGATGGAGTCACTATATTAGATGTTTTTGTCTAATTATTTTTCTTTTACAAGAAAAAGTTAAATCTGGAATAAGAGCTTAGAAGGGTACTTTCCAGAAGTGTGTAATAGTTTGTTTATTTTCTTGATAATGTTTGCTAATATTTTTATTTAAAAAAATTTTTATTATTTATTTTTAGCATTTTCTTTTTAAATTTTGAATTGTAAATCCTTGCCTTTCAGCCTTCCTAGCCCACTGAGAAGGCAAACAAAATGATATCAATTAATTATACATGTGAAATTAAGCAAAACATATTTCTATTAGCTATACCACAATAAAGCAAAATAAAATACAATGAGAACATTATATTTCAAATTGCAGAGTCCATCAGTTCTCTCTCTAAAGGCAAAGAGCATTTTCATCATGATTCACTTGAAATTGTCTCAGATCATTATATTGATCAGAGTAGTCAAGTTTTTCACAGTTTCTCCACTTTGTGGGGATCCCCTCTGTTTCAAATTCTTTGTCATAACAAAAAAGAGGTGCTCTTAATATGTTTGTACAAATAGGTCATTTCCCCTTTTCTTTGATCTCTTTAAGATACAGGCCAAGTAGTGGTAATACTGGCCAAAGGGTATATGTAATTTTCTAGCTCTTTGTTCCAGATGATTGGAGCAGTTCACAATTCTACCAAAGGTTTTTTATTAGTGTACCTATTTTTCTTCATCCCCTCCAGCCTTTATCATTTATTACAGGTATAAAGTGTTACTTCAGAGTTGTTTTAATTTGCATTTTTCTAATCCATGGTGATTAGAGCACTATTTCATATGACTATAGAAGGCTTTGATTTTTTCTTCTGAAAGCTGCCTGTTTATATCCTTTGATCATATAGAAATTGGGGGGTGGCTCTTATTTTTAGACTAAGTTCCCTATAGATTTGAGAATTGAAAACTTTCCCTGAAGTCAGGAGGACCTGAGTTCAAATCTGATCTCAGATACTTCCTAGCTGTGTGACCCTAGGCAAGTCACTTAACCCCAATTGCCTCAGCAAAAAGCAAAAAAAAAACAAAAAAAAAGAATTGAAAACTTTCTTGAGAAACTTGCTATAAAGTTTTTTGATATTGCTCCATTATATATGATGCCTTTTAGCAAAATGTATATTCCTTGATTATCTTTTAAAAATAGGTGTATATCTCCTTGATTGATGTTTGCTTACATTGTGTTTCCTTTATCTGATACATCGTTTGTGTAGATAAGATTTTTCTTGCACAACAATGATAAGTTTGGAAATATGTATACATATATTCGATTTGCCAATATTTTAACATAATTAACATGTAGTGGATATCCTGCCATCTAGGGGAGGGGTGGGGAGTTGGGGGGAAAAATTTGTAACAGAAAGCTATGTAAGGGTTATTGTTGAAGAATTACCCACACATATGTTATGCAAATAAAATTAAAAAAAAAGATTGTCACTTGTTCACAAACTCAACATGGATCATTTTGATGTATCATTCATAGAATTACTGCCATTTTGGTGGCATAAATAAAGGTAGAACTTCCTAGTTAATTATTAAAAAAATTAGGTGTATATTTGCTTTTGCTTTGTCTGAAATTATGACTGCTATTATTGCTTTTTTTTTTTTTGATTCACCTAAAGCATAACAGATTCTGCCCTAGCCCTTTATTTTAACTGTGTGTGTCTGTTTCAAGTGTTTTGTAATACATACCCAGAGAGAGTTGGATTCTGGTTTCTAATCCATCCTACTATCTACTTCTGCTTTATAGGTGAGGTCATCCCATTCACATTCATTCTACTAACTGTGTTTTCCTTTCATCATACTCTTTTTTGTCCTTCTCTTTTTGTACTATTCCTCCTCAAAGTTTTGCCTCTGAGTATTACATCCCTTTATCTACCTTCTCTTTTATCATTCCCTTCCCCCATGTTTCTTAAATCCTTTTCTTACTCTCTTTTGGGTAAGATACATTTCTATATCCAAGTGAGTGTGTGTGTGTGTGTATGTGTATATCTATATATATAAAATCTTTCTTTGAGCCAATTCTGATGAAAGTAAGATGAATGCATTGCCTGCCACATGTCTCAATTTTCCCTTTACTCTAAAAACTCTTCCTTTCAAGCCTCTTTTATGTGAGAAAAATTCACCATTCTTTCTCATCCTTTCATTTTTAGAGAGGAAAGGAGAGCTCATCACAATATAATTGACTTACATTTATATCCTCTGTCTACGTACACTTCTAACTGCCCAAATAATGATAAAGTTCTTAGGAGTATCATCTACCCATATGGTACTATAATACAGTTTAACCTTATTTAGTCTCTTATGAATACAGTTTCATGTTTACTTCATATTTCTCTTGAGTCTTATATTTAAATGTAAAATTTTCTATTCTGTCATAGCCTCTTCATCAGAAATGCTGACAAGTCCTCTTATTTCATTAAATATCCATTTTCCCCTAAAGGATTATACTTAGTTTTGCTGGGTAAATTAATTTTGGTTATACTCCTAGCTCCCTTGCCCTCTGGAATATCATATTCCAAAGCCCTCTTTTAATATGGAAAGTGCTAAGTCTTATGTGATTCTGACTGTGACACCATGTTTGAATTGTTTCTTTCTGGCAGCTTGCAATATTTTCTCCTTGACCGATAAGCTCTAGAATTTGGCTACAATATTTCTGGGAGTTTTCACTTGGGGATCTCTTTCAGGAAGTTATTGAGAGATTCTTTTAATTTCTTCCCCCCCCCTTGTTCTAGGACATTAAGACAATTTTCCTTGATAATTTCTTAAAATATGATCTCTAGGTTCTTGATTCTGCTCACAAGGAACGGACAGTCCCAAACTTTAGGCTTTTTTGAACTGCTGTTTTCAGAGATAATTCTGAGGGTCTGCAAGTTTTTCTGCTTCCAAGGTGAAGTTATCCTGGGAGAGATGTGGTTACTTTTCTCCTAGTGTATTGAGGAAGGGCCTCTGGTGCTCTTCAGCTGCAAGTGCTAATACTTCTCTTGATCCTGGAACTATGACCAGGTCCCCTGCTCTCCTGCAAATACAAGCACTATTGTTTCTCTTTGCCTTAAAACTGCAATTGGGACCCCTGTTCCCTTGTGATCAACCACCTATACCCCTGTCTGTCTTGGAACTATGATCTGGGAAGATGGTACAGTATGTTGGTAAATTTCAAGGTGTCCCCAATTGTACTTCAGGGCAAACACAGACTCATGAAAAATCAAGACTTGGAGTAGAACTGGGTCCTCCAGATACAATCAGAGAAAATCTAAAGAAGAACCTGGGCTGGGGATTAACCTATTTGAAGTGCAAGCACCTCTGGGCTAGCTCCAAAGAAACATCAAGTGGGGAGCCTTGGGGCAAGCTGGGGGTGGCTGGAGCCTCAGCAGGAACCACAGAGACTTTCACCTCCTGGATTGTTTGTGGAATCCAAGTCTGAGTCCAGGAAGATTAGGAACCTCAGCATGGCCCTGGGCGAGAAGGAACCAGCACCCAGTGAGTGCAAGGGCAGTGGGGCAGAGATTCTGCAGGCTGAGAGCACTTGCTGGAGCTCTTGGTTTGGGGTTCCTGGTCAGAGGGGAGAGCTGAAGGGAAGCCAGAGACACCATCTCTCCCACCCAAGGACTAGAGGTCCTCTTATTAATACCTCTTATTAAAAAGAAAAAAAATGAACTGGCAAAGAAAGAACCTCATCATAGAACCTTACTATGGGAACAGGGAAGGCCAAGATTCATCTTCAGAAGAGAACATTGCAATAAAAAAAAGCTTCTACTCCAAAGACTAATATGGAATGGCTCCCTGCCCAGAGAGAATTTATAGAACAACTCAAAAAAGAATTTAAAAATCAAATGAGAGACATTGAGGAAAAAAAACTAAATTAAATTAAAACCATTCCAGAAAAACAAGAAAATTATGAAAAAAAAGTTAACCAATTAGAAAAAGACAGAGTCTCAAAAAGAAAAATAATTCTTTGAAAATTAGATTTGGGGAAAGGGAAGCCAGTGAAGCATGAGAGACCAAGAAATAACAAAACATATAAAGAATGGAAAAAATAGGACAGAATGTGAAAAACAAGTAAAATGACATATTTGGAGAACAGATCAAGAACAGAAAATATAAGAATATTGGACTACCTAAAAATGAGCAAAAAAAAGGACCTTGACACAATAATGCAAGAAATAATTCAAGAAAATTGCCCTGGTGTAATAGAACAGGAGGGGAAAGTAGAAATAGGAACTGTGATCCAAAACTGCGTATAAGTAAGAGAGTTGTCAATTAGTGCCAGCTGCACTGCAGACCAACAAAGGTTGGTTACAGAATAAAACAAAGTTTCTTTCAAAGATGTTCAGGAACAGATGGCAATCAATCATCCTTACTTAGGGAGCTAAGGAGTATAGTATTAACACTGCACATTTTATTATAGCCTCAAGATTCCCATAGGTTATCATAGGTTTCCCAACTTTAGTATATCATATCTGTGAATGAATGAATTCCAAGTATTTCCCCTGGGGGCAGGAGGGGTGACTTGTCTTTATACCCCTCATGAGCTAATTCAAAAAATATTTACTATACAGTTTTAATTGAGGCTTATTCCCATAAGATAGTATACACATGAAGCTTTGATTCTATTGGCACCTACTTTTACTCTCTCAAGATGAAATCCTCCCTGCACAAGATTTCTGCAAAAAAGTTTGGATTGAGGAGACCATCCTGTGTGTCAGTGATTTTCTTCTCAATGGAATAATTTCCAAATCCCTGGCTTCCAAGTTACTACTTATTTTCATATTTTTAAGTAAACTTAAAATCTTATTGGAATTGTGTTCTTCATCACCCTCTCAAGGGAAAAGGAAATCAGCATTTGCTTTAGAAGTCTGCAAGTTTTAAGTACAACTTAGTAATATTTGATTCTTCTTGGAAAATGTTAATTCTATTAAGTCATCAAAAGCATAGGTTCTTTCAATCCACCCTGTAGTTAGTCAGGTCAATCCCAACTGCTTCCATGTATTCTTATTTCTCTCCAAGTGGAATTAAAAATAAGACCTATGACAGCTTTGTTTCCCTTTCCTACATATTCACCAAACATAATGTTTTTCATATATAACAGCAGCTGATTGTCATAGATCTTTCTTCCCTATCTCCTTTGTCTACAGATCTTTCATAGCAGGTTGACCTAACATTGATATAGATGTAGATATATACATAAAAACTGAATAGAAATAACAACCCTAGGATCATAGATCTAGAGCTAAAAGGCACTTTAGACATCACTAAATTCAAAAGCTTTACCATGTAGGTAACTTGCCTGGAATCCCACAGCTAGCTAAGTGTCTGAAACAGAATTAGAACTTGGGTTTTCCTGGTTGCAAATGCAGTACTCTGATGATTGAGCCACTAATCCATCAATAACATTTTTGAGTCCTTATTACGGGCCACACAGTGTAGTAGGCACCAGAGATAGAACCACAAAAGTAATATAATCCTGGCACTCAAGAAGCTTACAAGCAAGCAAGGGGAGGCTATAGGTACATGTTGGGGAGAAGGAAGTAGCAGTTGGAATAATCAAGAAAATCTTCATGTGGAAGGTGGGCCTTAAAGTGAACCTTAAAGGAAACTAGAGGTTCTAAGAGGTAAGTTGAATAGAAAATATCTTTAGGCACAAGGGAAAATCTGTCTAAAGGTACAGAGATGGAATGTCACCTGTGAAGTACAGTAAAAAGACCAGCTTTTCTGGACAGTAGAGGAAGAGTATATAATAGTGCTAGTGAGGAGGTCAGCTTGTGAGAGCAGAGTTTATATGATTATAATCCCAGAAAGTAATGAGTCACTGAAATTTACTGAGAAAAAAGTGACATGGTCAGACCTACACTTGAGGAAAATTATGTGCAGTTTGAAATGGTGAGAGATATTGGAGAAGTAGAAACAAGATTCAGCAACTTGTTGGATGAGCAGGGTCAATGATGTCACCAAGGTAGAAAGGTAACCAGAAGAATGATGGTACCTGAAACATACATAGAGGAATTTCAAAGAGGGCTGGGAATAGGAATAAAAATCAAAAATTGTATTTTGGACATGCTGAGTTTGAGATAACCCTGGGAAAACCAGTTAGAAATGTTCATTAGGGGGCAGCTAGGTAGCACGATGGATAGAGCACTAGCCCTGAAGTCAGGCGAACCTGAGTTCAAATCTGATCTCAGACACTTAACATTCCCTAGCTGTGTGACCTTGGGCAAGTCACTTAACCTCAATTGCCTCAGCAAAAAAGAAAAAAAGAAAGAAAGAAAGAAATGTTCATTAGGCAGTTTGTCACAAGTAACTAGAACAGCGCTCTGGGAAAAATAGGCTTAGAATGGATGTGTGTATATGAGAGTCATTAGATGTGACAATTAAACACACACACACACACACACACACACACACACACACACACACACATTTTCCTAGCAGTGCAGTCTAAAAGCAATAAGACATTAAGCTTAATTTTGATTATTGTCTGAAATCTATAATGGACTATTAAAAGCACTGTTACCCTTTATTAAAAAAAAGGAAGTATTTAAGAACTAGCATGGTGTTGTCAAGGACGAGTCATATGTCAGATAAACTTCAAAAGAAAAAAAAAGGAACTAAAATGTACCCTCCAAAAATTAGGGGAAGCAATGTTAGGTCGACCTGCCATGAAAGATCTATAAAGGACATGAGCAAGAGTTGTACAGAACGAGTAAGCATGACATAGTTTCTAACAATATAAATAACTATAGGAAAACTGGTACTATCTATAAAGAAAGAGCATGCTAAGGTAAAAGTAAGCTTCATTTCAGTCCTTGCACAAATTATACTCATAATTAAAACTGTCAATGGACTTCTTACAAGACCGTAAATGAATTATCTTCATTAACACAATTATTTAGATGAAAGAATCTAATAACAGAAAAATCATTTTATTCATTCATTTATCTTAGAGCAATGAGATCCCTCTCAAACTGAGACTTGTATTTCACTATCAGGAATAGTAGCTATCTGGATAATGTTTGTTTTACTTTGCATTTGGTTCTTATTTTTGCTCTAGACTTATGATGTCTTTGGTTCAGGGAGTGTTTGGATGAGGAAGCTCCTTTCACCAGTATAGATTGGACACTATTTCAAAATAGAGTTTCTCTGGAGTACAGCAGAGATAAGTGACTGGTCCCCAGTTTGTGATAAAGGCAAGATTTGAACTCTGAGTAGGTATTCCTTACTAGGATACCAGCTTTCTATCCAAAATTCTATACTCATTTTTGCATCTTAACAAAATCCAGAATAAAATGTATTATGAATGGGCAATACAGTATGTGTTCTTTCTTCTAGACTTGCCAACAGTGTTGTCCTTCACTTCACAGTAAACTCTTATAGTAAACCTCCTTGTACTCCCTTCTAGAAGTATCAGCCCCCCAAAAAACTGAAGACCATCCATTTGAGCCCACCTTTTATTTTCCCATATCATCCCTTTGGCTTCAAAAAACCCATGGCTCCAATTCAATTTTTCTGCCTTTTTCTCTTCTTGTGTTTTTCTAGCACTGTGCCTGACACAAGGGTAGCTCTATATAAATATCAGCCATTATTATTATTATTATTGCTCTCACATTCTTACTACCAGCTACCCAATTAATATTGAAACTACAAACTAACCCAAAGTCTAAGAAAAATCCCCTCAATTCAATTATTTATGAAACACTATGTCCAAAGATGAAAAATAACAGATTTTAATCTAAATTTAACTTTTAGAATATGTTGTGATTTTTTGTTTTTAACTTACCTAGATTTTTCTCTCCTTCCAAGATTTATCTCTTTAATATTTCTAAAACAAAGAAAAAAATTCACAAAATTGATTAATGTTGGGGGGGGATTTGATATATGCATTTTTATTTCATATTATACATTATATTAACATATTCTATATGCATTAAACTCTACAAAGGAATATGAGGTAGTGTTTTTTCATGTCTTCTTCAGAACCAAGTTTGTTTATAGTTTCTCTCTCTCTCTGTCTATATATATATATATAGTTATAATTATAGTTATATATAAACTATAGTATGTAATTTATAGTTTCTGCTTACTTACCCTAAATCAGTTTATGTAAATCTCTCCACATTTGTTTGTGTTTGTCAGCATGGTATTATTCCATTACATCCAGGTACCATAATTCATTTAGCCATTCCCCAATTGAAGGATATTTTCTTTACTTCCAGTTCTTTGCTCTCACAGAAGGATGGTACAATACTTTTGGTATACATGGATTATTTTCTTTGTCAATGTCCCCCCTACTCTTTGGGTGAAAGGATATGGATATTTTAATCATTTTGTTAAATTAATTTTAATTAAAATATTAAGTAACTTAAGGTGTTGGGAATACCTGCTAGCACATAGATATTGTTACATCATATCACCTTAGGGGAGACAGGTTCCAGTCTCACCTCTCATTTATTAGCTGTGTGAAATTGAGTAAGTCATTAAACCTTGGTTTTCTCATCTAAAATATGCACCAGCTTGCATCACAAGAGCATTGAGCAGAAAATATTTAGTAAAGCATTGTAGACATATGAATAGTTGCTGTTATTTATATGATCTCCCTCATAAATTCCACTAAAGAGGTCCATTCTACCAAAAGGACAGATACAAACACACTATTACCAGTTCTTCATATAATTAATGAGATCATAACACACTGACTAACTGCAGGATATACTTTGATAGATATTGCTCAAATTTAACTTACACAAAAAAATTTCATCTCAGTCCTCAGCCAGAATATCATCTGGCTACTTTGCATTGTCTTCATAGTCCATTTTTAAAAGTTGGATATCTACAGTGCAAAGTACCGATAGCTATGACTATTTCCTATGGTAAAATGCAAATAGTGTCTGCCAGATACCAATACTGCAGTACTGAACTAATAGCAATGAAGTATACTTATAAAGCCAGAATGACAAGATATGGGTAAACTGCTTCACAATCATATGAAAAATCAATCTAGTACTATTTGTTAAATGCCTGTGGCTATTGTGAAGCTATTGCAGAGGTTCAAACAATCTCAAAAAAAAAAAAAAAAGACTTGTTTTTCTGGAGTTCAAAGAGAGGAATGCAGAAATAGTTCCTATTCATAGTTCCAGTAGGTTATATTAGAGCAGAATTGGCAGACATTAGCCCAGTTAGTGAGCACAGCCATAAATAGGTTTAGCATATATCTACAAATGTTTTTGGCTCTGTCCTATTCCTTTATGAGGTTATGGGCAGTAAAGATGGGGGAAATTATAAAGGATTAAAAGTTCCTTTACTGGAAGTCAGGAAGCAATGATGGGAGGATTATTTTCCATCATGTCATACGATGTAAAATCCCTCCTTACAAGAGTAAAGGTATTACTCTATAAAACAGTGAAATGACAGTAATAATTATTATTAATAATCATGATAATGATGATAACCTGACACCTGAAAGTCCAAAGAGTTTTTTTTTTTCTGGAATGTACTAATAAGTGCTGGATATGGAAAATAAAACTATCTCAAGGTAGATTAATTTAATTCCTAAAAACTTTAAATTGTTTTTATGGACAAAACTATAACATGCAGAGCCCATAAAATTAAATTTTGTTTCATTGCCCCATTTTATATGTATCCTTTATCCAAGAAATCTAATTTTTCATGCTTGAGACAAATTTGTTATTATAACAGATTAGGAGAACCAGAGAGTAGGTATTTTGTAATCTGTAATTTGAGTAGAAATTTTCTACTATTTTACCTTCCTGAATGCTGCCTTTTATATTCAAAATTCTTTCTAATCAATTAAATTCACATTTTAAAAATTTGTTTCAATGTCCTGAAATTATGTGCAAAGCCCAACAAGATTAAATTTAATAGTTATAAATATAAGGTCTTGTCACATAGATTCAAAAAATCAACTATACAAACACAAACTAGAGAAGATACATCTTGACCACAAGTCACATAGGAAAAATATACCTGTAGATATTTTAGTTAACCAAAAATTGTAAATGGCTGGTAAACAAAATATAATCTTAGATTATGTTATAGAAGAATATCTGCAGTATTAAGGAAGGTAATAGTGTCCCACTGAATGCTCTGTACTGATCAGATCACAGATATAACACTGTTGTATACTATTCTACGTACCAAAATTTGAAAGGAACTTTGCAATTATGTCATATAAGAAACAATCTATCATTTCTGATAAAATTAATAAAGTATTGGATTTAGCATTAAATCCATTTCTTCTGCATTGTAAAATTTGTCTTTTTAAAAAAATTTCCTGAATTTGAAAATTATGGAAAATAAGTTTTGTGAATATACATTTGTAGAGAGAAATTTAATATGGTAACAGAAACTCTTCAAGGTGATAAACTTCACCTTTCAATTATCTTTCAGGGTCTCATTTCTATATGTTCTCAATTAGGCAAATTGTATCACCCCTTTGGAAGGGCATCAGTTTCCTCATTTGTAAAATGAAGGAACTGGACCAGACAACTTCTAAGATTACTCACAGCTCTAAAATTCTATGATTCCAAGTACTTTTCTCCTCTTTTTTTTTTCAATTTTTGTTTCAAGAAACATTCTTCCTTTCACTTCTTGGCTATTCTAAGAGCTTTGTTTATTGCTTTAACAGCTCCAAGCCCTCAAGGTCTCCTGATACTACTTAATGCTGTCTTACTCTTTTCTCTTTCAATGTCTTCCTTATTAACCTGTATTAGATCCTTTCTATTTTCTGTAGCCTCCATTATTGCTCACTATGCTGTTTTTATCTACGTCCAAAATGTTTTGCTTTGTACAATTTAAGCATTAAGTATGACTTATCATCCTTTGACTTCAAGAGTTTTCATTTACTCAGTGCTTCATTTTTTGGCAAGGAATAGTCTTAGGCATAGTTTTCCATTTTCCACAAGTGGATTAGACTTTATGTAATTTAAAGTAATTTGAAATATAAATATCTGGAGGGCTTACTGGACTGCAAGCCCAATATAAGACATGATAGCCAAAAAAAACTAATGCTCTGGAGAGCTTTATTAAGAGAGGCAAAAAGTACAGAATAAGGGGAGTGATAATTCTGGTGCACTTTATCAAGAATATATCTAAAGTACTGTGTATAGTTATGGGTACCGGTTTTTTAAAGGAAGAACATTGATGAATTGAAGACCATTCTAGGAAGGATTACTAGAAAGATAAAGAACCTTGACACTATACCTCCCAAGATTCAATTGAAGAAACTCAAGTGTTTAGCCTAGAGAAAAGACTTTTAAAAAATCTACTAGGGTGAGGAGGTACATAATGATTTCTGGCAATGAAATTATTAATTTCATAGTGATCAAATATTTAAAGGATTATCACATGAAAGCAGCATTAGATATTTCTGTTTAGAAGAGGACCAAACAAGGAATGATGGGGAGAAACTGCAGAGCAGTAGTTATAAACTTGCTGATATTTAGAACTATTTAAGAGTAAACTGAATTTCTTGGACTCCCAAGTCTTCAAACAAAGAGATAACCACTTTTCAGTATATTGTGGAGATTATCCCTCTGTGGGAATGAATTTAACTATAAGGCCTCTGCAACCCCCTCTGATTCAGATTTTAGGATCTACAGTCAAAGGAACTGCAAGCAATACTGAAGAACAGAAAACAGAAGGGAAAGCATCTAATGCCTGTCTATTTGAGGGCTGTCACATGAAACAGAGAGTACATTTATTAATCTTCTGAATTGAAAGAAAGGCAATGAGGCATTCTCAAAGCCAGGAAGTCCTAGTTTCAAAATCTCTCTCCGACACCTACTGGCTATGTGACCATGATCAAGTCATTTGAAAATAACCTGTATTATTGATAGAGGAGAGATCCTTATGCATGCATTCCCTAAATTAGTCAAATGGCAAGTTCATTTCTTATTCCAGTTGATCTAACACAGAAATAGAAGGAAGTTATAAGAGATAAGATTTTGGCTCAATTTGAAGAAAAATGTGATTAAAGTTAGAGATATCCAAAAAGAAAATGGACCACTTTGCAAACTGAGGAGTTCCCCATTATTAAAAATATCCAAGCAGATGGTCATCTGTCAAGAAATCTGACAAGGATTCCTGCATTAGTCCCGAGCTCTGGGGATCTACAAAGGGATTAAATTCAGGGCATTTGCCTCACCAACTTGCTTATTCCTAGTTCACCTTTTCTACCTCCAGTCTTCCACGTCTCCCAGAAATTGAGATAATGCCAAAATTTTGTTCAAGGAAATATTAAGAAAGTGGGAAAATTTATAAAATTCTAGATTAAAGACACGATCAATTCAATCTCACCAAGGACTGTGTCTAGAGAAGATTTTACAATCAATCTGCATTCACTATATCCATTTCCTCAAGCTGCTTTCAATAGCATATGGAAGGATCTCAGAGCAAATTTTGTAGTCCGTAATCTCTTATATTTGTCTTTTTCTCTGTGCAGGTGGATGACAGGGCATTGGAGTGCCTGCTCAGCAACCTGTGAGAAGGGAATTCAGCACCGGGAGGTGACTTGTGTTTATCAATTGCAGAATGGTACCTATGTTAACACCCGTGATCTTTATTGCCTCAGCCACAAACCAACAACAGTTCAAAGTTGTGAAGGCCGTGACTGCCTTTCTATTTGGGAGGCATCAGAGTGGTCAAAGGTAGGCATTTGATATCTTTAATTAAAGTAACAAACCTAACAAGCTTTGTCTGGTAAGCACAATATCCTGATTAAATTTAAAATTGGGCAATATAAGATGACAGGAAAAGATAACGATAAATGTTGGAGAAGATGTGGGAAAACTGGGACATCAATACATAGTTGGTGGAGTTGTGAACTGATCCAACCATTCTAGTGAGCAATTTAGAACTATGTCCAAAAGGCTCTCAAATTGTGCATACCCTTTGATCCAGCAGTCTCTCTTTTGGGTCTGATCCTAAAGAGATTATTAAAAAGGGGGAAAGGATCCACATGTGCAAAAATGTTTGCAGCAGCCCTTTTGTGTAGTGGATGCCCATCAGTTGGGGAATAGTCGAATATTTTATGATATATGAATATTATGGAATATTATTTTCTATAAGAAATGATCAGCAGGATGATTTCAGAGAAACCTGGAGAGACTTACGTGAACTGATGCTAAGTGAAATGAGCAGAACCAGGAGATCATTGTACACAGCAACAGCAAGATTATGTGATCATCAGCTGTGATGAATCTCTTTTCATCAGTGAGATGATTCAAGCCAATTCCAATAGACTTGTAATGGAGAGAGGGAGCTACACCCAGAGAGAGGACTGTGGGAACTTAATGAGGACCACAACATAGTTGTGTTTTTGTTTTTTGGTTTTTTTTGTTTGTTTGTTTTTTTTGTTTTTGCTTTTTGCTGAAGCAATTGAGGTTAAGTGACTTGCCCAGGGTCACATAGCTAGGAAGTGTTAAGTGTCTGGGATCAGATTTGAACTCAGACCTTCCTGACTTCAGAGCTGGTGCTCTATCCACTGCACCACCTAGCTGCCCCACAACATAGTATTTTCACCTTTTTGTTGTTGTTTGCTTACTTTTTTTTCCTGCCTCACTTTTTTTTCTTTTTGATCTCATTTTTCTTATGCAGCATGATAAATGTAGATATATGTTTAGAAAAACTACACACATTTAACATATTGGATTACTTGTTGTCTGGGATAAGAGGGTGGAAGAAAGGGAGGGAGAAAAATTTGGAACATACGGTTTTGCAAGGGTGAATATTAAAAACTATCTTTGCATATATTTTGAAAATAAAAAGCTATTATTATTGGGTAATAGATCTGGACAGAGGGGAATCTCAGCTATTTAGCATTCTGATCTTAACTTAAAATATAAATCTCATTACCCTCTATTATGTCTTGTACTTTACATCTCTCACATCAATCATTTCAATTGTCTAACTCTTAGTGACTTTATTTAGGGTTTTCTTGGCAAAGATACTGGAATGTTTTGCATTTCCTTTTCCAGCTCCTTTAACAAAAGAGGAAACTAAGACAAAGTTTATTTTTTATTTTTTTTTAATTTTATTTGCATAACATATGTGTGGGTAATTCTTCAACAATAACCCTTACATAGCTTTCCGTTACAAATTTTCCCCCAACTCTCCACCCCTCCCCTAGATGGCAGGATATCCACTACATGTTAATTATGTTAAAATATTGGCAAATCAAATATATGTATACATATTTCCAAACTTGTCATTGTTGTGCAAGAAAAATCTTGTCTACACAAACGATATATCAGTTAAAGGAAACACAATGTAAGCAAACATCAATCAAGGAGTATGAGAATGTTATGTTGTGATCCACATTTCACATCCCTCTCTCTGGGTGTATATGGCTTTCTTCAGTGAACAACTGGAGGTGGTTTGAAACATTTCATTGTTGAAGAGAGCCATGTCCATCAGAATTGATCGTCATATACTACTGTTGTTGCCGCGTATAATGATCTCCTGGTTCTGCTCATTTCACTCAGCATCAGTTCATGTAAGTCTCTCCAGGCCTCTCTGAAATCATCTTGCTGGTCATTTCTTACAGAACAATAATATTCCATAATATTCATATACCATAATTTATTCAGCCACTCTCCAATTGATGGGCATCTATTCAATTTCCAGTTTCTAGCCACCACAAAAAGGGCTGCCACAAACATTCTTGCACATGTGGGGCCTTTTCCTTCCTTTATGATTTCTTTGGGATATAAGCCCAATAGAAATGCTGCTGGGTCAAAGGGTATGCACAGTTTGATAACTTTTTGAGCATAGCTCCAAATTGTTCTCCAGAATGGCTGTATCCGTTCACAGCTCCACCAACAATGCATCAGTGTCCCAGCCTTCCCACATCCCCTCCAACATTCATCATTAACTTTTCCTGTCATTTTAGCCAATCTGACAGGTGTGTAGTGGTACCTCAGGGTTGTCTTGATTTGCATTTCTCTGATCAATAGTGATTTGGAGCACCTTTTCATATGACTATAAATAGTTTTAATTTCATCCTCTGAAAATTGTCTGTTCATATCCTTTGACCATTTATTGATTGGAGAATGGCTTGAATTTTTATAAATATGAGACAATTCTCTATATATTTTAGAGATGAGACCTTTATCAGAACCCTTAAATGTAAAGATGATTTCCCAATTTATTGCTTCCCTCCTAATCTTGTCTGCATTGATTTTGTTTGTACAAAAACTTTTTAACTTAATATAGTCAAAGTTATCTATCTGGTTTTCAATTAAGAGTTCCAGTTCTTCTTTGGACATAAATTTATTCCATCTCCATAGGTCTGAGAGGTAAACTATATTACATTCCTCTAATTTACTTATAGTATCACTCTTTATATCCAGATCATGAACCCATTTAGATCTTATCTTGGTATGTGGTGTTAGATGTGGGTAAGACAAAGTTTAGTTACTTACCCAGGACCACAGAGTTGGCACATATCTGAGGCCAGATTTGAACTCAGGTCTTTCCAAATTCCAGGCCTGGCACTCCTATCCACTATGCTACTTTGCTGCCCCTGTGTCATACATAGAAGCAACAAATTAGAGATTTTCAAGATTGAATGATTAATTACTCCTTTGTCATTGGAAGAGGATCTTTAATTTAACTCTATAGGCAATTTCCTTATAGGCTTGTTTCTAATATAGACTAAAAACAAATGGTTTTAGAAACAAGCAACTGTGTAAATAAAGACTCATAGGCAAGTCCTAAATGCTGAAAATTTTGCTACTTCAACTTAAACTTTCCTCAGGTTTCATCCTTCTTGACAATGACTTAAAATATGACATCACTCTTTATTAAATTAATAAATATTCTGTATTTTTATCATTTTCTAAAGATTAAAAAGCACTTCATAATTAACAGTTCCATAAATTTTGCAATATTTCTATGGCATAGATAGGGGACATTTTTCACTCTTGTGGTATAGAACATGTGAAAGATATTATCAGTTGCTGAAAATAATTGGTGACTTACCCAAGAATATTATCTAATTCTAGTAGAGAGGAGTGACAGAACCTAAAAATATACACCAAGTACCTTCCAGGAACTCAATAAATGTAGCCAGAATGTTAAGTATCTGTCCAATAATATTAAAAGAAACAATTTTATTAGGATAGCAGGTTTCACTTTATTATTTCAAATCTACTTAATTCTTCTCTTCCTTTAACATCATTACTGCTTTCAAAGTTTAATACTTGAAATAATCTGGGATCCATGGTGCTATCATATTATTATATAGTAATTATATTGTATATTATGCTACATAGTTGTTTATTATCTCCTCCAATGATTAGCATTATGCCTGGGAAATATTAAGTGTTTAATAAATGGTCATTGACCGATTAGAAAGAAAATAATCTGGAAATTAAAATGTTGGAGTTTTAGTCCAGTTAGATACTGGGAAAATTCTGTTAATCGCTTCGAGGCTAAGTTTTCCCATCTATAAAATGAGAGTATTGAACTGAAATAAAAACTCGTGACCTAGTAGTAGGGGAAAGGAGTCTATGGACTTGTATTTTAATATAATTGGTTTCTATTATGAACTTAGATTTTTTTAGACATTTAAAGACATTATTCTAAGAGGTTTCATCAGTTTGCTGAATTCATGACACAGAGTTAAATAACTGAAGAAGTATTCTCAAGGTCCTTGTAGCTCAAACATTTGAGATTCCTTTTGAACTGCAAAGAGGTTTGATCCTTTAAGAGAATTAATATTTCATTCCTGTTTTCCTTATGTATATAAACTCTTGTAGAAAATCACTCTGAGAAAATTGGTTTAGGAAATTTTTCTTATGTCCTATAGCACTATTTTTATATCGCAGCAAGTTGATGTCAGGAGGGACAGTTTTTCAGTGTTTAAGTCAGAACTACAAATTGTATGTCTATTAAAAAAAAAAGTCCTGGAAAGAGATCAATTAAGTCTTAAGTTTAAACCCTGAATACTGATTCTGGAAATACCATTTTATCATTGGTTATATTTTATTCAAAAGCCACACTTTACATTAATGATTTTGATTTTTTGGCTACAAAACAAAAAAATAGTTGAATAAAGTGCAAACTCTATTCCTCCATCAAAAGTACTTTTTTTTTTTTCAAAAAAGCTAAATCCAAGACAGTCTTCAGTGTGGAAAATATTTTTAAAGTTCCTTTTTTTGCCAAACAGTTGGAATTATTTTGGATAAAAAAAAGTACTCAGCCCATTTTTAATGAACGAAAGGACAGAGAATTTGCAAAAGGTGACCCTTTTCTGACTATTCAAGAAATGAGTTTGAGACCAAAACAAAACTTTTCCAGTGTGCAATATTCTTACTTATATTTGCAACAAATATATCCCCCAATTTCCTTTTAAGTTAAAAGTAACTCATCATGATATTTTAAAAAGAGGAATAAAGTAAAACATTGTTTTGCAAACTCAAATATCCACCTAGATACTCTGAAATATAAACTATGCCATCATCAGCTAAGTAGTAGCACCTTAGTTGTCTGTAGTTCAAATATAGTATACTCATGTCTTTTCTTTTAACTTAAAATCTAGTTGTTGATAAAAAAGGCTAAATATAGATAAGCATACATAAAGAATGCAACATTTAAAAAATGTTCACAATTATAGTTGTGTAATCATATAGGTACATTTTGGTGTCTCTCACTAAAGTTTATTTCAATCACAGTCTAATCCTGGTTTGTTTGGAATTCTTTTTTCCCAATTCCCCCTTAACTTCTGGTCAAAAACCAAAGATTTTAACTGCACAAGATATACAAAGTCCTTTTGTAGCCAGTGGTTTTAACTCTCTACTATTGACAGTGTTGGGATTGTTTTCTTTATTATATCTAAACTGACAGGACTTAGCTTTCTTTCTACTTAACTTCCCCAATCTTTCTTTCTCTAAGCCCACACAAGAAATAAACAAAGAAAAAAAGAGATAATAATTCCTCTCTAGTGCCCTATTCATAGCGTGTAAGAAAATAGAGAGAAAATAGTCATACTGTTTTTCTTTATAAAGAGCCTGGGTGATAGCCTATCAGAAACAGCTCTCTGAGTGCCTCTTTATTGTATTTTTTACTTAATAAAAGCTCATGGTTACAATGCACTTTAAAAGTTCACAAAGCTCTATCCTTATAGCCCAGGGAGGGTGATTATGCAAGTACCTTCATTTCACAGCAGAAAAACTGTTCACAATCACATAGCCCATAAATGTCAGAGTAGGGATTTATTAAATATAACTTGTACTAAGATTCCCCTCCCTGTCCATACTTTCTGATTGCACCTTCTTTCACTAAGTCTAGGGAGAACTAGTAATTTTCATTCTGTGGGCCTTTTAATACTGCCAAATATTCCTAATCAAACACACCTGATGTCAGAGACAGAGTTTAAGAGAAAATATGCTGAAATCAGAATGAGTCATCTTTAATCAACATTGTAATCTCCTATAACATCAATCTGCTTCTCCCTATGTCTTAACTTTTCTCAAACTATTTTTTAACTTCACCAGTACCTCTAATTCCTCAATATTCTTCCAGTACATCACCTTTCCCTGAATTCTTCATCTTCACCCTCTACTTAACCAGTTTAAGTCTACACTATCCTCTATTCTACTTGCCCCCTTATATAGTCAGTATTTTCACATTCCAAACTGGAACCCTAGATCACTCCCACCATCCAGCAGCTCTGCTCCTATTCACCAGCTGCTGAATAGAACCAGAGGAAGTCATATCATTGAACTGATAGGGTCTTCTACAAATTTATATTAGTTAATCTCACTGGGCCCTCACCATGGCAAGACATTTTTTTTTTTACTACTACCTAATCAGTTCTCTATCACTCCCTATAAAAGTTGTTCCAAACCTCTTCTAAAGCCTCCCACTTCACCCTTTCCCTGTCAGCAGAGAACAATGACTTTAGACCATTCATTATGAGTTCATTTTCTCCTCCTTTTTTACATCTCAAAACCCTCTTATAGCATTCACCATTTTCCCCTGTTTTCAATTTCTGATGAAGAGGAGGCATTTTTCCTTGCCAAGACCAAGTTCCCTGCTTGATCCTGTCCTCTCTCATCTTCTCTTGAAGGTTTCCCCCACAATGATCTCCTCTCTCTAATAATCATTCAATCTTTATGCATCTAATCATCCCTATTTAGATGTCTCTGATATATAGAAATATATCCTGAATAATACTGTAATCCCCAACTACTTATTAAATCTATAGGCATCTCAAATTCACCATGTCCAAATTAGAACTCATTATCTTTGCTCTCAAACTAGCTTTCAACCAAACCTCCCTATTTTTACCTCTCTTCTTTGCACAATTATCACTCTTAAGACTCAGGCTTATTATTATTGTTATTATTTTATAGTTTCTACTCTTTTCCTCACATATCTAAGTCTTGTCATTTTTACATCCACAGTAGTTCCAGTGGCTACCACCATAATTCAGGTCTTCATTATCTCTTGAATTATAACAGCCTCTTAATTGACCTCCTTGCCTCATGATTCATCACCTCCAATGCATCTTTCTTACAGCTGCCCTAAGTAAAGATCTGCTCATGTCCCTCCCTATTTAATGAACTCTAAAGAATCCCTATTGCCCTCAAGAATCAAATATAAATAAATACCTTTGTTTAGCTTTTAAAGCCATGCTAACCCAACTGCCCCTTATAATAGTGCCCCCTTTTCTGTATTCTAAGGCTGAGCTGTAGTCTTCACACATGTTCCACACAGCATTTCCTGCCTCTCTGCCCTTTCAATGGGTCTTAGTTCTACCTCAAATCTATTCCCAATCTCCTCCATGCTTCTTAACATCTTTTTTTTTTCTTCAAAATTCTCTTTAAAGGGCTTCCACATAAACTCTTTATCTCTCTCACTGCTAGTGTCTTACCCAACAATACCATGCATTCACATAATTTGGAGAAGATAGTCTGATGGATGTTGTTTCCATAGCCCCATTTAATAGAATATAAACTCCTTAAAAGAAAACAACTGTTTCAGTTTAACTCTGTAGCCCATCAACTATCTCAGGTGTATGGAAAATAAATTTCCATTGATTAATTTAGTCAGAAGAAACAACTTGGCTTTCAAAATAGGCAGAAGATGATATATTTAAAAAAAACTATGCAGGTAAAATTTTTATTACAAAAAATTCCTTTTTCCTATGGAATTGTCCTATATAGCTGGAGTTTATCTTCCACATAAATGTTTTAGTTAATACAGAAGTCTTATAGATTTCTTTCTCCTTTTTCATCAATTACACAAAAAAACTATAATTTTTGTTAAATTTTGAATTCTAAATTCTCTCTCTCCCTCCCACTTTGAAAAGGCAAGTAATGGGGCAGCTAGGTGGTACAGTGGATAGAGCACTAGCCCTGAAGTCAGGAGAACCTGAGTTCAAATCTAGCCTCAGACACTTAACACTTCCTAGCTGTGTGACCCTGGGAAGTCACTTAACCCCAATTGCCTCAGCAAAAAAAAAAAAAAAAAGAAAAAGAAAAGGCAAGTAATTTGATATGAATGCTGCATATGTAGTCATACAAAAACATTTCCATATTTAATCTTGTTGCAAAAGAAAACAGACTAAAAGTAAATTAAAAACAAAATTGAGCCTTCATTAGTTCCTTCTCTGGAGGTAGATAGCATTTTTCATAAGTTTTTTAGAATTATTTTGTATCATTGTATTGTTGAGAATAGCTAAATCATTTACAATTGAGGATCCTTACAATACTGCTGTTACTGTGTATAATGTTCTCTTCACTTTGCTTTGTATCAGTTCACATAAGTCTTCCTAGGTTTTTATGAAAGTCTCCTGCTCATGATTTCTTATACTACAATAGTATTCATCATAATCATATGCCACAAGATTTTCAGCCATTCCCCAGTTGATGGGTATCCCCTACATTTTCAATTCTTTGCCACCACAAAAAGAGCTGCTATAAATAATTCTGCACATATAGTTCCTTTTTTCTTTTCCATCATTCTCTTTGGGATATGAATCCAGTGATATTTCTGGTTTGATGTATATGCAAAGTTGTATGGTCCTTTAAGCATGGTTCCAAATTGCTCTCCAGGATGGTCATATCAGTTTACAACAGTACATTTTTTCCCCATTTCTGGCTTTCCTTCTAATAATGGCTCTATTGGTTTTGTATGTACAAAATCTTTTTCATATAATTTAATCAAAGGGTACTCATTTTACATCCAACAATGCTATTGCTTGTTGGGTCATACATTTTTACTTTATCCTTAGACATGATAGGTAAAATTTTCCATGGTTTCCCATTTTGCTTATATCACCCTTTATGTCTAATCATGCACCCATTTTGACCTCATTTTTGGTATACAGTGCGATTTGTTGGTCTATACTTAGTGTCTGCAAAATTGCTTTCCAATTTTCCCAGAAATTTTTGTCTGATGGTGAGTTCTTACTGAAAAAGTTTGGGTCTTTGGGTTTATCAAACAATGGATTATTTAGGTCATTTACTATTGTGTCTTATGCATCTCATCTATTCCACTGATTCATCCATCACACTATTTCTTAGCCAGCATTGTTTTAATGATTACAGCTTTGCAATATGGTTTGAATTCTGGTATTGCTAGACTATTTCCCTTCACATTTTAAAAAATTTCCTTTATATTATTGAATTTTTGTTTTTCCAGATGAATTTTGTTATTATTTTTTTTTCTAGCTCTATAAAACAAATTTTTGGCAGTTTGATAGGTATGGCAATGAATATGTAAATTAATTTAGTTAGGACTGTCATTTTCACTATAATGGCTCAGCCTATATGTAAGAATTAATATTTTTCCAATTGTTTATATCTATTTCTGTAAAAAGTATTTTATAATTGTAGAGTAATTGTTGGTAATATGTAGAAATGTTGATAATTTATGAAGGTTTATTTTTTATCCTGCAACTTTATTGAAGTTGTCAATTATTTCAACTAGTTTTTAGTTGATTCTTTAATTATACTATCAGATGGGTTGTAAAGAGTGGTTTTGTTTCTTCATCAATTCTAATTCTTTTCTTTTGGTTATATTATTACTATATCTAGCATTTCTAGAATGATATTGAATAATAATGATGATAATGGGCATCCTTGTTTCATCTCTGATGTTATTAGAAAGGCTTCTACCTTATCCCCATTACAAAGCATACTTGCTAATAGTTTTAGAAACTAATTATTTTAAAGAGAGCTCCATTTATTCTATACTTAATAGTGTTTTAATAGGAATGTGTTTAGATTTTATAAAAATATTTTTCTTCATCTTTTGAGATAATCATATAAGTTGTATTGTCTTTGTTATTGATATAATTGATTACACCAATAGTTTCCCTACTGTTAACCCAACCCTGCATTTCTGGTATAACTCCCACTTGCTCAAAGTGTATGTTTGTGATATATTGCTGAATAATAGCCTTGCTAGTGTTTTATTTAAAATTTTTGCATTGCTATGCATTGGAGAAATTGGCCTATAGTTTTTTTCTGTTTTTGCTCTCCCTAGTTCAGGTAACCACACCATATTTGTGTTGTAAAAGTTATATGGTAGGATGTCTTTGTCACTTTTCCCAAATAATTTATATAATATTGGGATTAACTCTTCCTTAAATTTGGGAATATTCATTTGTAAATCCATCTGGTCTAGGAGGTTTTTCATAGGGCTCTCATTTTTGGCTTATTCAATTTCTTTTTTCTAAGATAGAACAACTTAAGTAATCTATTTCCTTTTCTATTAATCCCAGCAATTATTATTTTTGTAAATATTCATCCATTTCACTTAGATCATCAGTTTTACTGATTCAGCAAAATAACTTCTAATAATTGTTTTAATTTTCTCTTCACTGGAAGTGCATTCAACCTTTTTATTTTTGATATGGGTAATTTGGTTTTCTTCTTTAAATCAAACTAACCCATGATTTATATATTTTGGTGGGGTTTTTTTCCCATAAAACTAGATCCCAGTTTTATTGACTAGTTCAATGATTTTCTTAACTTTAAATTTTATTAATTTCTCCTTCAATTTTCAGGATTTCTATTTTGTTCTTTAATTAGAGACTTTAAAATTTTTTTAGTTGCCTAATTCATTGATCTGGTCTTTCTCTCCCTTTTTAATCGATTTACTCATTAAGAGAAATAAAAATTTCCCTAAGTATTGCTTTGACTACATCCAACAAATTTTGTTTTGTTGTCTTATTCTCTTTAATGAAATTATTGGTTTCTATGATTTGCTCTTTGGCTTACTCATTGTTTAGGATTAGATTAGTTTACAATCAATTTTTAATCTATGCTTCCATGGCCCTTTATTGAAAGTATTTTTATTGCATTATAGTCTAAAAGAGGTTCATTTAATATTTTTTTTCTTTTTTTGCCTTTATGAGATTTTAATGGTGTAATATATAGTCAATTTTTGTGAGATGTCATATGCAACTCAGGAAAAAATTATACTCTTTTCTATTCTAGACCAATTTACTTCAGAGTTCTATCATATACAACTTTTCTAAAATTCTATTCATGGTTTTAATAAGTTTTTTATTTTATGGTTAGATTTATCTTGTCCTGAAAGGGGAAAGTATTTTTCACTAGTACAGTTGTATTGTTTATTTCCTTCTGTAATTCATTTAACTCTTCCTTTAAGAATGTGTATTCTTTGTCATTTGGTGCCTATATGTTTAGTATTGATATTACTTTATTGTTTATGGTATCTTTTAGCAAGATGTAGTTTCTTTCCTTATCTCTTTTAATTATGTCTATTTTTATTTTTTTTATCTGAAATCATGATTGCCATGAGTTTTTCTTTTCTTAACTCAGCTATACTATAGCTATACAATAGCTTCTGCTCCAAACCCTTATTTTTAACTGTGTGTTTCTTTGTTTCAAGTGTATTTCTTATAAACAACATATTTTTGAATTTTTGTTTTTAATACATTCTGCTATTCACTTCTGTTTTATGGGTGAGTTCATCCTATTCCTATTAACAGCTTTGATTACTATATTTTCCCCTGCATCTTTTTTTTTCCTGGTTTCTTCTTTTCCTCAAAAGCCTTTTACTTCTTGCCACTGCCTTCCATATCAGTACCTTCCTCCTATTAGGATGGCCCCCTTCTCATATCACTTTCCCCTTCTGTTTCTTTATAAAGATAGAGTAACACACACTCATTTGAGTACAGAAATCTATCGAAGTCGGGTAATGCTCTGACCATGGAGAGAGAACTGTTTCCAGGCTTCACGTTTTTCATTCCATTATTTTCAGAACTATTTCAGAGGTCCTTAAGTTTTCTCAGCTTCCAAGGCAGTATGATCTAAAAAGAGGTGTGTTCATTGCTCTCCTGGTCTGTGCTCTAGGTCTTTACCCATGTAGGGATCTGGTTCCCCTTTAGTCACAAGAGCTAGCACTGCTCTTGATCTTGCAGGTCTCCTTCTTTAGTGCAACTTTTAAGAGCATTAGTGCTTCTCTTTGTGATAGAACTGAAACCTGGGTCGCTGTTACCCTGTGAGCAATCGCAAGCACTAGATGTGCATATAGCCAATGAAAACAGGTTCCTGACAATCCAGCGTAATCTCTTTCTGACCAGCTGTCTGCACCCCTTACCATTTGTGGGCTAGAAAATCCCAACGCTGCTCCTGCTGCCGCTGCTGCCACCGCTACCACAGCTGCATCCATCTCCAGGGTCTCTTGCTGGTATTGTTGCAACAAGTCTATGTCCCAATGTACTATGTCCCAAACTCAACCAATAATCCGGTATGACATACCTTTCCTGATGACCTAAATTGTCCGTGCTGGAAAATTGTTTCACCCTTACTTTTGTGGTGCTAATACTCCCAAACAGAATTTGAGGAGGTAATTTAAAGTTGTTTGGAGAAGTATTTGGTAGAATTCAGCTGAGTTCCTGTTTCTAATCCATCATTTTGACCCCACCCCCTAAAAAGTTGTTTTTTCAACATAATTCAGGAAAATGAATATTAGAGTTCCCAGCACTTTTGAGTAAGTTAATCAAAAAATAGAAAAATGTAAGAAAATTCAGTATTAGTTTCATCCTGAACTAATAGAGCACATAAAAATCTTCCACATTACCTGATAGAATTTTGGGTAGTATGAAAGAATTCCACCCAAATGCTCTGAAATTTGCTAAGATAGGAGTATGCTATAAAAACCTACATGGAAGAATCTAGCCTCATGACCCATGAAGGGAATCTGGTCCATAATATCCAAGAGTTATATGTTTCTCTCAATTATAGAGGCATGACTTCCTTGAGGAGGTCACCATAATGATCAACACACAGCAAATCAAATGGAAATCTTCCCAGTTTTGCTAGACCATGTTTCCTGTTAGGTATTTAAAAGCATCTCTGTTTGCTTGCCAACTCATAAACACTTGTCAATCATGTTTTTACAAGGTTACCAGGTCAGAACTGTCTGGGTACTATTTTTTAAGGTAGTTAAACAAACAAGCAGTCTTGTCCAACTAATATATCATATCTCATCCTAGTATTATTCTTGTCTCTCCCCACTCCCACTGTAATGGAGTGCTTTCTGACAGCAGGCTCAAAGACATCATAGCATATCTTCACTTTTTATTCAGTATTACCCTGTCAGTTTTTCTTTTGCTATTTTCTGTCTAGAACTTGACACTAGAAGTGTTAAATCTCATAACCTAATAATTTATGGTTCATTCAAATTCTACTCCAACCTCATCTATCTCTTTGTTAAGAAACATTCCTATAAACCCATGAGTGAACAATATACTAAAGAGAAAAAGTTTATCCTGGAACTTCATTGTAATGCTGTCCTTGGGATTCATGTTAAAACCACCACCCAACAGTGATAATTTTGGTATTTCAATGACTAATTTATAAAAAGTCCAAGATGGGCGCACTTTATGCTGGATTCTATCTTATTGAAAATAGTTTTATAACACTAAGTCATGTGGTCTCTCTTCTGTTTCCATCAACTCTTTAGAAATCATCTGGGACTGAAAAATATATCTGGTGTTGAGCTATTGGTATTCTCTAAAATGGTATATTTTCTCAGGGGAAACTAGACTTAGAATTCCTAAAGTAATGTGTCTTTGCTGAGGTAACATGATTAGGAAACTTATCAAGAGAATATAGACAAGTAGCCTTCCAAATATAAAACTGCAGTTTCCAAAGTAGAGGGGATAGTTATAAATCTGAGTATCAGATCCTATGAGAGATGTAAAGGCACACAGAAAATTATCTGCTGAGAAAATAAATGAGGAACAGTTGAGGAAATGGGGAACTTTTTACCCAGAAAAGAGAAAAACTTAGTGGAAGCATAAAAACCTTTCATATGGATGAGGGTTTTCATATATTACTCCATAGAGTAAAACTATAACCACTGATTAGAAGTGACAGTGGGTTAGATTTAAATTCAATATAAGGGGACAGCTAAGTGATAAAGTAAATAAAGCATCAGCCCTAAAGTCAGGATGACCCAAGTTCAAATCTGACCTCAGACACTTAATATTTCCTAGCTTACTTAACCCCCAATTGCCTCAGCAAAAAAAAATCAATATAAGGAACAGCTTCAGCACAATTAGAATTATCCAACAATGTAATGGGCCTGCCTTACAAATTAATGAATTCTTTAGTTCAAATAGATATTGGATAGCCATCTGCTAAAAAGATTTCATTTGAGTTTTGAAAGATTTCTTCTAATTCTAAGATTCTACAAACTAGTATCATTTCAAGCATCACTTAATCACTTCAATTTCCTCAGAGAAATATCTTAATTTTTCTGATCTCAATACTGCATTAATTCGATAGATCCCAACTTAGCTGAACTGATAAAGTAAATGATAGCTAACTATTATTTTAAGTGCCTATAGCTCTCCTAATGCTTCTTATTTATCTGACATATTGATTACCTTTAAACATGGTAATTGCATAAGATGAAATTAATAAAGTCCTACAAAGAGGGTATAAAAACGGATTCGATGATTTCTAGAAATCTCTTGCAGTCCTAAGACAATATATCTCTAGGATTCTGGACTGATTTATATGCTATCAGCATGCTATGTTTCTTTCTAGTATCTGGTGTCTGCCTGATAACCATTTTATTGTTTGTTAATTATTATACCAAGAAGTAAAAGAAAGAGGAGTTCAAATCAATTATTTTCTCTGCCCATTATTAACAACAAAGAATTACCAAAAAAAAGTTGAAAAACAATGAGTAAAGGATATTTAGAATTATCTTAAATTCTCAAATATTCAGATTTTACATGTTCCTTCTGCTTAAGCCTTCATGGTAAGGGAAAGAAAATTAAGACTCAGCTAATTTATAAACAAACTTTTCCATCATTCATTAAACATATCCTCTTCTTTCAATAGAGCCTTTCCCCAGGGTATCCAGCATCAAAACTGAATAGTTTGGACTGAATCTGTTTTCATTTTTTTCTGGTGAAATTTCTGAGCTGAATAAATCAGGAAATAAATGCTAAAGGGAAAGGATAATGTATAGACTGTAAAATATATCTCTTATAATAAATATATAAATATATTTTACAGTCTATTCTTGAACAACTGAGAATTGGCTGTGCTGGGTTATTGCAGAACCTATGTTCTATAGGTGGTAATGGTGATATCCAAATGGTATTTTGCAGTGTTCTGCTGACTGCGGAAAAGGAACACGAAGGAGAACAGTCACATGCACCAACTCTCAAGGGAAATGCGATCGAACCACAAGGCCAAAAGCAGAGGAAGAATGTCAAGATTACACAGGCTGCTACGAATGGAAAACAGGGGATTGGTCTAAGGTAACAGAAACCATGTTTGCAATCCAATCCCTCTCCAGCCACATGAGGGAATTGGAGGTCAAGAACTCAGCTTACTTAATGGATCCCTAATTCCATGAAGCAATTCCATCAACCCAGTAAAATGCATTTCTTTCTAAACTTAGCACCTGCTCTTGACCCTACCACTGCTATAGATCGTTCCTGGCCTCTCCCACAGAGCTGTGTCTAACAACATCATGTGAGTCGCCCTAGAGGAATTTCACTGCTTTATGTGAATTAGAAAGGAAACTTAATACAACCCAAAACATGAAGTTGGACATTTGAGAATGCCAATTTGGCCATCCCGTGTACAATACCGGCTGTAAGCTATGATATATACAGAGGTGGGCTTAAATTTCTAAGCCATCACAAGAGGCTAATAAATGTGTGTGAAAATTGGCTGACTTAGACATGTAAGGAAATCTGTAGGACATGAATCAAACCTATTCACTGCTTAGAACACTATAGGTCAATGCCAAGAAAATGGGGAGAGGAAAGGGAGTAATTGAAGTTGTGATGATGAGAGTAGAGTTATGAGGAGGGAAGAAATGCTGTTAGAAAATAGGAGAGATATAATCCTTTTTCCTTCCAAGACAGAACAGTCCTAAGCCTCTGTAGGAAAGAAAGGATTTCATCATCTTGGTTATCAGAAATGACAATAATTCATAGCAAAAAATCTGGAGGAAAGCATGCACAGACTGTAAGAACAGCCCAGTGCAGTGGTTAGTTTTACAAAAATCAGAAGTCACAGAATGGATTTGTTTAATTGCCATCCTTTATTATAGGAAAGGATAAAAAGTGTTTTGTGTGTTGGAAAATATGCAGTAACAAAAAAAAAGGGTTTGTCTCAGTTAAGATAAGATCTTTTCTGAATTTCTTAGATTGCTCAGATTAATAACTGCATCCATAATTTCATAAGATTAGGTCTATTTAATTACTTTTGACACTTTGTCAAAATCTAAATTCCCAAAGCACCTTTTACTTAAATTTCATTCAACATAAAGATTTCCATTTTTTACTTGTTTTATTCATCCTTACTAAAATGTAGCTTTTATTTAATACTGCATTAATTAAATAAAAATCATACCCATAGCAATTCATTTCACTGATTATTGAAGCAGTAATTCTGAGCAAAATAATCCTAACCCATTGGAAAACAAGTATGAACAAAAAAAATTAGTTAAGACCTATTTATGATTTAAATAAAGATTAGCATGTTCTTAATTACAAAAAAACTTAATTTTAATATTAATAATAGTTAAGATTTTATATATTACTTAAGAATAAAAACTTCATTCTTAGATCTCTCTAAAGAAAAATATATTTTATGAACAACAGAAATTCTTGTCATGTAACAGGCAACTAGTGATGTAAAAGGAACACTGAACTAGTGAGAAGAAAATAGTTCTAATCTTGGCCCTACCACTTGCTTCTTGTATGACTTCAGACAATTCTGAGCTTCATTTTGCTCATCTATAAAAAAAGTTTGATGAATAATAACTTTTTCCCACTCACAAGATTTATATTCTGATGTGAGGAAAAATGGAAGACATACAAATTAGAATATAATAAATAGATCACATAGCAGAAATTATAACTGGAAGGAGCCTTCAAGATGATCTGTCCTAAATCCCTCATTTACAAAATGGGGAAAAAAAAGTTTTCTTAATGTGGCTATACAGTCATTTAGTAGCGGAGCCAATACTGAAATCCAAATCCTCTAAATACAAACCAGTGTTTTTTCCATTATACCACATGTCAGTGTGATAAAGTAAGATAAAGGAGAAAACATTTCTAGCTTATGGAATCAGAATTGTCTATTTCAATGGTGAACCAAATTTCAACTGGTGGAGATGGATAGGAGAGTACAAGTATTGTAATCACTCTAAATCATACTGGCTATATAACCCTGGGAACATCACTTAATCACGTTTGTCTCAGTTTCCTCATCTGTAAAATGAGCTAGAGAAGAAAAGAGTAAACCACTTCAAAATTTTTGCCCCCTCTCAAGAAAAAAAAAAAAAGCAAATAGGGTCACAAAAAGTCAGACAGTACTGAAAAAAAATGACTAAAAATCATGCTATAACCTTTATACACTGTTGACTTTGTAATGGCAGAAAAGACTAACATTTGTCAGGGATATTCTTATCCAAATTTGTTGAATCTTATCAGTAGCGCTGTGCCAATCCATAAACAAAAGTGAAATGGCTTCCTTGTACCCAAGGACCTCATCATGTCCTCCCAACCAATCTGACATGGACCTGTAGTATGACTGCCAAACTCAGCTAAAATTATCATCATTACAATAATAATTACCATATTACAATCTAGTTAAAATAGGCATTTTCATCACCCATTCAGATTTTAATTAGTAAAAAATAATTTGTGATTATCTTTCCTTAGCTAGCAAAATGTTTCTAAAGTTGGTGATACTGATGTAAGAAAATGCATTAGGAGACGCCCACATGGAATATATATATATATATATATATATATTTAGAGCCAAGAATTTATATCATAGAATTTTTTAAAGAAATGGTCATTACATGACTGCACTTCCCAGAGATATGGCCAAAACAAACCTAATGGGTGAAATAACGTCTTTTAGAATCTTACTATTTTCCAAGTATGAATTTTAATAGAGCAGCATGTACTGATTGGGCATAAGAAAGAAAGAAGTCACTTTACCTGTTCAATACTGAATATTGCCCAATAAGATTCTAAATTGACCAATAAAGAGTTTGCTCACCAAAGAATACATATATAGTTATGCAATACTTCAAATATATGTAAAGGAGAAAAGTTGATGGCCAGCTGATGACATAATCCCAAGTCTGACTTTAGCTTCCTTTGCTCTTGGTGGTAGTAGACATGGAAAGGAATGGCAGTGTCATCATGTCTGGCCAACATCCTTTCTACTATTACAACCCCCTACAGTCAGACCAGTGGCCATGAGGACCCAAAGGTTACCCTAGTTCCCACTATAATCACTTGGGATAAGAGAGAAGAGCATCAAGGGAATGAAAAGAATGTCAAAATCAAGATTACATAAAGGTTGTTGCAAAAAAC
The DNA here is from genome assembly GCA_023553655.1 of Myrmecobius fasciatus. Taxonomy (NCBI): domain Eukaryota; kingdom Metazoa; phylum Chordata; class Mammalia; order Dasyuromorphia; family Myrmecobiidae; genus Myrmecobius; species Myrmecobius fasciatus. Next base: position 444,855 of record JAJPUD010000683.1, on the reverse strand, counting down.
AAACAAACAAACAAACCTGAACTGTCCGGTTTTCTCTGTGGCTTGGTTTATTCAACTAAAAAAAATGATACAATACATTCTGCTACCTGACTTAGCAGTCAGGTGTATTGATAATGTAATAAAATAAGTAGTATTTATAAATGAATTAGATTTATATGCATATACATATGTTAAATATATTACATTAAATTTCTGTATATATATATATATATATATATGTATATATATATACCAGCATCTATAGAAACACAGATGAAATAAAAAAGCCTGATTCTACTGAAAGCAAATATATATATGGAATATAAGTAGTTATAAATTAGTAGCAGCCACACAATAAAATGTCTTGCATCAATAGACTACCATCATTTACTCTTAAGAAACCTATGGATCCCTGAACATTAAAAGGCTCTAATCAATCTATAAGCATTGATTAAGCATATACTGTGTGCCAGATTCCGTGCTAAGTACTAGGAATACAAAGAAAGGCAATAAAAGTCCTCACCCTTAAGGAGTTTACATAATAATTGGGAAGGCATAGCAGTGGATCATTTCACTCATACATCTCTCAGTGACAATCAGAATCAAAGAAACAACCTCATACTAGAAAATGTTTTGCTTGAGTAGTTCATTACAGATTGTAATGATGTATTTAAAAAATTACCACCAATAAATGTAAAGTATTAAAATGTCATTTGTATTATTATTACTCATTCAAATGGCATTATTAAGTGCTTTCTATGCTGATGTAAAAAAGAAAGGCAAAAACAATCCTTGCCTTCAAGAAATTCATATTCTAATGGGAAACACCACATGTAAATGACTAAAACACACACATGTAGAGAGAAAGAAGATAGAAAGTAATCTCAGAGAAGAAAGCACTAGGGAGTGAGGTGGGGATTAGAAAAGGCCTCCCTTCCCATTGTAAGCCCCAGTTAGCCAAGGGAAAACTAGAAGGGCAGAGAATTCTAAAGTTATATTGTTTTATCTAATGAATGAAGAATGTGATCATCTAGCTTTCTTTATCCAAGCAATCTATTTCATTGAACCTCATAATATTTTATGGAAAAATAAAAAATAAAAGGATTTCCAGAAGAGGGAAGATGGGAATTCCAAATTCAATTATTTTCATAGTTTTCACTTGTTATATTATGAGAGAGAGATCCTGAAGCATTGTTTTTAGTCTGGCATACTCAATAGCCCAACATGAAGATGATATATCTTTTCTCTATAGAAGAAGGAAACTGTTAGAAGTGGAAAGAACATGCCCAAATCAAAGCTGGATCATCCTATTTTGAGTTTCAGACACCTGACTAAAATGCATATCTAGAAAGTATGGCTTTACTGATCATGAGCATTTAAAAAATTATCTACAGCCTCCTGTCCTCCATTCTTCCCCATCATTTTCTTAGCCTATGAAATACTAGATCCAGGTATTCATCCCAATGGGACACTTATGATGGAAGGGGGGAAATGTCTAATTTTCTGTTTGAACACATCATATCAGGGTCAAACATTGAAATGTTTTGTATTCAAAACCAATAATTGTTAATCACCTTTTGAGGTAGAAAGGTTTTTTAATTGAAAACAAATTACCTGTAGGGATTAGAATGAATATGAAATGAATTTTTAAAGAAAAAAAATAATGCTTGAAGATAAGAATCACTACTTCCTTGGAATGAAAAGAAGAAAAAAAATCCACTTCCTGGTTCCTAGAAAATACTGTGCTCATTTTAATCTAGCCAGACTTGCCAAATTCACCCAGTTGTTTATTCATTTATTCAACAAATGTTAATTAAGTCCCAACCATGGTCTGTATCCTGTAATTCCTTTCAGATGGAGACATATCAATAACAATGAATCTGCATCTTATCATGAACTGATGACTTCTAAAATTTAAGAGATCAGTTATGTGCCCAAGCACTTAACTTAGTACCTATCGCTTCTTTTGCATTTGCCTCATTATTTTTGCTGTCCAGTTGTCGTAAAACTCAAATGTAGAACAGGTTCTGAAGCTCACTCTCCCAACTCACATTCACATTGGTAGGTTGGGACCACAAAGAGTGGCTGGTTAATTCTCTTGTGATAGAATTAGGTAAGATGATAGAATTAAGTTCGAAAACATCAGTTTGCTCACCATCTGATTATCAATTGATAGCAATTAGCTAACCAGATCATTAGCTTTGAGAAATGGCATTTACTAAATTAGTATAGTATGGAACAGTTGGTACAAAACAACCCCACCTCCGACAGAGGTGTATACTTCCACAAATACACACAGAGTACAGTAGAAAGTGGTATCAAACTTACATACAGCCCTTATGGCAAAAAATGTAATTCATAGGTACTGAAAGTCCTTTTTCCCTTTTTGTTGGGACCCTAATATAGTTTTCCTTAGGTATAGTATAGCTTTCCTAAAACTGCTTTCCTTTGGCTCCCAAGGTAGCCACTACAACTCCAGGAACATTGCTCAGACATCCATGAGAAGTCCAAAATCATCCAACCTTTCAAAGTTCATGAGATTATTTTATATTCAGGGGGATTGTTGGGTATGGGAGGTGATCAGAAGCTCTCTCTTCACCTCCTCCTCCACCCACAAGTAATTCCTTTTTAGGGGCTTGGCTGGGAACTGTTTCCACCACTAGGCTGGCCAAACATTGGAATGCTCCAGTTCTGAACTGAATTGTTATTTTATGTAAAACCCACAAGGCATAATTGAGTATCCTCAGCCAATACCAATATACTTTCTGCATAGCATCACTTCATTTCATCCAATAGTTTTCACTCTTAAAATGATTAAAGACTTTTTTCACATGTAGTTTTAACAACTGAGTGGTAGATTCAGTGATAGATGGTATTCCTGATTAAGGTGGTTACTTTAAGTGACATGATAACATTGAGTCAATGAATTCCTCATTCACACACAAATCATAGCTAATTATTGATATTACAAGACACTACTCTTACTGGGTCCAAAGGAGCCCCTTTGCTTCCAAATAACCCAAACTATTTAACTTCTGAAGTAATGATTCCAAATCCTTTCTATTTAGTTATATTTGAAGTTCCTCCAAATTTGGGAAATATAATTACCAGGTAGAATTTCCATCAGGCAGCAGTTCTAATAGGTGTGATTACTTGAAGATCCTAGCATGGAACAAAACTGGGAGGGAATATTGATGCCAAAATCACATGATCCAAAGCATCACATACCCAATCTAATCTATTTGCTTTTTGTTGCATTTGTTGTCCCTTACTTCTCTATTCTTCTCCATATCTTCCATTCTTTAGTATTCATAATCTTTAGGGCGGTCATGATTCCTTGTGGACTATTATTTCTTATCTAGACTTTATTTCAGAAAATCCCATAAGCTATTAAATTGATTCTTTCTTTATTTTCAAATGATAAGAGAGGAAATAACTACTCAGTTTCTTTAGGTGGTTTCATCTTATATCCTCTATTTCTGTGATGCTGCCAACTGTCTCAGAGCATATTTTTATTCTAAACTCGAAAACATGAAATAAAATGAACATCTACATGCACATGATAATAGAAAAAGAAGATTGTACATAAAACTTCAGGTATATTTCCTACAGCTTGCTTTTAAATAAAAATTCAACTTATAATTTTCCTAACTATATACTTTTTTCTGGCCTTCATTTGGTTCTCCTTTCTGAATTTTTTTTAAAATCCCTTAATGATTCCTCTTTTCATTCTTGGTTTTTTTTTGCTACTCTATTTCTAGTTTATGAGCAGCTGAATGGTAATGCAGATGGAGTGCCAGATATAGAGGCAGGAAGATTCATTTTCCTGAGTTCTAATTTGGCCTCAGACATTTATTAGCTGTGTCATCCTAGGCAAGTCACCATATTGCTTCAGCTCCTCATTTGTATAATGTATAACAGCATGTTAGTATTCTTGCCAAAAAAAAAAAAAAAAACCCAAATGGTTTCACAAACAGTCAGATACAATTGAAAATAATTACACAAAATTTCATATATATAATGCACATATATATATCCATATATCCATAGATTAAAGGTGAAAGAGAATCTTATTGGATGAGGCCTAAAAAAGTTGTATTTTCTAGCCTCTTTGGCATTTTAAGGTACATTTTAGCAGCTTTTAAGCTAGTATTTACAGTGTTGATCTTGAAGTCATGAGTTTAAGGCTGTAAGAGTCCTTAACATCATTTTATAGCTGAGGAGACTGGGGCACATTGAGATCAATTTATTTGTCCAATATTCACCAAGCAAATTAGTGACAAAGCCAGGGGTTAGTGCTTTTCCATTATATTTTGTGGTTAGACAATAAAGTGGAGTTGAGGAAAGGATGGGAAGGAAGGAAAATATAATTAAAGGTGGAGTCTGCAGTAAAAAACAGAAAGAAATGTGATCTAGGGCAAATGTAGAGGAACTGACCTTGGTAAAGAGAAGGGCCAGCTCATTGTCAGAGCCTATGGGATGATTTCAAGGGTTTTTTGAGATGAAGAGGATATAGAGGTTTATCATTCAGAAACAGACAGGGACTCCTCACTTTTTCAACAGGGTCTTAGTGATTTTATGGCCGTAGAAATGATTTATACGTTAGAGTAGCATGTATAGCATATGGGTTTTTTTAGTGTCTGTATCAGGTTACTATTGACATGTAACAGCTTTGCCCAGTGGTAAGGCAAAATGAACAGGTGCCTTTTTTAATCTTCCCAAGCCAAGCTTTCCCTGTCATAGCTTCTCTGTTATTCATTTTTAAATTTTATTTTATTATTTTTTCCAATTAAGAAGCAAATATTTTCTCTCTTACCCATTCCCCTAAGCCAAATGAACAACTACCAAGAAAATAAAATAAAATAAATAAAACAAAAACCCAACCACAATATTCATAGTCAAGCAAAGCAAACCTCCTCATTGGTCATAACCAAAAATGCATGCCTCATTTTGTATTTTGAGTCCATCACCTCCCTGACATGTTTCCTTTGGAATTGTGAACTCTCATTGAACTGATCAGAGTTCTAAAGCCTTTCAAAGCTGTTTTTCATTATACTGTAGTATTTGGATGTTCTTCTAGTTCTATTCAGTTCACTCCATATCAGTTCATAGAGGTCTTTCCAGTTTCCCCTGAAATTGTCCCTTTTTGGTTTTGCCATGTCTTTATGATGAATATTTTGTTAAGTTTGTTTTAACAGCAAATGTTTTAACCTTAAAAAATTAAATACATTTGTATCTCCTTTTTCTCTTTAAACTTTTTGCACTGACTATTATTATTTAGTGATCTTGCTTTCTCCAGGTGTCCCTGCAATAAAAACTACAATTTCATAAATCCTCTTATTTCTTAGATAAGAGATACTCTTAGGCTGATTACCATTCTCCAACAAAATATGTTAGAAATTCCATCTTTGCCTTGTTCAGTTCATGAAATATTTATTTTTAAAGTACAGTTATAGGTGTTTAAAAAGAGAAAAAAAGATTGTGTACTTGAGATATTGAGACTAATACATGCATGAACATTTGCTATAATTTTTTGATATTTTCATTTTACTCTCAATAAAATGAGATTGACGGAGACACTACATTTTGGTAAAATTAATTTGAAAATATGCCTGTGGCTAAAAACTGGCTTTAAACAAGAGTAGATATAATTTTATAAGTCTGTTTTGTTGGACTTTGGAAACCTGGAAAAGAATTTAAGAAGGATACTGTAGGATAATTAGATCCTATCAGAAGTCAGGAGTCTCATTCTTCCCTATTAATGATTCAAAAAGCAATTGAATCTTACAGAGATAAAAGACTTTGTATATCCCAAATTATTGCTACTACCAAAATGCTCAGATTAGCCAGTCTTCAGTTTTAAAATCAAAGTATCATTCATACAAACTCCCCACACATACATAACTTCAACCCCATTTGGAACTATATTTGTTCAACAGGGCCAAATGTGAGAGAGCACCCTCTAATTGTGAATATATGGATTCTGTCTTACTCCCAGTGCAGATGCTCTAGGCTGGGTGGGCATTTCTGAGTTTTTGTACCATGTGAATCATTAAAGTAAAACTCAAGTATCCTCAGCCAGTGAATAGATATTTATTAAGCACCAGGCATGTGTTAAGCATTGTTGATACAAAAAGAGGCAAACTGTAGTCTCTGCCCTCAAGGCAGCTCACAATTTTAAGTAAAGTTCTGTTTTGCTTAGCTCCCATTCTCTTTGATACTTTTCGTCACTATCCCACACTTTACACTGATTAGGAAAAATATTTGCCATTGAATTCACAAGGAATTTGGCCTACTTAAAGTCATGATTTGAAAACTACTGGAGAGTTCAATAGTATTTATGTTTGCCATGACTTTGACTTTTTTTGAACCAACCAACAGAGTGAAAGGTAAATGATAAAAAAGTAGCTAGATATTATTTAGCCAAAATAACTAGTTAGCTACATTTTTTCCAACAAGATATGTTGGTTTTGTATACACAAAAAATTAAAGTAAGTTAAGAATATCCACATGGAACATACACCAACCAAAACAAGTCACCCAATTATTACTTCCATGTTAGATTCAAATGCTTTATCACTAGACTGCTAACCTTGAAGAAAAACTGTCATATCAGACTTTTAAAACTCATTGTAGCTTTCTGATTTTATTTTTCATGTAATTACTAATCTGATGGCAAGGACTGAGACTATCACATGGCATTTTATATCAACATTACAGATTAGTTCAAACAGATAGCTAAAAAATAATCTGAATTATTGGGACTGTTTAGATAGTGAAATTAAATGGCAAATGACTGGATCAAAAAAAAAAGTAACAAAGATGAAAAAAACACACACGCATTTTCCAACTTCCAATCTTCTTCCCTGTCCTACCTACCAGAGAATATTCTTCTGTAATTCCTGAAAGACATCACATCATTCATCACTCTATTATGTTAAACAAGACCAGGAACTTTGAAACAGGGAGATTTGTTTTATGGGGCACATTGAATTCTACATTTCATGCTGTCCATTGTTAATTTCCTATTCCAATAGAAAATCTGTGTTTGCACATATGCTTTAATTAAAAATCTACCCTAGGGCTTATCCTGTATCCTGAATTTTACAGAAATAGCACACCTGGGCAAGAAAATCCAAAATCTTCTCCTGATGTTTTTGCAATGATGCATAAATAACAAAACTAAACATATTCTCTTGTGTGGGTGAAGGTAGGATTTTACTAGTTCATAAATTTTCTTTGTTTTCAAAAGACATGGTGTGAGGCCATGTCAAGTATTTTGACTTGGATTTCCTCTTGTATATTAAGCATTATTGTTGGCATATCAAACTTTTTTTAATGAAGTTTTATCTCATTAGAATTTGGAAAATACACCGTAGATGTTGGAAATGCATCAGTAACCAACACTGTAATTTGATGCTCTCTCCCTATGTTAAAATACTAAGAAAATACTCAAATGCTGGATTACTGGGCAGAGGGGAAGAAGTTGGGGGGGTTTCTTGAGATCAGAAATTCTGAGCCACAGTAGACAAAACTAAAGCTAAATGAGGGTCTACACTAAGTCCAGCACCTATATGATGGACTCTCAGAAACAGAGAGACCCTAAGATGCCTAAAAGGTTCGGGGGGGGGTAGAGAAACTCAATATAGATTATGAAAATGGAGCATGTTAAAACTTCTGTGCCAATCAATATTAGAACCAAGACTCCATGAATGTCTACTATACTCTCAATGTAAGCTTGACAGGAAAAACAAGTTTATAAAAAATAAAAACTCAGGGCAGCTAGGTGGCGCAGTGGTTAGAGCACCAGCCCTGAAGTCAGGAAGACCTGAGTTCAAATCTGGTCTCAGACACTTCCTAGCTGTGTGACCCTGGGCAAGTCACTTAACCCCAATTGCCTCAGCAAAAAGCAAAAAAAAAAAAAATTTTAAAAAATTAAAAATAAAAACTCAACTGGATCTGTGATGTCATCAGTGAATGGTATTCCCTCTAACAATGCAGATCATAACAAGAAGAATGCAGATCAAACAAGAATAAAAGGGAACTTTGTACTCACATTAAAAAATTGAAAAGAAATTCACAGGAAGAGAAAATAAATTCCCTTGTTTTCATAATGAAGGGATTCAGCATCCATCCTCTTAATATAACATGAATATTGAAATATAAGATGTGTTACTTGATGGACAATGTTGACCTGTACCATGTCAAGTCTACAACCCAAAGAAAAGTTTTCTGAGGACATCATCTATCTATCCTTTTATAGTTTGTGCCAACAGCACAGACTTTAAAAAGTTGAGTCTTCCAGAAGTAAAATTGGTTGAGATTTTAGTAGTTCCCCAAATCACTGCCAAAGCAAATAAAGAGTTCTGTTTTTCTGGATTTACTTTAGTAATTACTTTAGTAAAAGTAATCAGAATTTTAACAATCCTGCTGAAGAAGTGGGTAGAGTGAAGAACAGAGACAATGGCAAGAGTTTTTGTAGGGTCAAAATGCTTTTTCTACTAATATCCATTAGTAGATCCAAAGGTAACCTCACAGTATCTATCTTTGAGAATCTCAAAGAAATATAGAAGAAAGGAGGGCCCCATGATTATCCTTTACCCTTAATTTGGTGAAAGATCTTGAGAAAATCACCCTAACATCCTATATTCAACAGTTTCTCTATTTAAAAAAAAAAAGCTCTTAGAAATGCTGCATGAGTGAAGATCATGGGACTGTCTTTCTAGAAGTGTTCACAAGCAGAAGATGGGGGGAGGTATTTGTCAAATATATAATGGAATAAGTTCTTGGTCAGTTAAGGAATCTCTGAGATTGCTTTTAACCCTGAGATCCTGTGATCACCTGAAACTCATAAAGTATTTTGAAAATAGATAATGCTACATAATCACTGCCACCATTTTGAAAAGTGACTCTTTGGAAACTTTATTGGTCTATGACTGTGCAATCAAATTGATGTTATACTGATGGAAGGATGTAACTACGTAATCTTCAATATTGGCCCCCAATGTTGGCAGACAAAAAGGGGTGTAGGACAAGTGACACTGTATCTTACAGCAGCACCTTCTTTTATCTCTATGATTACATCAGAGTATGTGTTTGTGTGTATGTAGCATCTATGCAAATAGGGATTCTGCCAAAATCTCTCAACCCATCGTTTCCTTATTTTTAGTACAATACTCCTTTATTAATTCCAGCTGTGACACTGCTCTATTCAGGGCATTTGCTTTATTAAAATTTGCAGAGTACACACCAGACACTGTAAATCACAACTCTTGTTGAGAACTGCAAGGGCACAACAGGCTAAGAAAGTCTTTACACAGATCTGGCCTACCTAGCCAGGAAAGACAAATTTAATGGAGAGGCATTTGCAATAGGTCTCTGGAGGAAAAGGAAAAAGTCAGAAGAGCTCATAGAACTCAATTAGAGTAGAAGTACTTGGATACCTCGTGTATTTGTCAATATGAAATGTGTGAAAAGGAGTAAAGGGAAGAAGAAAATGACAAAATCTCATAGAGTCTAATTCTACTAGTTTGCAAATTGGAATCATCAGGATTGGCATGAACTGAACTGAAATTAGCCTTTATTTAGAAAACAAGTTAATGGCAAGAACAAGATAAGAAATGTTTGTTTCTTAAAAGAATAAAATGGTTTCGAATACTTAGAATCACCTGTGCACATTCGAACAACTGAAAGACCAATTATTGATCACTTTTAAATACTCTTTAAAGCAGAAGACTAAAACGTCTGTTGGCAAAATTATGTGATGGCATAAACTTATAAATTAAAGTCTAAGAACTGTCAGAGACCTTAAAGATTATTTATATAGCACCCTTGTTTTTTACGTGAAGAAACTGACTTCTAGGGAGATTAATTAATTTACCAAAAATTACAAAATTAGCAGCATATCTGGTATTAGAATCGAGGTTTCCTCATTCCTAATCCAATCCTCTACTCAACAGTGTTCTTTCTAAATTACTTGAAAGAAATAAAAATGAAAATTCTGGAATTTAAACCTTCCACCAATTCAAACTGCCCTTTCACCCTTAGTAGTCCAAAGATAAATATTTTTACTATGATATCGTCTGCTTTAGCTCATTAGGCTACAAAAAAAGAAAAACTGTTTGAAGAACAATATGGTTTGTTGTATAAAGATGACTGCCCAGTTATCCATAGTGGCTAGTTGACAGTTTGTATATGGTTAAAAAAGAAGAGATGAATCAATTATCTTTCTGGAGTCCTGTTGATTTATTTCTATAGTCTCTCATGTTCATTCCACCACTACCTTCTTTTCCCACTATCACTGCCTAAATTCAGAATTTCATTATGTTTCACCTGGATTATTTTGATAGCCTCCTAATTTGTCTCCTTGCCATGTGGTTTTTACTCATTCCAATCTACTCTATATACCATTTTCCATGTAAATCTACTAATATGCTGCTCTGTCATTCACATACTCAAAAACTTATCATGGCTTTTTTTTCTTCCATCCTGTTCATCATTTCCCATAGAAAAATAATATTCCATCATAAGCACACACATTACAGCTTATTGAGCCATTCCCCAATTGTGGGCATTCCTTCAATTTCTTTTTTTTTTTGTTGCCCTAAGAAGAGAGTTACTGTGAATATTTTTTGTACAGATAGGTCATTTTCCTTTTGGTATTCATGCCAAGTAATGGTGTTGTTAGTTCAAAGGATATGCATGAATTTATAGCCCTTTGGGACCAAATCATATCTTTTGATTATTTATCAACTGGGGCAAGGCTTTTATTTTTTTAATATAAATTTGACTCAGTTCCCTCTATGTTTGAGAAATAAGGCCTCACTGGAGAAAGTTGCTTTGAAATTCTTTTTACAATTATTATTGCTAACTATTTCCCCCCATTTATTCTCTCCTTTCACCCTGTCCCTCCTCAAAAGTCCCTCCCCCAATATGCCTTCACTTTTATCATTCTTCCCTTCCCATTCTCTTTCCTCTTCTATTTTCCTGCAGAGTAAGATATAGATCCCTATTGATGCTATTTCCTCTTTGAGCTAAGCCTGATGAGAGTAAGGTTCCCATTCTCCCCCTCTGCTCCCCTTTTTGCTTCCCCACTGTAAAAGCTTTTTCTTGCCTCTTTTTTAAATGACTTTATGGGTTCTCTTTGATGTCAAGGGGCTGAGAGGTCTGGGAGCCACCAGTACTGCAGCTGATATAGAGGTGGGGCTGGGGATACTGGACTCCCACCCTCTTGTCACAGACTTTCCTGCTGACCTAAATTTTTTTTCACTGGAAAATGTTCTAGTCTGTCATTTGGGGTGTTCTGATGCTCTAAAATTTGTTTAGAGTCATTTTTAAAGGAAGTGGGAGCAGTTTGGGGATGAGGTAGGTAAGTTCTTGCCTTCACTCCCACATCTTGCTTCTGCCTCCAGAAAGAAAAAATCTTTGAAATCTAAACTTCTTAACTCTAGCATTTGATGCCATTCACCATCTGGCTCCAATCTACCTTTCCAGATTCACACTTCTCCCCTCCTTCATATGATCCATTATCCTACTATACTGGACCATTCACAATTTCCTGAAGTTTCTTGAGGGAAAAGATAGTTGTTGTTTGTTTGTTTGTTTGTTTGTTTTTTGGGGGGGTTATCATTATATTCTTAGCATACAGTGCTTTGAGCAATGCTTTACTTTGTTGAATGAATTTCCCTTTTCCAAGTACCATGTATTTGCTCTAGCAGTGTCTTATACCTTAAATGTACTCTGTTTGTTCTCCTCTCTATTTACTTTAAAGACTAGCTTTACCTTAACCTTGCTCTATTTAGAAACAATATTTCATTCTCTCTTGCTTCTGGTTTTTGTATATGTATCAAATTTTCTACTACATTGTACACTCCCTTAGCGGAGGAATCACATTTTAGCGATCTTCATCATCTTTGTAAACCTTAGTGCCTTGCACAAGTTTAATAACTATTTCTTTAATTAAATTGAATTAAAAGAAACTAAAACAGCTAGGTAACATAGTGCAGATCACTAGGCCTGGATTCAGAAATACTTGAGTTCAAATCCTGCCTCAGATACTTATTAGCTGTATGAATCTCAACCTCAATTCCTTCATTTGTAAAATGGATTAGACATAATGGCCTCTGCAATTTCTTCCAGCTCGATATCTATGAATCCTATGGAATAGAAGGGAAAGATTTTAAAAAGACAACTTTGGAGGCAGAAATAATAAAATTTTTCATTTGAAATCTTCTTGAAAGGAGTGGGAGGTACAATATTTCTCTGAAAGGAGCACGAAAAATTAATGTCAGTGAAATAGGAGAATGGATGATGAGAGTGTAAGAGAGCATAGTGAGGCAAAAAGTATTAGGTTACTTAAGCTGGGAATGGGGAAGGAAAGAGAAAAGAAAGCATAATATAAGTAAACCCAACTAGCTTAGAAATGAGCCAGGGTAACTGGGAAAAAGAAGAAAGAGAGGAAAATAGAATGGTTTCAGACTAATGCAACCAAATAAATGGCAGAGATTTAAGGAAATGTACATTTATGTAAATATAGTTACTAGAAGACTATACTTCCTTAACAATTCTAAATAAGAATGTGAATAGATTAAATTTTACAAGAAGAGAATTAAAATCTATTTTGTTTCATATGACAATAAAAGCAAGAATTAACATTATGATATATGATAAGACAATAGTTGTAATTGAGGAATTTCAAGAGACAATTGAAAAATTAATACTTGAAGGCAGTGAAATCAGTGGGAAAAAATGACATAGTATCTAAGTTATTAAAAACAGGACCCCAAAAAGATGGTGCAATAATGGTTGAATATTTTAATGTTCAATTTTATAATGACTTAATATCCCTCTATAATTTAATATCCCTCTCTAAATATCTATAAGGATATAAAATATCAAAATTAACAAAATAAGAAATACAGATCTGAAGGGAAAAAAAAAACAACAAGGCTAGCTGGATTTTGAATTCTATTAAAAGCTCAAAGAATAATCAAAACATGCTACAAAAATTATTCTCAAAAATAGAAAGAAGGCACTCATTCAATCATACTTTTATGAGACAAATATGGCTCTGATCCCAAACCAGGAAGAGATAAAACTGAAAAAACTTTTAGACCATTCCTGATGATGAGTATTGATGGTGACATTTTAAATAAAATGGCTAACATTTATATAGCTCTTTAAGGTTTGCAGAATGTTTTATATTTACTATTTAATTTGATCCTTATAAATACCATGTGATATAGGCAATTAGTAGCCCCATATTTAAGATGAAGAAACTGAAGTGCAAAACATTGCATGACTTGTTCAGGGTTACAACCTCTGTAGGTTCTGAGGTTGAATTTTAATTCAAGTCTTCCTGAATCCAAGACCATTACTATATTCACTTAAAAAAATTTACTATGGCAGATTCATACCAGGAATATAAGGACCATTGAACATTAGAATACAATTAGCATCATTAATCATACAAATAGCAAAATTAACAAAAACAGCATAATTATTTTAATAGAAGCAGAAAAAAGCTTTAGACAAAATATAGTGTTTCTCTGTTCAGAAAGAAAAAAAATCTTTTAAAATAAATAGCATAACTATACAAGGATATTTCTTTAATATGGTCAAAAGCACAATTAACACTAAGATGTAACACTGTTTGCAATGGAAGAACTTTAGAAGCTTTTTCAGTTTAAACAAGGTAAAGCTAGTATATTCCCCTCTTCCTATTATTTCACAGTGTTCTAGAAATGCTATCCATAGCTATGACATGAGAATAAAATCAGATATAAAATAAAACAGGAGATGGAATTATTCTTTGCATGCAGATGGCATGATAATATGCTTAGAAAATGTCAGATAATCCATAAAGTAGTTAAATACAAAATAAATCCATAAAAATCAACATTTCAATACAATCTTAATTAAAATTAGAAAATATAATTATATAGTAATAAAAATTCCATTGAAATAAATGAAATTGAAAATATTTCTGATCATTAACCTACCAATCCATACAAAAGATTCCTATAAATACAACAATAAAAATCACTAAGAGGCAGTTAGGTGGCTCAGTGGAGAGAGTATCAGACCTGCATTCAGCAAGACCTAAGTTCAAATTGGACCTTAGACACATTCTACCTATGTGATCCTGGGCAAGTCACTTACTTAACTTGTGTTTGTCTTTATCCACTGAAATAGGAAATAGCAAATCTTTCCAGTATTCTTGCTAAAACAAACAAAAAAAAAAAACTCAAGGACCATATTAACATGATACAGTCCATGGGATCATGAAGAGTCAGAATTAACTGAACAGCAAGAAATCTTTACAATAAGAAAGGGAGACTTAAATGCAGAGTTACTACATGTGTTTGGGTTAAAACATTATCATAAAAAGGACAATACCTTTATCTTAACACCACTCAAACAACCTAAAGGATACTTTTTAGACAAAATAACAAAATTAATTTTATCTAGAATCCCAAGGAAAATGTTGAAGGGAAGAAAAGTATGGGAATATATTACTAGACTTCAAATTCTAGTACAAATCAATACTCAAAAAATTATTCAATACTTGTTAAAAACCAAAAAGTAGGTCAACCAAACAACAGATATAATCCATAACACTTGGAAAATCCTACAACATATATTAATTATTACTGGAGGAAAGCTTTCCTTTCTAAAAAAGAATTGTGAGAATAACTAGAAACCAGTTTGGCTGAAATTAAATATAGACCGACAGTTTATGCCACATGCCATACTAAATTCAATATATATGTGTATATATATATGCATATGTATATATGTGCACATATATACACACACATATATATGTGTTACCTGAATATAAAAGTTAATACCATAAAAAATATTTTTGTTAGTTGAGCAAAAGCAGATACTTTGCACAGATATAATAGTGAAAGAATTCCTACTCAAGCAGGGAGTACAGAAAATCATAAAAGATAAAAAAATTTTACTAGATAAAATTTAAAAGGTTTTGTATAAACAAATTCTATAGACAAAGTTAAGAGAAAACATGAAAAAATTTACATTAAAAATCACTGTTATCCAAAATAAGCAAGTAATTGAAATAAATGTATAACACACCAAGGATTATTCCCCAATGAAATTTTTTTTATTTCAAAAGAAGAATTACAAACTACCCTTGACAAATAAATACATGCTTCATATTATAAAAGAAATGTAAATTAAAACAACTCCAAGGTTTTTCTCTACATCATTAAAATTGGCAAAGATAACAAAATATGGGAATCATCAGTGTTGGAAGAACTATGGAAAGAGAAGGTCACTAATGTATCATTAATGGGACTGCAAGGTGGTCCAACCATTCTATATTTGAAGATGTAATTACATCAATATCTAAATGTCTATTATCTTAGATCTAGCAATACCACTACTAAACATATACACATAAAAAAGACAACAAAAAGATCTAATGAAAACAAAAGTATTCAGAGAAGAACTTTTTGTAATAGTAAAAACTCTAAGCAGCACAAGTATCAGACAATTAAAGACTGACTGGGAAAAAAAATCTTGACCAGCCATTTCAGTTGGAATCAGAAACTTTGTGATCTCGTGAAGTTTTGTTGGCAAAGCTGTTACAGTGGTTGCCATTTCTTTCTACAGTTCATTTTACAAATGAGGAAACTGAGGCAAATTAAGTTAAGTGACTTCCCTGGGTTCACACAGCTAGTATCTCATTCTAAATCTCTTCCTAACTCCAGGCTGAGCATCACTTAATTGCCCCCAAAAAACTATAACGGAAGTAATGTTGAGTTTGACATGTAGGTTCAAATCCTTACTCTGACCCTCTCTATATAACATTAAGCAAGTCACCTTATCCGTCTGGGTCTCAGTTTCCTCTTCTGTAAAAGGAAGAGGTTAGACTAGTTGGCATCTGAGTCTCTTAGGGCCTTGAATCTATGATCCTATGATCTATAAATATAACAAATTTATTCTTCTATAAAAAAGAGCAAATAAGGAAATCAAAGAAATGTGGGAAAATTGATGTCAAGAAAGAACCAAAAGAACAATATGCAAAATGACTCCAACAATGTAAATGCAAAGATCTGAATAACCGAGAAGTTGATGGAGGTCTCAGATCCTTAAACATATCTCCTTCCTCCTAGCATAGAAGTAGGAGAGCACAAGGACAGAATGTTTTATATGTTGTCAGAAAGTCTCTATTACTGTAATGCAGAGTAAAAAGGAAGTGATTTGATGTGTTATTTTTAAGGGGGAAAAATCCTTGTTGAAGAAAATCTGCCTAAGAATTGACCCCATTTATGTTGGCCCCTAGAAATGTCATGCAAATATACTTGGGCACTAACTATCCAACTTTAGTCTCTAGTTATTTCATACACCTTGACATGAATTGCAGGAGAAAATCCTAGTGGACATTACTGTTCTGAGGTCTTGGCCTATCTTGTACAATGTTAAATTTCACCAGGTTGTCTCTATTTCTGGCAGTGCTCCTCCACATGTGGAAAAGGTCTACAGTCTCGGGTAGTGCAATGTATGCACAAAGTCACTGGGCGCCATGGCAACGAGTGCCCCATCCTCTCTAAGCCAGCAGCCTATAGACAGTGTCACCAAGAAGTCTGTAATGAGAAGATCAATGTGAATACCATCACATCTCCACGGCTTGGTGAGTAGATTTGGTCTGTGGAGCAGAAGAAAAAGCTATTTTGTACTGCCATTGCTGTTTAGTCACTGAGAACACTCAGAAAACTACTGATTATGCCCTGTGAGGTTCAACCTTAGTTCATCTTATCCAACTCTAAAGATCTGTACAGAACTGGTTAGTAATTTAAAAGATGAGATTCCCATTTCACATACTAGAAAAGATATTTAATAACTGCAGACTCAAACACAATACTTTTCAGCATCTGCATGCTAGCAGACCTTTTTGTTAACAAATGAAGAACATATGAAAATGTCTCTAACATGGTAGTATTCCTCTAAATGGGAAAGAGGGAGATGGGAAATGCTTCATTTGGAGAATAAGGCTTTTTTGGACATCATTCATTAAACTATTAAAATGTGCATGAAATTCATTTCAAGATGATGTTCTAGAAGAAAATGGTAAGAAATGTTTAGTAGGATGGAACATTTAAATTCATCAGGGAGTTTTTTTCTGTACATTATTTGACTATTTTTTAAATCTACCCCTTTACACTCCATGCCAACAGAACCACTATTGTGTAGTAAACATAGTCCCATGTGTGAGGAGAGAGGGGGAGAGAAGTTGAACTCATCTTAGTACTGCTCTTTTAAAAAGTTTCAGCTTTCCAAAATACCAAGACTTCATAAAGATTTTTCTGGTCAAAGTCCCTTTCCATTAAAACACCAACTCCAACTATTTTTAAGCCTCAGCCACAAAGACATTTAGCTATGAGTAAATTTTATATCTCTGCGCCTAGAGTTGAAAGTTACCCCAAAGATCATTTGAAACAGGAGTTTCCTCAACACTATATACCCAACAAAATGATTTTCCTGTTTCTAACAGAATATTTCAAGTAATGAAAGAACTTACTACTTCATGAAGCCAACCTTTCTGTTTTCAGACAACTTTCAAGTTCTTCCTTATATTGAACCAAAATATATTACCTAATTACTTCTCCCTAGTTCTGGTTTTTGGCACCACATGGTGCCAACTGACCCTCTCCAATATTAGATATGCTCTAACTTGTCAATTTCCATATTAAAACTTTATATTCAAAATTGAACTTGGTAATCCAGATAGGATCTGATTTGCTTAGTTTATTATGACTGATCATGTATCTTCTTTCTACCATACAAAAAGTGACTTGACTCAGGATTTCAGAGTCTTAAATAAAGCCTCGATTTTTTTTCAAATATTCTGTGTAAAACAACTATGTCCTAAATTTAATAAATTCTAAAAATAATGGTGATATTCTTTGGCATAAAGTTGCAGTAACTGTCAGTTAATTCTTTAGGGGCTCAGGAAAGAAGGTAGTTTGGTGTAAAGAAAAGTGGCTTTGAAAACTTAATGGATTAGTCTTCTGTTCTGATTCTTATTACTTATCTGATCTTAGCCAAGTCTTTTAAAACGTCTGGATCTTGGTTTCCTTATTTGTCAACTGATGATTACTAAGAGTTTGTTGAGCTCTAAATCCTGTGGTACTAAATACATATAATAATCTTGATGAATTAATTCTTTCTCAAGGCTTCACATTATTATGTTTGCAATAGGCTGTCAGTAAAATGAAATAGAATCTCCGGTCTGTCTGTCCCCTAAAGATTTTGAAGTGTTCAAAAGTATAATGAACAGTGCTAATATTATCTGCCCTGATGAGAGATAAACCCAAAACCAAATGAATGAAGGTAGTTAAACTTCCAAATAGAGAAGAGAGAGGTGGGAAAGGAATGATCCCTCAAATCATGGCTAGAATATTTGAGTTAAACACCATGCAAATTTTCTTACTTTCCATGCCTTCCTAAAAGTTCTGAATTTCTTTTTTCTGGTTCTTATCCAAAGCTGCTCTGACATACAAGTGCACAGGGGACCAGTGGACGGTATACTGCAGGGTGATCCGAGAAAAGAACCTATGCCAGGACATGAGGTGGTATCAGCGCTGCTGCCAGACGTGCAGAGACTTTTATGCCAACAAGATGCAGCAGAAGAGTTAATGTCACTGCTCTCCTGACTAGACTGGGCATTGCCACCCAATTATGGAATTCACGGACTTGTAGGTCTGAGTACTGGAACTTCATAATGGCAGAGCGAGTGGTGGATTCCAAAGCATGTACAATTAAGGTGAAAGTAATTCCATAGATTGGATGTACCAAAGCTATCTCTCCATCCCTCATACACATGGCACAGTCATCTCAACAGTTATCACACAAAACTTAATTGTGGATTTGACGTCACCATATTTGTCATTAATGCTTTTTACTTAATATATTATTAATAGCCACTGGATGGCTTTCTACAGTAGTGGGGGAAAGGACAAAAAGTCACAAAGTAATTATAGTCTCTAAGGTTGTATGTACCTCTAAGGGGAAAAAACCTCTGGCCAACAATTTTATAAAGGTAGAGACATTATTTAGCACTTGAGTCTTGGCTTCCAATGGTATTTTGAATTCCCAGTGGTTAATATGCCAGAGGAGGGGTGGAAGAAGAGGGAATCATGTAAATGAAATACTTAATTTTAAAAGGAGTCTTGCTATAAAAAAAACCTGTGAAAATTGATGGCAGAGGATATGTGAGTGAGAAAGTAGTGCAACAGAATCTTAGGCTTCCTTATAATTTAAATTCTTAAATACAGAAGATTCAGGACTTTGCTGTACTGCCCACATCTAAGAACATAATCTCTTTAAAAAATTTTTTTATTCATTTTTGCTGTCTTACCTCTGCAAGTGCTCAAGTTCCTGTAACCTGATAAATAATAGCAAGAGGACATTCACTCAGTAAAATCACTTTCTTTGGGGAAGAATACCCAGAGAAATGATGAGTTCTGAGGCATTTTGAGTTGTTCTGATCTCTACTTGCCACCTCTTAGAGGAAAAAATACTGTAGTAAAAAAAAAGAACGATATTTCTTCAGGGTACTGTGAAATTAATGTAATTGGTACATATCATGCAAGTGAGCTCAGAACAACTTTGGCAGAGATGTTAAGATGAATTCTTGATCTATCGGTCTTTCCGTTGTCTGATTTCTGCAAGCTTATCCTTCATAAAAATTGTTTCTAATGCAGATACATCATATCACATTTATACTATATTTGAATAGTTCACATTACTCAGTAGTGACAGAATACATCTATTTTCAGAGCTACCAAAAAGTACTTTTTAAACAATATAATACCTTAGTATGTCTAAAAATAGACACTGAAATTGAATCTATAGGACTTGCAGCATAAGCCCAGATACAGAATTCTGGCCATTTTCACTATGGATTTTGCTAATGTCCTTTGCATAGGATCTACTTGCACAAAGCAATAAGCAGAATTAAATCATTTATGACACATAGAAAAGCTAGCTTTTGGAGTGAATTCCAAACCTTCACTCTGGTGTGGGCCTTATGTTATTATATTATTATTATTATTATCTGCTATTTATAAGTGACATTGGTGAGAGGCTCTTAATTGAAAAAAAATCAAGACTTTTTATCCTTTTCTGAGTGAGAGCCTACCAATATCCAGAAGCACAGGGAAATGATTAGGTAACATTTTAAGGGCATCTGTGAAACCAGCCTGTACACACAAACTGGAAACCATTTTCCAACCCTGCCTCGGTAAGGCAATGCTAGTTATAAGTTGCAGTGCAGGTGGTCCTTGGTATCTGTAGCAGTCCCACAAACAACGCATATTTTGCTCACAGTTTTGTGAGTATTTCATTGGTGCTTATATTTGAAAATATTACCTTTTCCTACCTTATATAAGACAGATGATCTCACTTAGGTCTAATTACTAAGTAGTCATCACAGTGATTTTGCCACAAGAATTATTACTGATTTAATGGTGCTCCATTTGTTTTTTTTTTCTTTCTGATGCAACAACTTCAATTTTTTAAAAAATGTGCTATTGTACATCAGAAGGGGGGAAAAACCTCTCTACTTTCTCCCACCTCTTGTGGGGTATTTTTGTTTTGTGTGTGAATGAGTGTGTTGAGAGTGGGGGGTTGTTTTGCAAGGGTTGGGTTTTATTTTTGTTTTGGTTTGGTTTGGTTTGGTTTTGATACCACAGATATGGAGAAGTACTAGGGAAGTCTGAGAATGAATTCATTTCCACTTGTATAAACAAAAATGTGTTTTGCATCCATTATAGGTGCTCTATGGAAAAAAAAATTAGAGAATATGTCAAGACATGATAATCATTGGTATAAAACACCAACATTTGCCTTGACACCTCTGAAAAACATTTTGTTCTTTCACCGTTCAAGGTAAAGCTATAATAATTTTATTGACTTCTCCCTACCCCTACTTCCAGGCCCTTATTTCCACAAAATATCCAATTAAATTCTGGGAAAAGTTGGGTCTTGATTTTTATCCCTTGCTCTTCTCTGGTGTTCCATTTGTTCACATAAAAATATAAAAGCTTTGTTTTATTTCACAACTAAGCAATAATACTAAATTAACTACTTGAAGGTGAGGGGCAGAAATCTTACTGTATGAAGCCAAGTTTTCTAAGAGAGTTACTAAAAACTGGACCTAGAAGTATTTCTGGTTGACCTACACATTCAGCTTTGGCCAATAAAAGCAAGGCAGCGCCACTGATGTGCCCATGTAGAAAAGCAGGAAAACCACTTAAGGAACACTCTGAAAATTGGCTTCTAATTTTTTTTCATAGCTGCCCTGCCAATGCCAATTTCATGCCACTCTACAGAAGACCAACAAACTATGAATGCAAATGCCTGATTTTATTAAATTCTCCACTACTTTTGCCTTATTGTTTCCTAGGAGTTTTAATTAAGCCAAAAAATGTCACCATGAACTTTCCTAATTTGCCCTCTCCATTTACTTCATAGCAATTCAGAAAAAATCATTTCATTATAGCTATTCTGATACTTTGGGGTTTTGCTTTCTTCCTTAGAAACTGATGTTCTCTGATTACAACAGTGCTATTTCCATATTGTAAACAATACGCCATACTGTTACTAAAGTACTGTACATTTTTAGTTGCACAGATGTATTCTGAGTATAAAGTCTCACTATCTTACATATGGTGCTATTTTTATTGGTGAAAAAAATCCTAGCAGTTGGTTATTGCTTGATATTTTATTATAATACAGGGAATATAACCTCAATGGCAATAATATCATTTAATTTTTCATTACAGAGTCAAATGTATATTTTTTTCATTAGTTAACTTACATTATGTACTGTATCAGTGGTATTTTTACTTTGCTTTTTTGGTGCTGGTTTTGAAAACACAGAAGTCAAACAGATTGGAAACAGTTGTAAATGAAAAAAAATCATTCCATTTTGAAGCAGACTGAATGTTCAATAAAATGTTTTTTTTCCATAACACTTTTAACAAGATTTGTGAACTTGAAAGCCAAAAAAAAAAAAATCCCAACAAACTCTTTATGAAAAGGCACAAGAAGGCTATAACCCATTCTCCCTTGGTTTGATACTTGATTTGGACTTGGCCTGAAATAAGTCCACAGCTTGTTGATGACAGCTGTGGTAGGTGTAAAAGGTCATTGGTAAATGAAATCCTGGCAAGCTATAGTTCCCCAAGTGCTAACAAATCATTAAATCCTGGGTCTCATCCCTATGTGGTTGCAAAATAGTAAAGGGAATGTTAATATCTGACAGCTGCCAAGCGAGGTTCTGTGTTTGACACACAACAGCAGAAACCAAGTTGATGAAACTATGCTTGGTAAAGTTGAAGAGAATAAACCATTCCCAACAAAGTCCTCTTCAGAACAAAGTGATGTTATCAACAATGCCCCGTACACCATCAGAACAAGGTACTCGCAACTCCAGGTCAGTCATTTCATATTATAATCATCCCATGGGCTCCTTCCAACTCAACAACAGCCAAAGCAATTTCCTCCCCCCAATCACCCCTACTCAAGGAGGAAGAGTCAGAGTTACTTCAAAAGATATATTATTATAATTCTACTATTTCCACTTTGGACTATATAACCTTGACCCGCCATTACTCTGGTATATGTGTACTAGTGTACACTCAATTCAGAGAACGTCTTACCTTCCAGTGTTAAAATTCTTCAAAAACTATAAACTTAGAGGTATTATCACATAATAAACCCCACAATAAGGGCATAATTTGTTTATTCCTTTTAACTCAATGTTCAGTATACCATAGTGAATGTTTTTTTTTAATTGTACCTGGTCACTTTGAAAATCATCATTTCAATGGTATGAGTACAGCCTCCATTTTTATAGATTATAGCCCTTGCCCATGTTTTCCCAAAAGTCCTTAAAAGATGGAACTATCTTCTTGTTCTATTACCATCTCAAAAGTACCAATAAATGAGACAAATCATCTCTCTCATTGTTACCACATAAGCAATCTCCCTTTTTCCCTAGGTGTCTGTATCACCAATAATATCTTTTATATTACTTTTTGAAGATTTAATCATCATTGGTAATATGCTGCAGCCTGATCATACCCATCATTCATATTTTAATTATTATATTTATAATTTTTATTTTTCTGGGATTTTAATAAGCAGTGACAGGGGAGCTTTAGGAGAATGTGGATGTTAAAAATTGGACTTTTTAGTTTAGACTGGAGTCACTAAAAGAACTCTGAAATTTCCCAAATACAATCCAGCTTAACTACTTCTTCATACTCAGTTATGGGTATAGCCATCTGAAGTGCTTGTCAAAGATACACATACTGATGAATTTCTTCTGGAGGCTTCTCATCCAAATACATGTCACAGACTGGGCAATATACATGGTCGTCCATATAAACTTTGGAAACATAGGATAATTGTGCATGTTCTCAAGTGGTAGAACCCCCAGCCCCCATTTCATATCATTATGATGCAGATTCTAGATCAGTAGTCAAACTTTATCCTAAGGATCTGTGGTCCAGAAGATTTCACAATAAGACAAGTAGTTTGTCTGTTTAAAGCAGTAAATAAATATGAATATTTATCAGCTAGGCACTAACATTCCAGGAATACTATAAATACCGATAAAGGATTTGGTAACACATAATATTTGTATTTAAACATTCAACTTTGCAAAAATTACCTGAAAGAAACTAATGTATAAGAAAACAAAGAAAATGATTGGAGAGAAAAGGGGGGAAGAAGAGAGAAGAGGAGGAAGAAGGAAAGGGAGAGGGAGAGGGAAAGAGAGAAGGAGAGAAAATAGTTTCTCTCTAGTGGTTCCTGGAACTAGGGAATCCAATCATGAAAATATGAGAGGAAATTAGGGAGTCCCCACAAATATAAAGGGCTTATTGTTTATTCCAGAGAGAACCCCACATGTAACAAGCACTAGAAAACTTTATCCCAATTCCCACACATTCTGACAAGCAAACCTAGACACATCATCCTTCTGTATTGTGGAAGTGTCTCTCAAGAGGAGCGTAGTTTTTTTTCTAATGTTATTGACTCAAATTCTCATTTCTAAATAGATATACTTACCATAGCAAAAGAAAAAAGATATATAGAAATGAAAAAATAGGCCTGTGTAAAAAAGTATCCTGCTTTTCTATTAAGCTTACCTCACTTGTCAACTCTGTTGATCTGACTTTAAATTCTAGTTCTTACATTTGCTACTTGATAAGCAACCAATTCCATTTTTATACAGCTCTAATTTTTCCTTTACTCTGTACCTAAATCTCCTGCTCTACAGTTCCTACTCATTTTTTGCTTTCTCTTGGTCTCCAAGTCTAAGCTCTTTTATCTGACAAAAATTTGAAGACTGTTAATATCCTATACCCCAAGAGTATCTCTTATCCAAACTAAAGGGGAAAATGGGGCATGTAGCAGGCAATGTATTCATCTTACTTTCATTAGAACTGGCTCAAATAAAGAAGACCATACACACACACACACACACACACACACACGCACACACACACACACACGCCAAAAAACCCAAATAAGGTCACAAAGAGTTGAAAATAACTAATTGACAAAAAATGATGTTTTGTAAATGAGCATTTACTCTAAATTTTTGTCATTCTTAGCTACTATATTACTCTACTAATCAAGGAGTTTAAGTATTGTTGACTGTGTTCAGCCCTCTTATAATGAATCTCTTATTTAGGTTAAATATCTAATTGAAATGATTGATTTCTTTCATGACTAATGTGTTAGAGTATTAACTGTCAGTTATCTTTCATACATTTAGAATACAAATAATTCAATATTAGTAGACAGTCTTAAAACTTTGATTTTTAAACACCTGCCACCATGATGTGGAAATGAAAGAAGACCAAGCAGGACTCAAGGGTACATTTTTAATACATCTTATAAGTTGCCAAAAGAAAAAAAATCACCCAGAAAAAAATTACAATCTTAATCTACTTTCTCAGAAGAAAACACATAGTCTATTACTAGGCCCATATTTAAAGCCTTCACAATTTCACAGAAATTTACAGAGCTTTTGTTTCACTGGCATAATCACCTCAATAGAACAGGAAAGGAAAAAAGGGGGAGAAGTATTTCTATAGTGTCTATTATGTGCTTGGCACTGTGCTAAACTCTTTTATAAATATTATTTCATTTGATCAATATTATAATTGGAAACTGATTTTAGTGACAGTGGTAGATGGTATCTTCATAAGTTATTTATAAATCACCAAATATTATAATGTATCAACCATAAAATAAATATAAAACATGGTCCTTGTCCATCAAAATTAATAATCTAAGAAGGAAGACCCAAGATGGCAAAATTGCAGAAAGAAGTATAGTGAGCTCCTCTCCTATTTACCACCTCCACCATCAAAAAGTCCTTCAAATATGTATAGATCCTAATTAGGAAACCCAAGAAAAGTATCAGTGATTATTTGTTTTTTCTAGTGCAGGTTGTCAGAGGGAAACAGAGAAGTATATGGATGACAGGGTTCGGCCAGGAGTACACTACACAAAATACTTCAGCCCAAGAAGAGGCTATGTATCAGGGCAAAAAAAGAAATCCCAGATATATATACAGAGGGAATTAAATTTGGAGAGGGTAGAAAGACAGATGCCAATTGGCATGTCTATCACTCTCCAGTGATCCAGAGCAAAATGAGGAAGAGTAGCAAGGTAAGGAGCAGGCAGAAACCCTAGGCTATGTATTGATAGAGAAAAAAAATTCAGACACATGTAGCAGCTGTGTGACTAGACCCAATCTAGTCCAATCTGGAATAATAAAGGCAAGAATACCAAACCAGAGGGAACCATTATTTATCATTCTTGTTCATCAGAAATTTATAGCTAGCTGACAGTGGATGAGTCCAACAGCATCTACAGAAACTCCAAAAGGAGCAAGCCCATCAGACTTTGCCCTGAATCAGATCACTTTGGGAGCACTGAAATCTTTCAGGTCCCAAATCTAAGCTATCCCAGAGATTTTGGAATAATATTCACAATATTCAATTCAATTCACAATATTCAATACCCAAAGCAACAACAAAATCAACCAAGACACACAAGTGTCACAGAGTCTAGCTCTAGTATCAAAGTCAATGTCAGGAAGTTGCTAGAATAAGCAATTTAAATAAATAAATAACCCCACGATAAAAAGTTAATATGGTGACAGAAATGCTTAAGACATATACCTAGAAGAAGAAAACTATTTCAAAATATCTATAAGCAAAGTCTCAAAATAAAACAGAGTAAGATAAAAATTCAACTAGAATTAGCTCAAGAGATGAAGCAAAAGCTTACAAAAGAGTTTGGAAATGTTTTTATAAATGAAATGAGAGTGCTAGAAGAAAATATTAGAAAATAACTAAGTTATAAAAGAAAGAAATGGACATTGCCTAGCTGTGTGACCCTAGGCAAGTCACTTAACCTCAATTGCGTCAGCAAAAAAGAAAACAAACAAACAAACAAAAAAAGAAATGGAAATGGAATGAACAGGCATATATGTTATAATCTATAATAATTATGTAATAATCTATATAAATTATACATGCATATGTTATTCAAGAACAAACTCCATGAAAATTAAAATAGATCAAATGGAAGTCAATAACTCCAATGAACAAAAATAAATGTCGAAAGATTGGAAGAAAATAGAATAAAATGTAAGGAATCTCATAGTTTAAAAAAAAAAAAAAAAGCTGACCTGAAAAAAAAATCTAGGGAAAAAAGCTTAAGAATCATTTAATTACCTGAATGTCAAAACCAAAAAAAAAAAAAGAAAGAAAGAAAGAAAGAAAAAACGCCCCCCCCCCAAAGTGTAACCATACTATTTCAAGAAATCTTAAAAGAAAACTGTCCAGATCTCTGAGAACCAGCAAGCAAAGTGGAAATAGCAGGAATTCACTGGACACTTCCTGAAAGAAATTCCAAAACAAATATTCCCAGAACAGACACAATCCAGAGCTTCCAAGGTCTAAGAAAAAAAGTCACAAGTTAGAATCACCCATGATTTAACAGCCAAGACTAAAGAGAGTAGAGAAGTCAAAGGATACAGACTTAAAATCAAGGATAAACTTCTCCAGCAAAGCTGATGATAATGTTACAGGAAAAGAAAAATGCATCTACAATGAAACAGAGGACTTTCAAACATTCCTAATGAAAATATCAGAGCTGAATGCATGCAATGAATGACTTTGGCAGCTTAGATGCTAGACCAAGCTCTAAGCACTCCAAAGCACCTGATTCGATTGCCTTCATGGCTGTTGGAAGAAATTGTTCTCACTGCTATCCACCTCCAGAGAGAGACTGATGACTTCTGAGTGCAAATTAAAGCATAGTTTTTTCCACTTTCTTTTTCTTGGGGGTTTTGTATATGTGTATTTTCTTTTGCAATATGGTGACTATGGAAATGTGTTTTGCATAGCTTCATATGTATGATGGACAACATATTGTTTGCCTTTTCAAGTGGTGGGAAAGGAGCAGGAGAAAGGAAGAGAATTTGTAACACAATTTTTTAAATGAATGTTAAACATTTGTATGCAATTGGGACATATTTAATAAAACAAAATTATATTTAAAAAGACAACTTTGAAAGACTGAGATTCTTTGATCAATATAATGACCAACCTCATTTCAGAAGACTACTGATAAAACATGTTATATCCTCGATACATCTCCTTGATACAAAGATGAAGTACTCATAATGAATGAGACTTTGGGGGGAGAGAGAAGGAAACAGATATAGCCAATGGGGAAATTTCTTAATTTGATTATCCAAGTTTGTAACAGGATTTTTTTTACTTCTTCAATTGATAGGGGAAGAAGGCAATTTTTTTACTAATTTGAAAAAAAATAATTTAAAAATATTTACAAAGATTACTGCAGGAAAATCTTAGATGTGAAGTAAAGAATTGTTGTTGATCTTTGTGGCCTTTAAGCCAATAAAAATTCAAAGAAAATAAAAATTAGTGACTAGTCCTAATTTATTGTATATATACTGGAAAGTATTACTAGAAGTAAGTGAGTTTTCCTGTCTCAAATTGTTTGTTTGTTTTTAAGTATTCCATTATCTTTCTATTTGATTTTAGTTCTGACCAGAGACTCATAAGTAAAGTCATCTCTTGCTTTCAACAGTTCCTAGAAAGGAGCCTTAATTGCATATGTTAAAAAAAAAAAAAACAGGCATTAGGATCAACAGAACAATATGCACAACAACCACAATAAATTAAAACAAGACCAAAAGACATCAGAATTAAGTTAAATGACTGACCTTCATTTCAGAGGACTAATGATGAAACACACTTACTTCCCTGTCCTAAGAGCATGGCAAATTACAGATATATAACACTACATATATTGTCAGGTATAATCACCTGGAATTGTCTATATTGCTTAACTGTTTCTTTATTGCAAGATGATATTATAGGTCAGGGAGAAGGGGATATTAGCAAATAATAATAGCATTTTTAAACTATCAATAAAACTTCATTTATAGAATAACAGACACCACAATTACATAGAAATTACCCTATTCCAATATGCTTTTAATTATTATAATTTTTAGAAAATTCCTGGCATCACAGGTGAAGATATGGCATGATATAATATCAATATAAATCACAAAATTTGGAATCAAAAAACGTGGGACTGAACACTAACCTTTCCACTTACAAGTTTTGTGACTGTGAGCAAAATCACTCAACTTGTCTAAAATTATTTTTTCATATATAAAATTAATGGAATGGCATTTGCAGTTCCTTCCTCATTTTGTAAAATTATAAGACATCAGCATCAACTGTTACCATCATAATTTTTTCACAAATCTAAATGATTCACATTAGATTCATATAATAGCAGAGCTTGAAGAAAGCCTAAAGATTATCTTTTTAAAATAAAAAGTCTTCTATAGCAATTTACAATAATTGCTTCCATTTCTTTACCTATGACACTTCTTAATCCATTGGCTTCAAATCTGTCATTCAATGGAAGCACTTCTCTTCAAAGCTACTGATGATTTCTTAGTTTTCATTCTTGATTTCTTAGCCATCCTTCATATCTATATGTCTCTCTCTAATAGAACATAAGCCCTTAAGGGCAGGAATTATGCTGACTTTGTAATCATTTCTTCAACATCTAGCACATTTAAAAATGCTTTTCTGTTCATTCATTCATTCACCACCCCTTTCTCCTGGATATTTTTTCCTCCCTAGGCTTTCATGACACTGCTCTCTCTCCTCATTCTTCTTCTGATTATTCCTTAATCTCCTTTAATGGATTCTCATCTATCTCTTCATTGCAAAACTTGACTGTGCCCTAATATTCTAAACTGGAGCTTTGCATCTCTTGATTACCTCATCAGATCTTTTAGTTTCAATTATCATCTCTGTGAATAGCTCCCAAAACTATACAAGGTATCCCAAAAACCATATAGATAGCTTTTTCAAGGAATTTAGCCACAAAAGAAAAGAAAAATATGGGATGATTTCTAAGAGGGAGAGATAAATCTAGTAAGGATTTTTTTGAAAATAGGGGAAGATATAGATATATTTATAGGAAATATGGAAGCAGCCAATAGAAAGGAAGATACTGAACATAAATTGTTAAGTAGGGATGATAAGGACAGTAATTTGCTGGAGAAGATGAGATAAAATTAGATCATTTGTGCATGTAAGATTTATCTTCATAAGAAATATTTATTTCATTTTATGAGACAGGTAAAGGAGATAATGTCAGAAGCCATCTAGGCATGATGAAATAAATGAAACTCTTGGCAAATGGTCTCTTTTTTTCCTAGTAATAAAGCTTTCAGATGAGAGAGTGAAAGTAAAGGGAGCCATTAGAAGTTTGATTTCTATGAGTTAATTTTGGAGGTGTCTTGTAGCAGTGAAGGCCCAGTTAAAGTTAGGTAATATAAAATTGTTTTGGACCCAGTCCAAGCAGTTGCATACCTCACCAGTTTGTTTCATCACCTATGCAGACACAAAGGTAGTTGATGGTAGGAAAGAAATGATAAGAAGATAAGGGGGTAAGGGTCTCCAGAGCAGACTACAGTATAGAACTGAACTGCTTTACTATGGGTATAAATATAAAGAAAGAAAGAGGATGTGATTAGTTTAGGGGTGATGGTCTGCAAAAGAAATGAGTGGTAGAGGGATTAGAGGTCATTGCTTAGATGAACAGGGTTGCAAAGAAAAGGGAAAGGTGAAATGACAAAAGATTGTGATCAGAAAAGAGAATTTTTTTAATTTTTTTATTTTATTTTTTTATTAAAACTTTTTATTTGCAAAACATATGTTTGGGTAATTCTTCGACATTAACCCTTACAAAACTTTCTGTTACGAATTTTTCCTTCCTACTCCCCACCCCTCCCCTAGATGACAGGATATCCACTACATATCAATTATGTTAAAATACTTGACAAATCGAATATATGTACACATATTTCCACACATCATTTTTGTGCAAGAAAAATCGTATCTACAAGAAAAAAAATTAGAGAAAGGAAACACAATGCAAGCAAACATCAATAGAGAGCATGAAAATGTTATGTTGTGGTCCACATTTCACATCCCTCTCTCTGGGTGTATATGGCTTTCTTCAGTGAACAATTGGAAGTGGTTTGAAACATTTCATTGTTGAAGAGAGCCATGTCCATCAGAATTGATCATCATATAGTATTGTTGTTGCCGGATATAATGATCTCCTGGTTCTGCTCATTTCACTCAGCATCAGTTCATGCAAGTCTATCCAGGCCTCTCTGAAATCATCCTGCTGGTCGTTTCTTATAGAACAATAATATTCTATAACATTCATATATCATAATTTATTCAACCATTCTCCAATTGATAGGCATCCATTCAGTTTCTAATTTCTAGCCACTACAAAAAAGGCTGCCACAAACATTCTTGCACATGTGGGTCCCTTTCCTTCCTTTATGGTTTCTTTGGAATATAAGCCCAATAGAAATGCTGCTGGGTCATAGGGTATGCACAATTTGATAACTTTTTGAGCATAGTTCCAAATTGTGCTCCAGAATGGCTGGATCCGTTCACAGTTCCATCAACAATGCATCAGTGTCCCAGCCTTCCCACATCCCCTCCAACATTCATCATTATCTTTTCCTGTCATTTTAGCTAATCTGACAAGTGTGTAGTAGTACTTCAGAGTTGTCTTAATTTGCAAGAAAAGGGAATTTCAAAGTTCATGAACATATAGATCATGTATTTTGGGTCATGGGAAAATCAACGGTATGACCATCTTTTGTGTGGCTAAAACATGATGGAGGACTAGCTCATGGGAAATGAATCAGCTGAGGACTGCGAGGTTTTTAAAGCATTAATATTAATATTGAAGGCCCCTAGTATGCAGACAAGAGTTAAGGAGGGAAGTCTGTGAGCTAGGTCCTGAATTCACTGAGGAAAGAAAGGGAGCATTCTCAACATCAGTAGACAATGACTGTGGAATGGATAGTGAATATGGAATGAGTAAACCTCAAAGGAGGAAAAATTACTAAATGATGATTGAAGCAATAGTGCAGATCAAGGAGTATTCCAACTCTGCTACCTCAACTAGTGAGTCTGGGGGGAAAGTACAGCTCACACTAGAATGGGAGGCACAGAAGAGAGGAGCCAGGTTTCAATGACAATCAGAAGGTGGAGGAATGATAGACAAAATGATTTCTCTGCATCCAGAGAAAAAACTGATCAATAGATGTACGGAATGATTTCACATGTATATACACACACCCAAATATGCATTACACACATATATGATATGTATGTATATGTATTGCACACACATGTATAAATATATATATATGAATATATGTATATGTAACTAATGGTAGCCATCTCTAGGGTAAAGGAGGGAAAAGAAACATACAGGATAACTTTATTATATATTTAAAGGGAATAGCAAGTTGTATTTAACTGATTTGCAGTGTTGAGTCCAATTATCTTTTTTATTATACTTTATTTTAGAAAAGCTTGTTTTATTCCATAAATTAAAAATAAATAAATTATTTTAAAAATTTAAGATTAAAGCAAAAATTTTTTGTCTATGAAGTAAACATTTCATAGATCAAGATGAAAGGAATTGATAGCTTTAGAATATAGGCAGGAACAGTGACAGAAGCAGTGTGGGAAGGAGTTCAGTTGAGAATGAGAATGACATGGGGAGGAGGAGAGACAGGGAATGTGGTTTGAATAACAGTCAAGTGTTTTGAATCACTGATATGGGAAGTATATGGGGTGTAGGGGTAGAATGTTAATCATTGTGGAATAAGCTCAGGTAGGCTTTCATTTGCCCATAGATCCAGTTGGACACTTCATTGTCCATTTGGCCTACAGCCACACTTTGCCACTCATGTTTATTCACAGCCTCTAAATCATCCTTTATTTCTTCAATCTCCCATTATATTCAATCACCTAGACTTGTCAGTTCAGCCCTATCTTTTGCAATTTCTCCCTCACCCCTCATGAGTATCCCAAATTCATTAATCTCTCACCTATGCTATTATAGCAGGCTCCTAACTGGACTTTTTGCTTATAGCATATCCTTTCTCTAATCTATCCTCCAACTTTATATTCCTAAATTTATATTCCTAAAGTACAGTTCTGATCATATTACTTCCTTCTTCAGGAACCTTCAGTCTTTCTCTATTGCCTTTGAAATAAAGTATATATTATTCCTCCACTTTGTATATAAAACCCTTCACAATCTGGCTCTAGTCTTATCTTTTTAGATTTGTTTCACATTACTCTCCAACTAGCTCTTGACATTCTAGCCATCCTTATTTATTTGCTCTTCCCCAAATTCCTACCTTTATACCAGCTATACTGGAACACTTTCTCTCCTTATCTCCAACACTTGGAATCTTTAGCTTCCTTTGGGACTCAATTCAACTCACATGCCACCTCCTATAGGAGATCTTTCCTAATTTCTCAAAGTTGCAAGTGCTTTTAAACTACCCTGAAATTTTATTGCACTCATCTGTTTAAGTGTCATATCCTCCAATAAAAGGTAAACCCCAGAAAGGCAGAGCTAAATAAATTGAGCTAAATTGAATCTGGTCCAAGCCCCTCAATTTGACAAATGAGAAAACTGTAAAAAGAGAAGCAAAGTTAGACCAGTGCAAGTTCACATATCTAGGAAGTAGCAGAGTCAAGATATAAGCCTGGGTGTCCCAACTTCCTGTCTAATCTTCCTTCTATTATACTTCTATTCTATAAGATCTGTCTTCTTAGCTGAGGTATATTAGAACCTACTTTCTTTCTGTCTATATTTCCATTAAGCATTGGGGCAAGCAACAAAGAAAATGGAGCAGATACAGTGATATGAAAATTGACTAGAATAAAGTAAAATAAGTAAATTTGCTGACTTAAGAATTAATCTTACAACTTTTCACATATTTTAAAATTCTAATAAGCACATATCACCCTTTTCTTGTGTTCACTTAATTTACATGACTTCTCACTTAGTTCACAAGATTTTAACACACTCTTTAATTCATTACAAAATCACACTTTTTCTGCATTAGATATTTTGATAAGCAATCATTTTTTCAAAGTTAAACCTTGATTATAGTCCACAGATGCGCTTTCAAGACCTTGGTTTTTAATGGTGTTTAAACCAGGCAAATTCCCAGGGTTTAGAAGCATATCTATCACAACCTCAAGGAAAATTTCTTAACCTTTCATAATATGGTTTATGGGTTATTGCGGTATTCCATTTCCACTTGAAAATTCCTTTAATTCCAGGAAATTTTTGCTTCTCAAAACATCAAATTATTTGTCAGCATTCATCATTCTCTCAATAAAGTCAAGATTGCCAGGAAAACTACAAAGAAAAGATGGCTATATTTTAATAACTTGTCCCCTTCTCTCTTATTCCTAGCCCCTATTTTCAAAAGTGGGAGGAAGTTTGGAATTCAATATCAGTGCCTTTGGCAGTTTGCTTCCAGGTCAAGATCCCCAAACCTCTCAAAGTTTAGGGAAAAAAATCTGAGATCTGGCAAGATAATCTGCCAATAACAAGTCCCACTCCATTCCAAATCTATGGTAAAGTTCCAACAGTAAGTTACATTAGTGAAATACAAATACAAGACTCATAAAAATTAGTTTGCCTTAAATATATTTAAACTACTTAAATATATGTATATATTTAAACTATGATTAGTTTGTCAGTCTAAATCTATATTATTTAAAGTATTTTTCAGAGTAGTTAAAGATTCTGCTAAAAGATGTTTGCACTGTATATAAAATTCATTCTTTATTCAGCAATTTTATTCACCTTTATTTGACACATATTTGGTCAACTAGCTTTTGAGGCGCACTTTATTATAATGAAAAATACATCTGTTTATTGCTGTCCAAACTCCTAAATAAAGTGGACCCATGCTAATAGAAGCAGGTGTTTCTGAAAGAGTTACCACAAGAACTTATTGTCTGCTCACTCATCATATGCTTTCATTTCTGGTACAAGGGAATGCCTGATGTAGGAGATGTAGAAATGTTTGTGGGTTAAGGAGACTCTTAAAATCTATCATGCTGCCCATGGGATTTGCTCTTAGGAATATGTTTCCAAAATAAAAATTCTGTCTATAAGACACTATCCTTTCTGAAATATTTCTCTCTTAAAAAAAAAAAAGTAAAAATGTCAAAGCGGCAAAGGAAAAAAAACCAAGATGAGAATGCATGTTCTAGCTTGATACATCTTTTACAAATGATGCTTCATTTCTATTTTCCAAGAAACAGTTAAGGGGCAATTATAGGACTAGGTTTACCACAAATCACTTTCAAAATACCCCCACTGAACTAAGAATTTGACAGCAGCCTGAGTTTTGAAAAACACTTCAAAAAAGATATAATATATCATGAGAATACCATTAAAAATATCCAAAAAACAATGGAGACTCTCTTAGAAAAGTGTTTGCCTAAGGAAAAAAAAAAAACTTCCTTCCATAGTGTTCTGAGAGTAAAGTTAAAATGATCTATAATGTCAAAAACTTGCTAAAATTTGTTTTCATTTTACTTGTACCAGAACTTTTAGAGAAAGGTAACTGAATTGGACCATGACAGTCTCCCTAAGTCAAAAATTAAAAATATAGACTGATCCCATGATATTTCACATAATTTTAAAGTTCCATAAAGACCAACCTTACTTTTTTTTTTCCAAAATTCTCCCTCCCCTTTTCTGAAGTATCATTTTTTTACTCATATTTTCACTTCCAAGATAAACACTTCTGTAGGTAACGATGTAAAACATGGTTTTCACTTCATTGATCCCTAGGTCTTTATAGCATTTTTTATAGTATTTCACCTATATCCCATATATTTCCATTCTGTGAACTCATCTATATGATTAGGCTTCTTCTGAGTTTATAAATCAACACATATTTTTAAAATCACTTTGACATTGTTATGCCAATATGTCTAAACTTATTGTTTATGAAAAGTTTTAAAGAGTTCTGGACTCTCCCCTTCTTCTTCACTATACATATGCTAATTGTGAACTTAACAATTCCTTTGTTAATACTGTATCTCAACTTTTTAGCTTTCTGTTCTCTGAGATTGGTTTGAACATGTCAGTTGACAATTATGAAACACCACCTTTGGAAGCCCTATCCAAGGGTTGCTATATAGTAACACATCATTAAAGTAGTATATTGCAAGGTCAACATACGATTATAATTGTTGACCTATTAAATACTGAAAGGTTGTGGAAACCCAAAAGGAAGCCAAAAGACATTTTATTAAATTGAGACATAGCAAAAAGTGGGAAGTATCGCAAATGTTGTAATGGTTTTGGCGTGGTGTGCTAATGGATTTTGCCAATATCTTTCATAAAAGTTTCAAATATATATACACATCTATATAATATGCATATACCATACATAAATTGATAGATTGTAATATGCATATATATGACACCATATAGTTAAAAACATTTTTGGAATAAGTATAATCAAAGTTATGCAACTAAAGAAGCATTTTATTTTAAATTAGCCACCTGTAATTTCAGTAATATTACTATTGCACAAAACATGGAAGAAAATTGTCCCTCCCTACTTTTTAGTAATAATGCAGTTTATTTTTTTTTAAACAATAATAAAGGGCTAAGTTGAAGGTATACTTAGGAAGAGGTGGGGTTACACAGAACAACCCATCTTATTTAACAGACTGGAAGTTAAAAGACTTAATTGCTTCTAAAAGTTGTAAATTCAAAGATTTTCTCTCATCAAGAAAACGCAAAAGAATTGTGCTATAGGCTTTGAAATAGGCTTTGAACTCCCCCCCCCAAAAAAAAGAGTTCCGTTAGTGTAATATGCAATGACTGAATTGTCAGGCAGGATATATATATATACACACACAATTTTCTAAGCTGCATACTCTGAATTGGTCAGTGGTCATTTTGATGTATAATTGCTGTCTGTTAACAAATCAGTCATATTCTTAATATAAAGGTATTAAATTGCCCATCTTCAGAAACAGATAAATGTTTATGTGAATGTCTTGCTTAAATGTGGAAAAATGTTTTTGAATAGCTTTAGGCCTTTTAGTCTGTTTATTCAGTTAAGTAGGATAAACAGGTCCTGTCCAAATGGGAACTAATTCTTTTGTCTTCTTGGGCATTCTAACTTCTCAAATAGAAGTTCTTATGACTGTCCCAAGGGTACCTTCCGGGGGATGGATTTCACTGTTTTACATTTTGTGCTCATGGCAATGACAAGTAACTTCACCTGAATGAAGCTCTTTCAAAATATCAACAATCAATTGGTGCTAAAAGGCCTTTTGTGGTTTTCTGCCTAATCTAATTGGCCCAATTTTATACATATACACCGATCAGCAGTAGGCTGATTTCCAACTATTGGCTGTCAAATATATACATATGACCCAATTTCAAGGAAAAGAAGTAGAATCACTCCCATCTAATTATAGACATTTTAGTATTCTGCTGGAGATTTGTATGCCAATACTAAATACTCTATTTAATTACTAAATACTTCACTAATTACTAAAATATTGTGTTTGGAAAAATGGCATATAAATTTCCAGTAGAACCTCACAAAAAGTGATAAAAGGAGACATAGATTTCTACCTAACAGACATAAAGCGTTCCTATTTTAGTGTGGTTCTAAGAAAAGAATTTAAACATAAATATTATCCTGGAAATTGAATCTACCAATCAACTTTGTACCAAGTAGTGAGAATACAAAGAAAAAAGTGCAGTGCCCTCAAAGAATTTACATTCTTATTAGAGGAGACAATATGCATATATATACATATGTGTAATCAAAATATATTTCAGTTTCAGGTTGTTTCAGGAGGGAGACACTAGCAGGTGAAAGGGATGAACTAATATTTTTCCATTCCAAGTCAACTTAGAAGGTTGGAGGAGAGGACAGTGAAAGTATGATGGGGGCTAACCTCAAGTGTGCATAGTGACAACATCAGCTGTACAGAACCAATAGCAACAGCAACAGCTTCAGGAGCTCTCTTGAGCCACAGTTGGTAAGTGGAGTTGGCAACTGGTTACAAAGAGATTACAGGGGATCTCTGTGCAAGTGTTGGGCATATGACAGGGCACTGTTTGGCAGCTCTTGATCAGTGCCAAGTTATAGTTCCAGGGTGAAGAGCTTTAAGTCACAAGGGAGCAGGATCCTGGAGGAGCCATGACACTTGTTACTGCAAAGAATCAAGGGCTTTCCAGGATAAGAACAAGAATGAAAAGAGACTAACCACATCTCTCCCTAGATCACACTCCAGAAGTGCTGCAAACTTCAAAATCCTCAGAATTAACCCTAAAAAAATGTAATCTGAAATTTGAGACTGAGCCCTACACACACACACACACACACACACACACACACACACACACACACACCCGCACCCCAAATCCCACTCTCACTCCAGGAACAGAAGTCAATTTTAACATATATTCCAAAGGTGAGTGGGAAATTAGCAGACAACAACAACAAAATACTTATACATAAAAATCTACTATGGTGATAGGGAAAATCAAGACATAAAGCAAGAAGATGATGTCAAAACGAATTCAGGTAAAATCTCAAAGAAAAAAAATGTGATTAGGACACAAATACAACAAGAATTTCAGGAAGAAATAAAAATTGATTATAAAAATCAAATGATAGTGGTACAGAAAAACTAAAAAAATATATGAGAAGGATGAAAAAAAATATGTAAAGATAATTAACAGCTGGAAAAGAAGGCAAACAAATCCTGAAGAAAATTGCAACTTAAAAAAGATTAACA
Source organism: Myrmecobius fasciatus (assembly GCA_023553655.1). NCBI lineage: Eukaryota > Metazoa > Chordata > Mammalia > Dasyuromorphia > Myrmecobiidae > Myrmecobius > Myrmecobius fasciatus. The sequence continues at coordinate 406,558 of JAJPUD010000683.1, read as the reverse complement.
AAATAGTAAAAGAGGCATAAAAAAATCAATGAAGAAAAGAACTCTTTAAAAAGCAAAATTGGCCAATGGAAAAAAATATAAAAACTCAATGAAGAAAATAATTCCTTAAATTTTAAAATTGAATAAGGTGAAGTTAATTACTTCAAGAAATATAAAGAAACAATAAACAAAGTCAAAAGAACAAAAATGTAGAAGAAAATATGAAATATATCATTGAAAAAACAACTTATATGGAGAGATAATTTAAGAATGATCAGACAAGCTAAAAGTCATAATCAAAGAGAGAACCCAAACATCATGATCTCATGAAATAATCAAAGAAAACTGCCCCAATGTCCTAGAACCACAGGGGGGAAAGGAAATTGAAAGAACCCAACAATCATTTCCTGGAAGATTTTTCCCCAAAATGAAAGTTCTCAGAGATATTATAGCTAAACTTCAGAGGCCCCCACTCAAAGAGAAAATACTTTTAGCAGTGAGAAAGAAACCATGCAAATACTAGGGAATCACAGTCAGAGTCACACATGTTAAAGGAGCAAAGGGTTTAGAATATGATCATTGGAAAGCAAAGAAGCTGGAATTAAAACAAAAAATAAACTACCAGGCAAAAGTGAATATAATCTTCTGGGGAGAAATATATGTGTTTATTTTTAAAAAGGGGGGGGAGACTTTCAAGTATTTCTGATGAAAAGACCAGGGCTGAATAGAAAAATCTGACTATCAAATACAAGAATAAAGATAAGCATAAAAAGGTAAATATGAAGGACAAGTTATAAGTAATTTAATAAGGTTAAACTATTTATATTCCTATATGAAAAAATGGCATGTGTAACTCCTAACAATTTTTTTTCTTTATTAGGACAATTAGAAAGACTCTACATAGAGGGCATGGGAGTGGAGTCAATTATGTTGAGATGATCTCAAAAAATATATAGGCTAAAAAGAAGGATACTTAAGAGAAGTTGGAAGGAAAAGAAAGAATATGAAAAATGTCATGAGGCATGGAAGGAAGATCTTTTACATTGGAAGGGGAAATTGTTAAGGAAACAGGAAATGCTTAATGTTCACACATTTGAATTGGTTCAAAGAGGGAAATATATAAACACTCTCAGTTGGTTATAGAAGTCTATTTTGTACAGAAAGTAAGTAGGAGGGGGAAAGCATAAGAAAATGGGGAGAATGAAATAGAGAATTTGTTAAGGGAGGACATGGTCTGAAACAAAATAGACTTTTGTGGAGGGAAAGGATAATGAGAGAGAAACAAAGAGAGAAGGATAAACAGAAGAAAACAAGATAGATAGATAGAAATGCACAATTAGTAATAATAAAAGTGGAACATAAATGGAATAAACTCACCCATAAAATGGAAACACACAGCAGAATGAATTAGAAACTAAAATCCAACAACATTGTTAGTCATATTATTATTGTTTCAGATACATGTTTACACAGGGGTAAATGCATATACATATATATATACATATATATAACTGAGTATATTTGCATGTAGGTCTATGTATATGTGTATATATAGATAAATGTATCAAGTGTATATGTTTATGTATGTATAAATAGATCTGGGCTTAATTCTAGGACATAGGGAAAATGGAGAGGATGGAAGAGGAAAAGAACAAAGTAAAAGTGCTCAGCAGAGAACAAAAGAAAAACCTACAAGGAAGCAAAGAAAAGATGGATGCTCATGGATATAATTTCTTCTACTGTTATATATGCTTTCTTGAAGTGGAAATTTATTTTATATATTTTGAATCCTCTCTGATGTTCTTCTGGGAACATGAAAATGTATTGGTTTTTTTCTGTCTTTTTTTCTATTCTGTTTTGTCTTTTTTGTATTTAGTTCAAGAAAAAAGAAAAAGCCACATAAAAAGACTATTTTCTTTTCTTTTTTTTCTTTTTTAGATATAACTAAAGCGGGACCTTATTTTTATTTCACTATATATATTTGTAACAACTTTTGTTTTGGCTTCTCATTAAGTGAGAAAGAAGAAAGTGGAAGATAATTTGGAACTGAAAATAAAATAAACTTGATTTTTTTAAAGGGACCATTCCTATCTCAGCAAACTATTTGGAAGATCCTGAGTTCTGGTGTGGCAGATCAGGCAAATGCCAATGCCAGGATCCTCCATATGCTTCAGCATAACTCCAGTCATACAGGAAGCCTCTAGCAGTTAGACCTGAACATGCTTCAGTGTAGCTCACATTTAAAAGAAAGGGAAAAAAGCCAAAAAGAATGAATGAAAAACAACAAAAAGAATCTGACTGCAGAAAGTTATTATGGTGACAGGAAAGATCAAGATACAAACTCAGAAGCGGACAACAATGTCAAACCACCTATAGGCAGAGTCCCAAATACAAATGGAAAGTACTCTCAGACCCAGAAAGATAATTTTTATTATATAAAATTAAAAAGGTTTTACATAAACAAAACCAGTGCAACCAATATCATAAGGAAAGCTAGGAAGCAATCTTTACAAAAGGTGTCTTTGATAAAGATCTTGTTTCTCAAATATGTAGAGAACTGAGCCAAATTTATAAGAATACAAACCATTTCCCAATATGATAAATGGTCAGAGGATATGAACAGGAAATTTTCAAATGAAGAAATCAAAGTTATCAATACACATATGCAGAAACACTCTAAATCACTTTTGATTGGAGAAATGGAAATAAAACAATTCTGAGGAAACACCTCACACATCTATCATATTGGCCAATATAATATGAACAAAAAAAAAAGGGAAATGATAAATGTTGAAGAGGATATGGGAAAATGGGAAGACTAATACACTGTTGGTGGAGTTTTGAATTGATTCCACCATTCTGGTGAGCAATTTGGAATTATGCCCAAACAACAACAAAATTGTGCATATTCTTTGATTCAACAATACCATAACTAGAAAGAAATCATTAAAAAAGGGAAAAAGACTTACTTGTACAAAAATATCTATGGAAGCTCTTGACATGGCGGCAAAATATTAGAAATTGAGGGGATACCCATCAATTGGGGAATGGCTAAACAAGCTATGATATATGAATGTAAGGGAATACTATTGTGCAACAAGAAATGAAGAGGCAGATTTCAGAAAAAACCTGGAAAGACTTATATAAACTGATGCAAAGTAAAATGAGCAAAACCAGAACAACATTGCACACAGTATCAGCAACACTATGTGATGATCATTTGTGAATGACTCAGCTCTTCTCATCAAAACAATGATCCCAGCCAAGTACAAAGGACTTATGAAGGAAAATATTATCCACATTCAGATACAGAACTGATGGACTCAATGCAGATCAAAGCATACTTTTTCATTTTATTCTTTTTTATGTTCTTTTTTTCTTTGGATGTTTCTTCTTTCACAACTGTAATATGGAAATAGCACATGTATAACCTGTATCAAATTGCCTACAATTTTAGGAAGAGTGAGAGGAAGGGAGGGAGGGAGAAAAACTTAGAATTCATTTTTACAAGATTTTGAGTTCTAAGAGGCAACACTACATATATACTATGAAGTGCATAGCACCCACCAAAATCTATAAAGAAATAAGGGAAAGCGATGGACAGGTGGGGAAGCAAAGGCTGAGGGAAGAAGACAAGAAAGGGATCCTTGAGTGGAGGGAGATTAAGTAATAGTAAGGCAAGGTATGGAGCAGAATTTAATTAGAGTCAGCAGGGATAGGAAAGACATGTGTGTATATGAAGGGGGTGTGTGTGTGAATGTATGTATGTATGGATATATCTATACATGTGTACATACGTAGGTTTCAGTCTTGTCTTCAGTCTACATATGTAGGGATTAGTCTTGGGCTTTCTCAAATGCCATACAGGGTTACTTAATTGTAGCTTGCTTAGGAGTGAGAAAGGGATAAAAGGGGGGAGGGGAGAATAAAGTAAATAAGGTGTGCAACAGAGAACCAAAGAATAATTTACAAGAAAGTAAAAAAATAAAAAGCACATTCATGAAAAATATACTTTCTTGATCTTGTATATATAACTGTTCTCTGAACAACAATATGAGATGATAGAATGAGATTTTGTTATTTGTTGAAGGTTCTCTCTGAAAATCACAATGAGAATCAGAAAGGGCAAGAATATTCTACCTGCAAAGTCTTGAAGGAGATGTCTTAGAGGAGATATATGTAGAAGAGGTATAGATCAATGTTTTGCCTGTATTCTAGGCAATATCCAGCCCTGGGCTCTGTTTGCCCTCTCTTTGTGTATCTTAGAGAAGTAATGAAGAGGGATGGAAGGAAAGAAACAAATATTTATTAAATGCCTACCATGTGCCAGACATTATACTGAGCACTTTACAAATATTATCTCATTTGTTCCTCACACAACCTGGGAGATAGAGGCTATTATTGTCATTATTTTACAGTTTAGGAAACTAAGACAGAAAGAAGTTAGATAAATTGTCCAAAGACAAAGTTGATAGGTATCCAAGTCTGGATTTGAACTCAAACTCATTGCCAGAGGAAAAACACTCTGTATACTGCAAGCACAGAAGGACCTTGGAAACTTTTTGATTAAAGGTTGAAAGCCTTGCATGTCAGAAAGAATGATATGATTTGTGTGCAGGATATATTAAAAGTAGAAAATGGGCATTTTTCAGTAATCAAGGCAAGAAATAAAAAAGTATAGGATCAGATGGGTAACAAAAGTAATGGCAAGGATGAGACACAAACTATTTTGAAGACAAATATTAGGTCTTGGTAAACAGAATCTCAGAGTTGGAAAACTGCTCAGAAGCTACTTATTTCAAACTACAACTTAACAAGAACCTATTCTAACACCTGGCTAGTGGCCATCCAACCTCTAGGAAAAGAAGACTCACTAACTCCCAAGTTAACCTATTCCCATTTAGAGTAGTTCTAATAGTAAGGAATTTTTTTTCCATTTATATCGAATCAAATTTTATATATTTAACACTAGTTTCCAAGTTGGCTCCAAAATTGGAAAGGTTCAAACTTATTCATGTTGGTAGCACCTCATATCTGAAGAAGTGAGGATGGGTCCCATATGAGGCTTAATTTTCTCTTTCTGCGGAGTTTGTTGTAACTTCAAGACTGGTTTGTCATGTTCTGTGAGACTGCCTACAGATGTGATACCAAATACTGTCTGCTTTTCCTATACATCCATACAGAAAGATACTGAAATCTTTGTTTGTCATTATCACCTATGAGATCTAAGTGCTGAGCCATGGAAGTACTCTTAACAGGGCACTTGGCTAAAAAAAAGGATATTCTTTACCTTCCTTTTCCATGGCTCAGTGGATTCTTTTCCTTTTAGGATATCAAGCCAGAAATCAATCTTGAGCTTTCTCAAATGCCATACAGGGACACTTTCTGAGCTTGGAAATATATATATTCTAGTATCACTAATTGCTTTTCTGGCTCATCTTTTGTTCCCTCCCTCCCAATAGCAGCTGGTGCCTGCTGACTTAAGTCCATAAATACAAGGATTTAATTTAATACAAACTTAGGAGTTTTCTTACTTTATCCTACTCCTACCTCTGCCACTTCCTATTGCAGAGCCATGATTATATTTCAGTATTTGAAAAAGAATACATAAGTGACTAAGTATAAAACTCTCTCCCACTCACACTCAAAACTAAGAGTTTCATATGTCATTTATATCTATTTCATATGTTATATATTGCATGTTTTCATGCAAATCTATGAAGTCTTGAGCAAGGATTAATTGAAGGTACAAAAATAAATAAAAACAATGCTTAATTCCCATTTGGTAGAAGAGATTTTTTAAAAAGTCCTTGGGTATTATTATTCATCAAGATCAAATGTTCATGAATCCATGAAACTGCAGTAAGTATGAACAATGGCAGTGTCTAGATTTGGATCCATGAGATCTGGCAACCTAGACATGGGTAAATTCGACTCAAATACAGATGGTTCCAACAGGGCTACATATTGACTTAGAAAACCACAAATGGGAAAGGAGATTGAAGCCAATTTAGTTGAATCAAGTCAGAGACTCACCTGAGCACTCTCAAATTCCTTTCCAAACAATTTAAAATAATGTCTAAAAAATGAATTCTGCAGTGTCAGAACCCATAAAAAGACAGAATGAAAGAATTTTTCCAGACCAAAACTGAGAAGGTTGGTAGGAAAAGACTGTCACACTAGGGTAAGCATGGAGTACAGTCCAACACAGACATATTTCTATTTGATCAATTCTGCTTTTTAATGAGTTCTTGTAGTCAGTGAATTTTTGACCATATTTTTCCATGTGGCCAATTCTGCTTTTTAAGGAGTTATCTTCAATGGATTTTTGTGCCTCTTTTACCATTTAGTCTATTTTGTTTTTTAATTCCCCAGCAAGCCAGCAATGCTGAGCACTGACAAGTAGGCTTTGGGACAACTAAATCACAAGTAGTGACTTCTGGAGCTCCCATTCCACAGAGCATAAAGTAGTTGGACAATTTGCTAGAAGGAAATTATAAGGATCCCTTTGCTGGCACTGGGTACAGGATTTTGTTGCATTGCAGGGTATTTGTTGGGGAAAAATATACAAAAATTCACTGAAGAGAAAAATTCCTTTAAAAGCATTATTTTAAAAAGCAAATGGAACCTATTTATTCCAGGAGACATCAAGAAATGATAAAAACAAAATCAAAAAATAGAAGAAAATGTGAAATATCTTAATGGAACAAAGACTGACCTGGAAAATGGATTAAGAACACATAATTTAAGAATTATTGGACTACCTAAAACCATGATCAAAACAATAGTCTAGATATCATTTCTCAAGAATTTATTAAGGAAAACTGCCCAAATATTCTAGAACCAAAAGGTAAAATAGAAATTGAAAGAATCCATTAAATACCTCTAAGAGAGATTCCCAAAATGAAAACTCCCAGGAATATTACAGCCAAATTCCAGAGCTCCCAGATCACAGAGTAAATATTGCAAGCAATCAGAAAGAAACAATTTCAAAATCATGGCTATCAGATAACACAGTCAGGATAATACAAGATTTGGTAGCTTCTACATTAAAGTATCAGAGGGCTTGGAATATGATATTCTAAAGGGAAAAGACAATAGGATTACAACCATGAACCCACTACCCAGAAAAACAGTATAATCCTTCACAGGAAAGGGGGGAATTGATATTCAATGAAATTAGAGAACTTCGGGTATTTTTGATAAAGACATCAGAATGAATGGAAAGTTTGATTTTCAGGTACAAGACTCAAGATAAATATAGCAGAAAAAGTGGATAAAAGAGATTTGTCAAATGATTTTGGCAAAAGAAATTATAAGATTTGGCAAATGATCATATATGTGGGGTGAATGAGAGTGAGAAATTAAGAATAATATCAAGATTGTATCCTAAAAAACTTGAAGGATCATAATCCTTCAAGTATTAGGGAAGGAGGAGTCTGCTTTGGACATTTTGAGTCCAAATGGGATGTCTTACCAAGGTAAGATCAAAATGGGTTCTAGATTCAGATATAAAGAGTGATACTATAAGTAAATTAGAAGAACAAAGGATAGTCTGCCTCTCAGATCTGTGGAAAAGGAAGGAATTTGTGGCCAAAGTATAACTAGAGTACATTGTGGAATGCAAAATGGATAATTTTGATTACATTGAATTAAAAAGTTTTGTACAAACAAAATCAATGCAGAAAAGATTAGAAGGGCAGCAGTAAACTGGGAAAAAATTACATATAAAGTTTCTGATAAAGGCCTCATTTCTAAAATATATAGAGACTCAAATTTATAAGAACATAAGCCAAATGGTCAAAGGTCAGACAATTTTCAGATATAAAATTAAGACCATTTCTAGTCATGAAAAAAAAAATGTTCTAAATTACTATTGATCAGAGAAATGCAAAATAAAACAACTTTGAGGTACCACTATATACCTCTCAGATTGGCTAAGATAATAGGAAATTATAATGATGACTGTTAGAGGGGAGGTGGGAAAGCTGAGACACTAATACATTATGGGTGGGATTGTGAACAGATCCAACCATTCTGGAGAGCAATATAGAACCATGTCCAAAGGGCTATCAAACTGTATCCATCAGTGTCTCTACTGGGCCTGTATTCCAAAGATATTATAAAAAAGGGAAATAAATCTACCTGTGCAAAAAAGTTTGTAGCAGCCCTTTTTGTAATGGCAAGGAACTGGAAACTGAGTGGATGCTCATCATTTGGAGAATTGCTGAGAAAGTTATGGTTTATGAATGTTATAGAATATTATTATTCTATAAGAAATGATCAGCAGGGTGATTTCAGAAAGGCCTGGAGAGATTTACATGAACTGATGCTAAGTGAAGTGAGCAGAACCAAGAGAACATGGTACACAGCAACAAGATTATACAATGATCAATTCTGATGGATGTGGCTCTTTTCAACAATGAGGTGATTCAGGCCAGTTCCAATGTCTTGTGATGGAGAGAGCCATCTGCGTCAGAAGGACTATGGGGTAGAATAGATGAACTAATGAGTTGATGAAGTCACTAGGGGAAGGAGAGAAAGAGAATGTCTTAGTGTGAACCAATAGTTAGAGGGTATGACATGGATGAACATATAGCAAAGAAGACTAGGAAGGAAGAATCAGATCTGAAGAAAACCAACAGAGAAAAACAATTAAGAAGGATAAAGACCAACAAGAGCTTATTAAAATTCCTTCTATACCAGTGATATCACATTCAAATAGAAAAAGATGCCCTGGCTCTCACAGTGATTTAGAAACCCTAATTAGCATTATCTATACTGTATTGTTTTTTTACTTTGTTAAGCATTTCCAAATTACATTTTCATCTGCTTCAGGCTCAGGGAGTTTCACCCCAGAGTTTGACATTTCTGTTCTACAACATCTCAGACAAGAGGGCATCCACAGCTTCTGAACTGGTAATACCTAAAAAGCAAATATACTACAGGTAGATTAGATGGATAATTTTAAAATGGTACATCTCTTCAGATATTCCACTTCCAATCTCCTTATTATTGTATAATATTACTGTTTTGTCCTTTATTTTCAAAGACCAATGACATCATATAGTGATGTCTTCGCTTGTATATGAATTGGATTAAAGAGAAGCAGAGTTGCACAAAGTCCTCAGCTTCATTCTCTCTTCCAGGGTCATCAAAGTCCAGGGGCAAAACAAAAGTCAGAAAGACTGGCAAAAGTCAGGAAGACCAAGATACAGTGGGATGACCCTGGCATCCAATGAATGCCCATGGCATCTTCAACAACTGACAGAGTTAAGCACTCCACAAGTCTTGCTTTAGCCACCTTCATGGATATTGGAACAAATTGTTATCTGCCCATTCCAAAGGGGAAATCTCCACATACTTGGAGTAGCCACTCCCTTAACTTGCCAATGGGTTTGTGGCTCAATAATCACACTCAACCTGGTTTAGCTTGTCTGCCAAAATAGTTTGCCAGGATGTGGCCACTATGCTATAGCTCCTGAGAGCCAAAAGTGAGAAGTGAGTGCCAAGTAGACACCAAAGGTGGATGAGTAACCCTGAAAAGAATTTGGCAAGCCCTCATGCCAGACATGCTGGTCTTCCTTAAACATCAACATACCCCATTGTAAAGTGGCCATTATTATTAAAGAAAATATGTACAAACAGCATAAAGATTTAAACAGTGCCAACGAAGCAAACTGGGAAAATGTTAGATAAGGAGTTAGGGATGGGGATGGGATTTCTAGTTACCTACTTTCCACCATTACCTATATGACTTTGGGGAAATCACAACCTCATTTGTGATCTACCTAATTTGTGAAATAACAGAGCTTAACCAAAATATCTCTAATATCCCTTTGTAGTTCAAAAATGCTAGGATTTGAAACTAAGTCTAAAGCATACTGTGGAGTTTAGGCATTCTGTTTAGCATTATATTATTTAACCTAAGTTCTGAATAAATGCTTTTACCTACCTAAGTTTGTTGTGTAAAAAAGTTTTGAATATTATAAAGTACTATATAAGGACAAGCTACGATTATATCTTTAAGAAGTTTTTGAGTTCAAAAAGTTCTTGGAGTCCCAAATCCCCTCCTTATGGAAGACAGGTCTTTCTTTTATGTATCAACATTCTAAGAATATATAGTATAGGAATTTCATATATATATGAAATATATATTGCCTTTCTGTAATGTTATCCTTAGTATGTTGTGGAACTTCATAATTAAAGACACTTTTAAATGAGGTCTTTCAATAATAAACCCCCTTGAATGGAGACCAAAATAATTCAGTCTTTTATAGAATTGTATTCTATAGCAATACTGTTTCTTTAAGGTTCCATTATGTTTTTAAAAAACAAACACCTAATTAATCAGAAAGTTGCCTCTGCAGATAACTTGCCAAAATAGCCTTAGGCCCTCATTTGTTAAATTGGTTATACTGACTCTCCAAATAATATAACCTTCCCCCACCCCAAGAATAAGTATATTTTATGGAGATTGTTCCTATTTTATAGCTTGTGATTTGTACATATGAAAAACATTATAAAGTGTTCTTTTTTAAGATGGAGAAATTGAGACCTAGGGAAATTAAAGATTCCCCATCCCACCCTATTCTACCCCCCAAGGTCATACAGCAAGTCAGCTAAGTACATGAGAGCTGAAAAAAGTTAGTCACCAGCTCTACTAAGTCTAGGATAACTCTTGCCAATCAGTGGAACAGATTTAACCAATTAACTGAGTTCCCAATCTAACATCTGGACCCAGTGCAAAAGAGTCTTGCAAAATACCACAGCTGAAACACCTCATCATCTGACCTAGGTCCCTTCTGTCCAAACTAATTCGGAGAGCAGCTTGCCCCAACTAATTTACAACAAGCTTAAAGAAATATTTATCTTTAATTGTAGCCTCTTGCTTCTTCTGCCTTAAAAGATTAAATTTAATGCATAATTATTGTTTCATCTTCTTTACTATAATCCAACATAATTAACAGTCTTTTTTACCTTTGTTGCCACTGGTCAACTGAATAGGCAATGAAAAAATTTGTGGTAATGAAAAAATTTCATTTGAAGAAAACAATAGACTCCCTTTCTTTCCTGGTAACATTCAGCTTATTTCTAAAAGTCTGTAGCACTTGTTTAGATCAGAGGTTCAATACTACAATTTCATTTTCTTCTTGGGGTGTAAAAGGGCATGAATAATGTATACTTGTAAAGACTTAACACACCATCTGAACAAGTTAATTCTGTCACTCAGAAAATCTCAATAGTTCTATACCACTTCTAGGGTAATAGCTCATATTTAGATAACACTTTAAGATTTGCAAAAAACTTTACAAAATATTGTCTCAATTTATCCTTGAAACCACCCTGGGAGGTAAGTGCTATCATTGCTTCTATTTTACAGATTAGGAAACTGAGGCAAATAGAAATTCAGGGACTTAACCAGTGTCAAACAACTAAAAAGTTCACATCTAAAGCAGATGTGAGCTCAAGTTTTCCTGAAGCCAAGTCCTGTACTCTAACCACTGAACCACTCTAACTGCCTAATATAAACCTCAGCTTGGCTTTTAAAGCCCTTCACAAGTTGACTCCAGGTCTTTATCCTCTTTCCCACTCAATAAACAAGCATTTATTAAACCATTACTCTGTACCAGGCACTTTGCTGTTTGAGGATACAAAGAAAGGTAGAAGCAGTTCTTGGCCTCCAGGAACATACTTTCTAACATGCAAAAACTAGATATATTAAAGAGTTAAAGTAAAATAACCTCAGAGGTGAAAGTATTGGAAAGTAGCTTTTATTAAATGCCTGTTGTATGTACAAGGCACTTTGATAGGGAAAATGAATGGCAAGGAGTTTATATTCTAAAAGGAGGAGGGGGAAAATATAGCATGCAAGCTATATAGGTGATAATTTGAGGGAGAGAGAATAAACATCTTTTCTCTACCAAAGTATCTTATACATACAGCAGGTACCTAATAAATGCTCACTGGATTCAACTGTACTAGGCCAAAAATAAATAAATGAAATAGTGAGCCTCTCTCTTCCCTTGTGCTAAATGCCTTCAAATAGTCTAACCATTCAAGGTGCAGAAACTGAGAGAAGTACTTATGATGCTTAGAGAAAGATCAGCCTTAAAGATGAACAAAACTTAGTCATGTTTTGAGGGCTACTTAGATTATCAAGTAATTCCCATCAGGACCATAACTATCATAGAGCAAACAAGGCTTTGTCCCATATTGTAAAGGAAGGGAAGAAATTCCTAACTTTGCAGAAACTTTTAGGTCTAAGCTACAGTAAAGCACAATCATTCTGGGTTCCACTGACACGATCCTGTTGCTATGGTTCTCCTATCTCAGCATACAGTTCTCCAGCCACCTTTGCAGGAACACTCCAATCCCAATCCCTCCAAAAGAGGTGGGGAGAGGCAGAAGGAAAAGAACAGAGGGAATCAAAGGGAGAAGAAGGATTATTTTAAGCATCCAAATATCACTCCAAGATTAAATATAAATCTTAGACTTGATTATCAGGTTATTATGTTGGATTCTAATTATTTTTATTGTATTTTTTACTTTTTTACATTTTTTTAATCTTGTAACTGAATTCTTTATTGTACTACAGAAATCTCTCCTTTCCCACACTTTGCCATCTTCCTTCCCATAAGAGAACTTTGCCTTTCAACTCTAATATATAACCTTTGAATATCATACAAAATCTTAAACCTTCCATTATATGTGAACTGTATTTGGAGTCCTGAAAGATACAAGATGCACTGCAAACATTGTATTCTTATTACATGTGCTAAATACTAATCATCTTTGTTTCAGAGAATATATCATCGATGGGAACATTTAGACCCTTGGATCATGATTTGAATTGGACTAATACCAAGGAATGCTCACTACCAATACATCATCTTGTGAATATCATTAAATCAGATTTGTTTAAAAGAAACTTTAAATCTTTACCTCCCAGCTCACTTGAATTCTTTCTCCACACTTTGGAATTAATTGTGACACTAAACTCAAAATACACCATTGTGTGGCCTAAAATTTTAATTTGCCATTTAAAGCAGAGGTTCTTAACCTTTCTTGTATCTGGATCCTTTTGGCAAGATGTTGAAGTATAGATACCCCTTCTAAGAATAATGTTTTTAAATGCCTAAAATAAAATATCAACTATTGCAAAGAGAATTAATTCAATGAGATGGTTAAAAAATTTTTAAGTAATTCAGGAACATACAAATTCTTTGAAAACATATCAAGCCAGTTACAGGAAGAAATAGCAAAACTACATTAGTGGGGGACCTCAACCTTCCCCTCTCAGAATCAGGCAAGTCTAACTACAAAATAAACAAGAAAGAAACTAGGGAGATTAATAGGATTCTAGAAAACCTAGATATGATAAACCACTAGAAAAAGCTGATTAGAGACAAAAAGGAATACATCTTTTTCTTGGCAGAACATGACACCTACACAAAAACTGACAATGTATTAGGGCATAAAAACCTCACAATAAAATGCAGAAAGGCAGAAATAGTAAATTCTTCCTTTTTAGACCATAATGCAATAAAAATTATATTCAATAAAGGCCCAGGGAAAGATAGACTAAAAACTAAATGGAAATTAAATAATCTAATTCTAAAAAATGAAAGGGTCAAAAAACAAATCACAGAAATAATTCATAATTTCATCCAAAAGAATGACAACATAAGACAACATTATGGGACACAATCAAAGCAGTTCTTAGAGGAAACTTTATTTCTGAAAATAGCCACATGAATAAAATAGAGAAAGAGAAGATCAGTGAATTGGGCATGCAACTAAAAAAAGAACAAATTAAAAACTCCCAATTAAAATACCAAATTAGAAATTCTGAAACTCAAAGGAAAGATTAAATAAAATTGAAACTAAGAAAACTATTAAACTAAATCTAAGAGTTGGATTTTATGAAAAAAAATAGATAAACCTTTGGTTAATTTGATGAGAAAAAGGAAAGAAAAAACTAAATCATCAACATCAAAAATGAAAAAGAGTAAACAGCATCAATGAAAAATAAATTAAAACAATAATTAAGAATCATTTTGCCCAACTGTAGAGCAGCAAATTCGACAATCTAACCAAAATGAATGAATATTTACAAAAATATAAATTGCCCAGATTAACAGAAGAGGAAATAAATTTCTTAAACAGTGCCATTTTAGAAAAAGAAATTGAACAAGCCATCAAAGAACTCTCTAAGAAAAAAATCTCTAAGACCAGATGGATTCACAAGTGAGTTCTACCAAACATTTAAAGAGCAGTTAATTCCAATATGATGTAAGCTATTTGGAAAAATACGTAAAGAAGGAGTTCTGCCAAATTCATTCTATGACACAAATATGGTACTGGTAATTAAACTAGGAAGAGCCAAAACAGAAAAAGAAAATAACAGAATTCCCTAATGAATATTGATGCAAAAATTTTTAATAAAATATTAGCAAATAGATTATAGCAACTTATCAGCAGGACAATACACTGTGATTGTGTGTGTGTGTGTGTGTGTGTGTGTGTGTGTGTGTGTGTGTATCTCCTGGATTTCTAACAGGAATGCATCACTGGTTCAATATCAGGAAAACTATTACCATAAATAACCCTATCAATAGCACAACCAACAAAAATCAAATAATCTCAATAGATGCAGAAAAAGCTTTTGACAAAATATAGCACCCATCCCTATTAAAAATGCTAGAGAGCATGGGGAGAAAGCAGCTTTCCTTAAGATAATAAGCAGTATCTATCTAAAATCAACCATGGGCTGGACACATTCGCAATAAGATCAGGGGTGAAACAAGGATGCACATTATCAGCAACATTATTCAACATTAAATATTGGCTTTAGCAATAAGAAAAAGAAATTAGAATAGGCAATAAGGAAATAAAACTATGACTCTTTGCAGATAATATGATGATATACTTAGAGAATCCTAGAAAATCATCCCCAAACCTATTTGAAACAATTAACAGCTTTAGCAAAATTGCAGGATATAAAATAAACCCACACAAATCATCAGCATTTCTATATATTACTGACAAGTAATTACATCATTACATACATTACATCAGCAAGAGATAGAGAAATTCCATTTAAAATAATTATAGACAAAATAAAATATATGGGTGTTTACCTATCAAGACAAACTCAAGAACAATATGAAAACAATTACAAAATACTTCTCATACAAATAAATTCAGATTTAAATAACTGCAAAAATGTCAATTGCTCATGGGTAGGCTGAGATAATATAATAAAAATTACAATTCTGCCTAAATTATTCTGTTTGTTCAGTGTCATACTAATCAAAATGCCAAAAAAATTATTTTATAGAATTAGAAAAAACAATAATAAAATTCAGCTGGAAGAACAAAAGGTCAAGAATATCAAGGGAATAAATGAAAAAAAAAAAGGATAGTGACTTAGCAGTACCAAACCCAAAACTATATTATAAAGCCACAGTCATCAAAATTATTTGGTACTGGCCAAGAAATAGAGTGATGAATGAGTG
This sequence comes from Myrmecobius fasciatus, assembly GCA_023553655.1. Lineage (NCBI taxonomy): Eukaryota > Metazoa > Chordata > Mammalia > Dasyuromorphia > Myrmecobiidae > Myrmecobius > Myrmecobius fasciatus. Next base: position 391,058 of record JAJPUD010000683.1, on the reverse strand, counting down.
GAATAAATTAGATACACACAACACAATAATTAAGGCCTATAGTAATCTAATATTTGATAAGCCCCCAAATTACAGCTTCTAGAATAAGAATTCACTATTTGACAAAAATTGCTGGGAAAAATGGAATTTGGTATACTTCTACATCTCACCTATATCTCATATCCCATACCAAAATAAGATCAAAACGGTTACATAATTTGGCCATAAAGGATATCATAAGCAAATTAGGACAGCAAGGGATAATTTACCTATCAGATCTTTGGAAAAGGGAGGAATTTATGACTAAAGAAGAACTAGACAACATTATGAAAAGCAAAATGTACAACTTTGATTAAATTAAATGAAAATTTTTTTGTACATACAAAACCAACAAGATTAAAAGAGAAACACAAAGCTGGAGAAAAATCTTTGTAGCCAGGTTTCTGATAAAAGTTTCATTTCTAAAATATATAAAAAACTATAACAGGGCAGCTAGTTGGTGTAGTGGATAAAGTACAAGCCCTAAAGTCAGGAGGACCTAAGTTCAAATCTAACTAAGAGTTGGATTTTATAAGAAAAGTAGATAAACCTTGGTTAATTTGATAAGAAAAAGGAAAGGAAAAAACCAAATCACCAGCATCAAAAATGAAAAGAGTGAATTTTGCACCAATGAAAAAAATTAAAACAATAAGAATCATTTTGCCCAACTGTAGGGCAGCAAATTCAACAATAACCAAAATGAATGAATATTTACAAAAATATAAATTGCCCAGATTAACAGAACACTTAATACTTCCTGGCTTGTGTGACCCTTGGATAAATCACAACCCCAATTGCCTCAGCAACCCTCCCAAAAAAAAGAACTGTCAAATTTATAATATGTCATTCCCCAATTGATAAGTAATTAAAGGAAATTAACAATTTTCAGATGATGAAAAGTAAAGCCATCTATAGTCATATAAAAAAATGCTCTAATTCACTATTGATTAGAGAAATGTAAATTAAAACAAGTCTGAGGACCACTTTACACCTCTCAGTTTGGCTAAGATAACAGGAAAAGATAATGATAACTATTAGAGGGACTTTGGGAAAACTGGGACACTAATGCATTGTTGCTGGAGTTATAAAATGATCCAACCATTCTGGAGAGCAATCTGGAACTAGCATCTAAGGGCTATCAAATTGTGCATACCTTTGACCCAGCAATGCCACTACTGGAAATCTATCCCAAGAAAATCATAAAAAAGGGAAAAGAAACTACATTGCAAAAATGTATGTAGCAGCTCTTTTTCTGGTAACAAAGAATTGGAAAATGAAAAGATGCCCACCAATGGAGGAATGACTGAGTATGCTGTGGTATATGAAGTTAATGGAATATTATTGTTCTATAAAAAATATGAACAAGCTGATTTTGGAAAGATTTATATGACTCAATGCTGAGTGAAACAAGCAGAACAAGGAATACATTATATACTATAACAGCAAGAATGTGCAATTATCAATCATGAAAGATTTGATTCTTCCCAGTGGTTCAATAATCCAAAGTAATCCCAATAGACTTTGGACAGAAAATGCCATCTGCAACCAGAATAAGAACTATGGAGATTGAAAGTAAATCAACACATGCTATGTTTACTTCTTTTTTCTATTTTTTTTTCCTCACCCATGGTTTTTTCCCTTTAGATCTGATTCTTCTCATCCAATATAATTAATAAAGCAATATGTATTTAAAAATAAATATTTTTTTTTAAAAATTCATGCAGTTTTTCCAGTGAAGAAATCAGAACAATTTATAGTCATATGGAAAAATGTTCTAAATCATTATTGACTAAAGAAATGCAAATTAAAACAACTCAGATATCATTGTGTATTTATGAGATTGGCCAAAATGATAGAAGGGAAAAGTGATAGATGTTGGAGGAGATATGGAAAAATTGGAACACTAATTCATTTTTGGTGGAATTGTGAACTGATCCAACCATTTTGGAGAATAATTTGGAATTGGGTCCAAAGAGATAATAAACTACATATACCCTTTGACCCAAAAATATCACTATCTGGTCTATTTTCAAAGATCAATAGGGAAAAAGGAAAACTAAATGTTTATAGCAATTCTCTTTGCTGATGTCAAAGAACTGGAAAGTTCAGAGATGTCCATCAATTGAGGAAGGGCTGAACAAATTGTAGTATATGATTATGATAGAATACTACTGTGCTATAAGAAATGATGAGTTCAAAGATTTTAGTAAAAAACATGGAAAGACTTGCACAAAATAACGAAGAGCAAAATGAGCAGAATCAAGAGGACATTGTATACAATAATAACATTGTTTTAAGAACTTTGAGTGTATAAGTTCTCTTGACTATCATAAATACCCAAATTAATTATAAAGGACATATGAAGAAATACACTATCTGCATCCAAAGAAAGAATTGATAAATAGAAAAACGTATAGAATAATTTTACATACACACACACACACACACACACACTGGTGTCTAATGGTGGCCATTTCTAGGGCAGAGGGAAGAGGGAACAAAGAAAAAAATGTGAGAATTTTGTTGTATTTTGAATGAAATAGACAATTATGCATAGTGGATTTGCAGTTTCATGTGTAATCATCTTTTTATCATACTATGTTGTAAAAATTATTGCTTTATTCCATAAATTAAGCTTATGGACCATATTAACAACTCCTGATTTAAAGACTTAGTAATGACTGTATTAAATGGTGTATTATTCTGGGAATGATTTTCTGTCATCTCTTTGCCAAAATTTTATTTAAGATTTTTGCATCAATATTCATTAAGGAGATTGGTCTATAATTTTCTTTCTCTGTTTTTGTTTTACCTGGTTTAGGTATCAGTACCATGTGTGTATCATAAAAGGAGTTTGGTAGGAGTCCTTTGTTCCCTATTTTTTCAAATAGTTTATATAATATTGGAGTTAATTGTTCTTTAAATATTTGGTAGAATTCACATGTAAATCCAACTGGTCCTGGGGATTTTTTCTTAGGGAGTTGATTAATGACTTGTTCTATTTCTTTTTCTAAAATGGGACTATTTAAATAATTTATTTCCTCTTCTGTTAATCTGGGCAATCTATATTTTTGTAGATATTCCTCCATTTCACTTAGGTTATCAAATTTATTGGCATAAAGTTGGGCAAAGTAACTCCTGATTATTGCTCTAATTTCCTCTTCATTGGTGGAAAGTTCTCCCTTTTCATTTTTGAGACTAAAAATTTGATTTTCCTCTTTCCTTTTTCTAATTAAATTAACTAGAGGTTTATCTATTTTGTTGGTTTTTTCATAAAACTAACTTTTAGCTTTATTTATTAATTCGATAGTTTTTTTTTTTTACTTTCAATTTTACTAATCTCTCCTTTTATTTTTAGGATTTCTAGTTTGGTATTTGATTGGGGGTTTTTAATTTGTTCTTTCTCTAGCTTTTTTAGTTGCAAGCCCAATTCATTGATTTTCTCTTTCTCTATTTTATGCAAATAAGCATCTAGAGATATAAAATTTCCCCTTATTACTGCTTTGGCTGTATCCCAAAATTTTGGTATGTTGTCTCATTATTGTCATTCTCTTGGATGAAATTAGTAATTGTGTCTGTAATTTGCTGTTTCACCCATTCATTCTTTAGGATAAAATTTTTTAGTTTCCAATTTGTTTTTGGTCTATTTTCTCCTGGTCTTATATTGCATGTGATTTTTATTCCGTCATGATCTGAAAAAAATACATTTATTATTTCTGCCTTCCTGCATTTGATTTTGAGGTTTTTGTGTCCTAACACAGGTTCAATTTTTGTATAAGTTCCATGGACTGCTGAGAAAAAAGTAAACTCCTTTCTGTCTCCATTTAATTTCCTCCAAAGATCTATCATACCTAACTTTTCTAACATTTTGTTTACCTCCTTAACTTCTTTCTTATTTATTTTGTGGTTTGATTTATCAAGTTCTGAGAGAGGGAGGTTGAGATCCCCCACTATTATAGTTTTGCTGTCTATTTCTTCTTGCATCTCTCTGTACTTTTCCTCTAGGAATTTCCATGCTATACCACTTGGTGCATATATGTTTAGTATTGATATTGCTTCATTACCTATGGTACCCTTTTGGAAGATATAATTTTCTTGTCTCTTCTAATTAAGTCTATCTTTGCTTTTACTTGGTCTGAGATCAGGATTGCTACCCCTGCTTTTTTTTGTTCACCTGAAGCATAATAGATTCTGCTCCAGCCTTTTACCTTCACCCTGTATGTATCTCTATGTTTTAGATGTGTTTCTTGTAGACAACATATTGTTGGATTCTGGTTTTTAATCCAGTCTGCTATCTGCTTCTGCTTTAAGGGAGAGTTCATTCCATTCACATTCACAGTTAAAATAACTAATTCTGTATTTCCTGCCATCTTATTTACCCTAGCTTATGCTTTTCTCTTTCTTATCCCCTTTCCCTCCTCCCTACTATTTTGCTTTTGATAACCACTTCTCTCAAACAATCCTTCCCCTTTAGAGCCCCACCCACCCCTTTTTCCCCCCTTTCCCTCCAGTTTCCTTATAAGTACTTCTATTATTCCCTCAGAGCCAAATCTGATAAGATGGAGATTAACCCAATTCTCATTCCCCTCCCTTTTTTCCCCTCAATCATTATAGGTTTTCTTTGCCTCTACATGTGATATAATTTCTCTTATTTTTCCTCCTTTTCCTCTTCTTCCAGTGTTATCCCTTTTCTACCTCTAATTTCTTTTTCAGTTTATCATATCATAATAATCATAAAATCACAGTAATCATATCATAATCATAATGTAATAATAGATTCATAAAATCAACCCTCATTGTATAAGTATAACATAAATATAGTTCTCAAGAGTTTTTTTTTTCTTGTTACCTTTTTATGTTTCTCTTGTGTTCTGTGTTTGTAGATCAAATTTTTTGTTCAGTTCTGGTCTTTTCAGTAGAAATAGGTGAAATTCTCCTATATCATTGAATGACCATCTTCTTCCCTGGAAGATAATGCTCATTCTAGCTGGGTAACTTATTCTTGGCTGTAATCCAAGTTCCTTTGCCCTTTGGAATATCTGATTCCAGGCCCTTCGATCCTTCAAAGTAGAAGCTGCTAGTTCCTGTGTGATCCTAATTGTGGCTCCCCGATATTTAAATTGTTTCTTTCTGGCTTCTCGTAATATCTTTTCCTTGGTATGATAGTTCTGGAATTTAGCCACGATATTTCTGGGGGACTTAATTTTTGGGTTTCTTTCAGGAGGTGATCGGTGGATTGTTTCAAGGAGTATTTTGCCTTCTGGGTCTAAAATATCAGGGCAGTTTTCTTTTATGATTTCCTGGAAGATAGTGTCTAGGTTCTTTTTTTCATCATGGCTTTCAGGAAGCCCTATAATCCTTAGATTGCCTCTCCTAGATCTATTATGACTGTATTAAATGATGCAGTAATAAGAGGCATTTCTGGTGATTCATTTTCATACAGAAACTTGAGAGTAATATCGACTTAAAATTTTTCAATGTAATCTTTTTCACCATATCAAATATTAGAAAGACAATTGCTGGCTCAATATACACTCAATAATTTCAATTGGCAAGAAAGGAACAAAATATACAAGAGACTATCCTTTTCTTTCCATGACATTCTGTATCGAAGCGATTCCAGGTTTTTGAGAATGACACTAAAGAAGCACAAGCTCTAAAACTGGAAATACCTCAAGTACATTGCTGGCAACAGAATATGTATTTGCTGTCCAAGATCCAGCCTAGCTAAATACTAAGAGGTTCCTCACTAGTAGTCTAGCCACCAGGTGAGGAATTACCTTGGTCATGAAGGCCCACAAAAATACAAAGTATCCCTGAGTTTCTTTTGCAATGCTTTTCATTCTTCAGTGATGGTAGCAAAGTGGTACAAAAGGAGACAGAAGGTAATAAATGTCACTATTTTAAAGAATGTCTAGAGAACTGTTTATATTCTAAATATAGACTTTTATCTTATGACCAATGAGTAGACATATCAGTAGAGAAATTGAGCTATATCAGTATGGATGTTACTATAAATGAAACCAGAAAACATAAGAAAATAATAGCTAAATGCAAGAATGATTTACAGTTTCTCCTTAGAAAGGCAAAAATGAAGTTGGCAGAATTTTTTCATCAAGTATCTACCTCAAGGCAATAAGAAACATTTCCTGGGGCACAGTCATATAGTCTTACATTGTGCATAATGAACAAAAATAAACAGACCACCATGATAATAATTGCAGCTTATGTGCCAGCAGAGAATGGAAAGGTAGAGTAATCCTATACAGAAGTCAACAAGTTCTTGAAAACCAAGTCAACATATACATTGATAATTGATCACTTCTGTGCAAAAGGGAAATGAAAAATGTTGGAAAATATGACTTAATGCTAAGAAATGAAAGAGGAAAACTATTTATAGATAATTCCAAAGGCTTACATCTGTATATTATGAATACATTATTCAAAAAGAAAATTTGAAAGTCACAAAAACAGTGAAATTGGTAAGCTCTAATCAGACAGAAAGTGATCATTAGTAACACTAAAGTGATTTCTGAATCAAATGTCTGTGTATAGACTATCAAACTTGTTAAAGCAAAGCTCAAAATAGTTAACAAATTGAGGGGGGGGAGAGTTAAATATTGTGAGTGGATACTATATGAAATTACAACACTGTCAACCTGAGCTATTCAAACAAGTTGTTGTTTATAAAAATGGGAAACCAATAATAATAATAATAAACAAAGATATTGACTGTGGGGGAAAAACAGGAAATAATCATTTCATGACATCTTGATGGACTAAAAATGTAAAAATACCCTATCCATCTCATGGCCTCATTATCAATGTACCTCAATCAATAAATATTCATTAAGTATCTACTATATTTGAGTTCTGGGAATACAAAAGGAGGCAAGAACATCCCTGTCCTAAAGGAGCTAATAATCTAATGGAAGAAATAACATATAAACATATACAAAGCAAGCTAAATACAGGATAAAAAGGAAAGAATTCATAGAGGAAAGGCATCATAATTAAAAGGGATTGGGGAAAACAGTATTCGGACATTTTAAAAAGCCAGGAAGGTCAGTAGATGGGAGCTGAAAAGAGACAGTGTCATGGTATATCTTGAGGGACAAAGGGAAAAAAATACCTGGAGCAAAAAGATGGAAATGTCTTATTCATGGAACAGCCAGGAAAAAAGTTCTTGAAAACTGCTCTGGGGTAAAAACAAAACACAAAAATCCTGTTTCTATAGATTTTTGTGGAGAAAATTTCAGTCTTGGAATTCCTCCCACCAGATTCACCTCTTGTTTAACCCAAGCTTCACAAATTCACAAATAAAATCAAACATTGAAAGCACTTACTGAATAGAGCATGGAGAGGGTCTCTGACAGAAGTGAAAAGAGAGAGATGGAGTCTACCTGCTGCCCAGAATGAAAGGCTATATGAAGATTCCATGAAGAATGTGAGATCTAAGCACCTGGATGACTTTCTTTGGATCCCTTACTTAGCAGTAGGAGACAAGCAGAAGTGCCAGGTATAGGTCACCTAAGCATTAGAGTAAAGCTCTGCTTGGAAACCTCATGAGGGTGAGCTTTTTATGTTGTTCTTTTTGGCAGACACAAGGACTAATTCACATTGTTGGACCCCAGAAGATTGGTCTCATCTGTTTCTTCTACTCAGATTTGCTTAAAATAACAGTTTCACTGATTATTTTATTAAGATAAAAGGGAAAAACCATACCTCCAAGAAGGCCTGAGACAGAGGCTTTGCTTTTCTGAATCTCTTGCATCACTGGGTCTACTTTTATAGTTTCACATACTCAAAAGGTGCAGATTTTCTTTCCTGGGGGTTTAACACAAATTCCACTAGACCATAAATTAGACTTTTTATTTTTTTTAAATTTTGGCCCCACTGCAGTCCATTTATGGAGGGAAAAAAAAAAAGATAAATTAACAATCAAAATTAACTCCAGGGAGCCTCTGAGTCAAGGGTATCAGCTGAACCAATTAGCAAGAGTCCCACCCTGGGTAGTTGACTTAAGTGAATCTATGTGGCCTGGTTTTTGAAGGAATCTGTTCATATGATTAAAAAGTGGTCCAATGGAAAGGGATGGGAGAAAGGGGGAGAGGGAGAGAGGACAAATTTATGTAAGGGATCGAACTTGGAATTGGTAAGATCCAGATTCTACTGTAAACAAGTCGTCTTGGTATCTATATCTCAATTTCCTCATCTGTAAAATGAGAGGGATGGACTCTATGGACCTTTCAGCTCTAAATTTATGGTTCTGTGAAAAAAGTATAAGTGATTGTTATCCATTAGAGCCAGTAGGCTTAAAGTGAGAGTAAATGTACAGCACAGTATCAAAGAGCAGCAAAACCTTTGGTAAACACTGATTCAGAGCCACAACCATTGTCCAACTATTCATGATAAAAACAACAATCTTCTAGGACATTTTTCCAATATTATTAAACTAAAAGGAAAAAATAAAACTAGCAACTAAAGTTTCAAGCAAATTGAAATATATTGTCCAAGGTGTGATTTGGAAACAGGAAAGGCAGCTCTGTGGATTATCTTTTGAATGGCTCTGTTAAATTAAGATGAGGAATTGTTGTGTCCACATTACCTCCTCACCTTCAAATTCTCCTTGAATTTTGGCAGCGATCTGATTCATTTTGTTTCTTTTCAACATTTCAATACACACACAAGGTTTTTCTCTTTTCAGGAAATATTAACTCCTCATTTATATTTTTTTATGTAAGTGTATTGGGGGTGATTAGGCATCCAAAAATGTTCTGTATTACAGTCGTAGCAAAAGTAATTTTTTTAAAGTAGAAAGACATATTAAGTGTACAAAAGAATTAACTTGTATCATTACGACTAAGTAAAAAAATAACAATTACATCTGAAACATACATTTAAAAAAAACCCAAGAGATCAAAAGGAGATTTGGAAATTTTGTTATTTTGTAAAAACTAACATAAACATTTTTCTAAATGAATTATAATTTATGTAGTTTAGAGATCTATGTAAGATTGCTTTTATTTTGTTTGTGAATTTGAATATATTTGTTAATAGTCACTAAGTTTAACATTTTTTAGATGTTTACAAAAGTATTATGGGAGAAAAATTTTTTTTTCCTTTTTTCTTCAGAATTGGAAGCGCAAGAGGATGCAACATATAAGGAAAAAATAAATATTGTATGATAATTTTTAAATTAAGCTCTTTTAGAAGATTTATTTTTCATGATGTTATATTTTAAAAAGAAAGGCATTTTTAGATGAGAAAACTGACTCCCAAAAAGGTAAACTGACTTGCTCACTGCTACTAAGTAGCAGAAAAAAAAAATTGAATCCAAGTACTCCAGGCTACTTTCTACTCCCCCACACATTTCTTGAGTTCAGCTCAAAAGTTAAAGCCAATTTAACTTAAAACCTCTATTTGATTCATTAGGGTTCAGTGAAATTCCCATCCATTTGTTAACTTTTCCAGGATAGTTGAACAGTCTCCTAGTTACATGTAAAATATATATATACTCCATGATTTTAACACTCTGGTTGCTTAATCTGCAAGTAATTTCTGAGTATCTGCTTTTTGTCCCATTCCATGTTACATGGAGAAGAGAAACAAAGCAAGTATAAGAGAAGTCTCTGCCTTCAATGAGTTCACAAATTATTAGGTCGAAAAAAATAATACATATGAAACTATTGGAATATTCCAGATTTTTATTTAAATCCTAATAATGAAATTCTGAATATCATCGCATTCATTAAAAGAACAGCAAGTGTGCTAGGGCTATGTACATAAAAATTAGTTGAAAGTTAGGAAAGTTTCATAAAGATAAGCTGAACCTTGAAAGATGATGAGATTTGGTTAATGATGGGTAAGGGACAAAGGAACAAACTGGAGGAGTACCATGAACAAAGGTATTTCAGGCACCTAGTCCCAACCCTCTTTCTATAAAGGAAAAACTAGGGCTAAAAGAGGTTAGGGGAGTTGTTTAAGGTCCCACAGGCAGTATGTAGCATCCAACCCAAATCCTTCAACCCCAAATTTAGCACTCTTCATTTTTTGCCAAATTTCAGTTCTATCCCTCTATTAATATTGTAATGTCATGTCACAAAAATGAGTTCTTTCTATGTGGTACACTTCAGATTCAATCAGGATTGCATGACTTTTCTCAAGACCCCTTTTAGAATCTAATGAGAAAAGGATACTAAATATGGAATTGATAGGAACCTCAATGACCATATCTAGTTAGACCCATTTTACAGATGAGGAAAATGAGACTCAGATGAAATGATCTGCTCAGGATCTCAAGGTCAAAGGCAGGATTCGAATTCAAGAAAGCCAATGTCTTTCAAAACAGAAAAATCCTTTCATAAAGTCTATACCAGATTGTTTTGTTAATTTTTAAAAGTCAGCAAAACAGGGGAAGCTATGTCGTCCAGTGGATAGAGTATCAGTCCTGAAGTCAAGAGGACCTGTGTGACCCTGAGCAAGTCACTTAACTCTAATTGCCTCAGCAAATAATAATAATAATAATAATAATCAGCAAAACATTAGAAGCTAGTCCTATATGCATACACTTAAATACAAAGTTGTCTTTCTACATCAAACATTGATTAAATATTTACTTTGTACAGGGCCTCAACTAAAGTTCTAAAAGGCTGCTTCACTGAGCTACAGAATTAACTCCAGGTTCTCAAAGACCATGCCAACAGAACAGCCTCTGGTATATTCTACCAAGCTGGAAAAGCTTGAAGGAAGGACCTAAGGAGGGACTGTGTATCTATTATTTTAAAAACAGCCTAAATATGGATAGGCTCATCCCTAGGTTCATTGAGACTAATGAAATTTTAAGCCACAGCAACTAAGGCCAATTAGGAAATATCAGATAGGTATCAAATAGACTCACAAAATCTTAGGTCTTTGAAATATTGGAGAAAGTCCCCCTCGATGAGAAACAAAAATGAATAAAATATGGTCCCTGCTACTCAGGGAGTTTATAGTCTATGTACTCTGTAGAGATGGAATGTCCTATGCCAATGAAAGCAAATGGGCTGATTTGGCTGGATTAAAGAAAAGAGCATAATGTATAATAAATTTGAAAGGGAAGATTGGAGCCAGGTTGTGAAAAGCTTTAAATGACTAATAGAAGAGTCTGTATTTGATCCTAGAGGTAATAAGGAATCAATGGAGTTAACCAGACTTGTACTTTAGGAATATCCCTTTAGCAGCTGTATGGAGGAGAATGGATTGGATATAGGAGAGAATAGAGACAAGGAGACCAACATGGAGGCTATTAAAATAGTACAAGAGAATAAGTGCATTGTTACAACTTCCCACTAGAGCAGAGATACAGTTTTCACATTTTTCTCTATCCCCTCATGATCTTTCTCTTGGGGAAATAATCCAATGTTAGCTCTTATGTTACTTCAACACCTTTCCCCCTCCCTTTCCTCTCCAATTAAAACTACCCTAAAGTGGAGGCGTGAAAGGAAAGAAAGAAGGTGGAAACCATATTGGATCACATCCTCATAAAAACTATTAGAAAGACATTTGAGTATACCCCTGTGTTAAGAACATTCTTTAGTTTCTTTTCTTTCACTTCCCCACCCTATATAAGTTTCACTGACACACTACTTTTTACAAGAATTTCACATATTCCTGCACACAACAAGCAGAAAAAGAAGCCTGAATAAAATGTCTGAACACCAGGGTTTTTGGAAATAATTGGTATTTCCAAAATGGTATCACCATATCTCAGTTTTTGTTTTTGTTTTTTGGCTGAGGCAATTGGGGTTAAGTGACTTGCCCAGGGTCACACAGCTAGAAAGCATTAAGTGTCTGAGACTAAATTTGAACTCAGGTCCTCCTGACTTCAGGGCTAGTGCTCTATCCACTGTGCCACCTAGCTGCCCCTGTTATCTACTTCTGATCTGCTTCTACTTTATCACAAATTCTAAGGCAGGATGAATGCTTCCACACAGTGTTTTTGCCATTTCTTTATAATCCCCAGCCAGTTTCTCCTTGTTGATGAAAATCAGAGACAGAATAAAATTTTCCCTTATAGGTTTCTTTAATTTTTGAAAGATAAAGATGAGCCAAGGAAACATTAGCTGATCTGCTTTTGGTGGAAAGCTCTGATATGTGTATAATTGAACTCACTTCTCACTATTTTTTAATCCTTTCTGCCAGACTTCTTGTATGACTCCTAAAGATCTCAATTCTTTTTTGTTTCTATCAAGATAGTATTTGGGATCTGATCTAAGACATTTTTCTTCTTTAAAAAAGACATGAGAAAACCATAACCCTGATTTATGGAGGTCCTACCCAATACTTCTACCCATTTGAGACCTCTAGGAAAAACTGTACTGTTTCTTGGGAGGTTCCTATTAGGTAAGCCATATGTCAGGCCAAATGACAACATGACTGCAATTGATTTGTGGATCATTCAATCTTCTTTTATCATCTTTTTTTTCCCTTTAGTATAAAGTCCTAATCCTGCCTTCATGTTGTATACTCTTCTTCCTAAATCCTCCCTATGGGAACACCCTTTCAACTATATATACCTGAACTTCTATTTCCAAAGTTTTCCTTTCTCTGCTTCCCCACTAAAACTCACCTTTTGCCCTATTCCCTTGGGGTCCTATAGACTAGTGTCTAAATTGATGAGCTAATTCACGTCTATTATAGAGCCTCTGGAATGACATGATGGTGTTTTTCATTACTAAGTAACTAGACTATGTGGTTGATAAAATGCTGGTCTAGGAATTTGACAAACAAGTTCAAATCCTGGCTCAGACACTTACTGGCTGTGTGCCTCTGGGCATGAAACAATCTCTTTCATTTTCAGTTACCTCATAATAATAGCACCTACTTTGTAAGATTATTGTGAAGAATAATATATGTGTGTATATATGTGTATACATACACATATATATTTCTAAGTGTTTATTATTATAAACTTGCAAATATATGCAAATATATTACATAGGCTTCAATATTATACATTATGCCTGCAGTCTTAGTAACTATTGGGTCATGACTATATATGGTAACATAAGAACAATAGTTAGATTTATCTCAGTTGTATGTGACAGAGAGAAATTATAAAGTATATATTCTAGCTACTTACTATACTTTTTTAATCAGAAAAGTATATAGAAACAACAAAACATAAACATAGATAATTAAATTTGTCATTGTTACAATTTGGCTCCTGCCTAGGTCTCTAATTCCTTAGGAATTTTTATTGATATCAGATATAAATTTGACTTTAGACTGTAACATCTCTTTTGGCAAGATTTGAATATTGCTGCTTTGAAAGGTGGAAGGCTAATTGATAAAGATACTGGAACTTATACTTCTTTCCAGCCTGGGAAAAGAAGAAACCCCTCCCCTCCTTTCAGTAGTTTAGGTCATCAATTGAATGGCTAGGTAACTTGAATTCATCAAGAGCAATTAGATACTCTTTTCTTATCTATCACCTTATTATTCTGGATATCTACTCTTTATTAGTCATATTTGTTCTGTCTATTCCAGTACAAGGGTTTCTTTCTTTGGCAAAAAAAACTGAAGCAAAATAAATGTTAAACAACTCTAGTTTCTTGATGACCTTAGCTCTCTGATTCATCCTTAGTTATGGTCCCATTTGTTCTTTGATACTTTACTTTTACCTCATTGTGCTAAAAAAAAAAAAAAAAGTTTTAATTACCTTGAACCTTCCTTGACAGCCTCAGCTTATTCTGAACTGTAATACTATTGACACTATTCCTACATGACCATGCCATACTTTTGTATTCATCTTCCATTTCCTTCCTTTGCTTCCATGTCTTTTTAAATTTTAAATTGGTTGGATGAGTTCTCTATGCATCTTCATCATTCTCTCTAAGCAAGTTCTCTTTTTCTTATCCTTGGAATTATTCTTTTTGTCTGCAGAATTCCATTCTTGGGAGTTTCCCCTCTCTCCTGTGTTAACTTCTCCTTTATAATTTTAGTAGTACTTGGGACCCTACCTATCTCTTTGGAATCTGTTCTCATAATATTTCAGTTATGAGTCAGGGTACTTCTGACCTGTCTCTCTTTTATCACAAATTCTAAGGTCAGATGAATGCTTTCTTGCAGTTCTGCCACTATTTCTATACCATCACCAGCCAGTTTCTCTTTGTTGATGAGAATCAGATTCAGACTAACATTTTCTCTTGTGAGTCTCTCTAACTTATTAAAGATGAAGATGAGCCAAGAAAACATTAGCTTCTTTGCTTTGGGTGGAGAGCTCTAAAAGATATCTGGGTAACTGAACTTATTTTTTCCTACTCTTCCATTCCTTTTTACCAGAATTACTATAAGATTCTCAAACTCCTTATCTCTTTCTTATTTCTATCAATATGGTATGTGGTATTCTTATAACAATATTTTTCTTGCTTCTGCTTTCACTGATCTTACAGAAATGTTGTATGCCATGCTTTTGTGTTAAAGCTCCTCAATTCCCTCACATCAGTATTTTTCTCAATATACAAATGCTACTTTGGTATCATTAGCCCTCACCTTTACTTATGCTATTTCTTTTTAATATAATTATATTAATGTGTAATATCATTATATAATATGATGTTCTTGATCCATATTCCAAGAATGGCTCTTATCCCTTCTTTTATTATTCAATATTTTAATACTCCCATTCTTTGACATTGAAGAATAATTGCAATCACTTTCTTTTGCTGCTCTTCTGTACTCCACATGGACCAGCAACCTCCAGCAACAGACCTGGATCTCCTGAATCCTGAACCACCCATCAAACTATCAACAACCATTTACCATGTGCTAGGCAGTGTGTTAAGTGCAAACAGCAAAGACAGAATTAGGAGGTGAGTAATTACTAATGTAGGTTATTGGAAGGATAGTGGTACTCTTGAGTATTAAGGAATTTTTTTAAAAAATGTATATTTTCTTTTAGACATGTTGAATTTGAGATACCTATAGTACATCCAATTCAAAATACTTGATAAGCAGTTGATGTTAGACTGAAGCTCAGGGGAGAAACAGGGGCTAGATATAGCAATCTATTATTTATCTTACCAGAAATAATATTGTTGTTGATAGCAACAATAAAAATAAGCATTTACACAGAGATTTAAAATGTGAATAGCACTTTACAATTATCATCTCAAAAAATAATCGAACTCCTAAGAATTGATGAAATCACCATATGAGAAAGTAGAGAGAGAAAAGAATTGAGGTAGGGCAGATACTTGAGGGACACTAGCATTTAGTTGGGTATGGCACTGATGAATAGCTAGCAGAGGAGATTGAGAAGAAGTGATCCCTAATGGAATAAAACCAAGAAGCAAAAGTCACAAAAATTTAGATAGAAGAAAGCATCCAGAAGGAAAGGATGTCAAATGCTACAAAATAGTCAAATTATAAGGGGAAAAGTCTTTAAACTTGGCAACTAGATGATGATTGGTAACACTGGAGAGAGCAGTTTCAGTTGAGTGATAAATTTGGAAGCCAGATTACAGAGAATTTAGAAAAAGAATGAGAATAGTATTGTTCCCAAATAGGGTCTGCTTCTCTCACAATATTGGCCTTTGTTCATTGAGATGTTATTTTTAATATCTATACATGCATTGGACATTCTTCAAACTGTTACATGTTTTATTCCTAGTTGTACCCATACACAAAATGGTAGCTTTAAGTATCTTACTAACATTTCAGTGCTTCCTTTGATTTGGGAGAGGTAATATAGCATAATGGGACACGTTTTAGACTTGAACTTTGGGTAAACTTGGATTTATCCAAGCAAGATTTGCTTCTGATATTAGCTGGAAAATGAAAATAATAAATACCCATGGAAACTACTTCACATAGACTACTCTGACAGAGAGGTGACAGGCTCAAAACACAGAATGAGGACATACATTTTTAAACCTAGACAATACAGGGATTTATTTTGCTAGACTATGCACACTTGTTACAAGGTTTTTTTTTTCTTTCTTTTTTTCCCAGTGGGGGAAGGGAGGTGGGAAAGAGGTGGAGGGGAAGAAAGCCTATTAATTGAAAAATAAAAATTTTAAAATAAAAAAATTATTTCAAAGCATTATTATGAAGTTCAAATGAGATAATATATCTAAAGTGCTCTACAAACCTTAAAATGATCCATCAGTGACAGCTATGATTATTCAGTTCTTGTTTCCACTTCCTTCTATCTCTTTCCTCACAGACTATATACCCAACTTCCCTAAATTATAACTATGTGAGTATAAACAGTCTCGTAAAGTCTGCCATCTCCTTGAAAATGCTTTAAACTTATCAACTAAACTTATTCCAGGAATTAGGGGGAACCAATTTCTCTGAATAGCTAACCTTAAACCCTTCCAGCTTTGCCCTTACATTAAATAAGTACTTTGGCATATCTTCTGATTTTCTAAATTTGATTTTTAAGTAATTTCACTCCAGTCTTTTTAAAGATATTGTGCCCTCTACTGGGGAAAAAATAACAAATGCAACATTAGGGATCTTAGATTTTTCAAACAAAATTTAGGATTGGATACAGTCAAAGGCCCAGAAATCACTGAATTTCCCTGTTTTTCCTTCACTGTTCCAAGAATAAATGATAATCATTCATCTCAACCACAATGTCTTAAGTATTCTCAATCATTTCACTAAAAATCAAGTATTTGGTCCCTGGTTCCTAGTAGTATTTCACTCATTTCAATCTCTAGTCATTAAACAAGATGAAAAAAGAGATCCAAATTAATTCAATTTGATCTACTTTTATCAAATGCCTAATACAAATAGCACTATGTTAATAAATAAATAAAAATAAGCCAAAAGTGATTTCGAGAGAGAACAAATACTAATTACTGGAGGGAATAAGGAAAAGTTCCCATAATAGATTGTGCCTGAGTTGAGCTTTGAAGAAAATCAAGGATTCTAAGTAGCAGAAATGAAAAAGTAGGACATTTCAGGTATGGGATACAACTTGTAACTAGACATAGAGATTGAAGATAGAGTGTCAAATTCAGTAAACATCTAATAAGTCAGATTGCCAGAAAATGCTGAATATGTGAAGGAGAATAATATGAAATAAGTCTGGAAAGGTGGATGAGGCAGATTGTGGAAGTCTTTTTGAGAAGGTTTTTTTTTGTCCTAGGAGTCAATGAGAAGCCACTGGAGATTTTATTCAAGACAGAGATAGAGTCAGAACTATATCTTATCGCTTTTTCACTTGGCAGTTGTTCAAAGGATAAATTGGTGACAGAATAGAGTAGAAACAAAGAAACTAATTGGAGGCTACAGCAATTGTCCAGATAAAAGATGATAAGGGCCTGAACTAGGATAGTCATCATGAAATATGGAAGAGGCAGAAGTGAAAAATGTTATCCCAACTCAAACTTACAGTATTAAATTGGGCCCAAAGAAGGCAGCTAGTTATATCAGTCCTCAAAGTTCCAGGGGTATCTTTCTTTTTTTTATTTCCATATTAGTTATATTATGAAACACACAGAACAAAAGGAGGAAAAATACAAAAATACAAAAAAAAAATTAGTATGCTTCAATCTGTATTCAGACTCCACTAGTTCTTTCTCTGTAGATGAATAGCATTTTTTCATCATAAGTCTTTTGGAATTTTCTAAGTATTTTTGAGAATTGCCAAGCTATTTACAGTTGATCATGACATAATATTGCTGTTAACAATTGTATACAGTGCTTTCTTGGTTCTGCTCTTTTCACTTTACATCAGTTCATATTGTCTTTCCAGGTTTTTCTGAAATCATTCTACTCGTCATTTCTTTTAGCACAAAAGTATTCCATTACAATCATATACCATAACTTGTTTAGTCATTCCTAAACTGATGGACCTCCTTCTAATGATAAGAGCTCAAGTGCTCCATTTTAATTTATTCTCCCCAATATCAGTTGATAGTTATAGAAAGCATTTCCCTATTATCATTGATTGTCTCAGTGATTAATAGCCAATATGATTTAACTATTATCAATAACTATATTAACAAAAAGATATTCACTAAAATGATTACAGCAAGTACAGAAGCTTTTTCTTCACTTCTAGGGGATACTTGCCCCTTTACCAACTGAGTGGGGAGAGTGGACTCACAATTAAAGTGATTGTTACATAGCATTTATGCCACTAAATCAACTTTCAAATGTGAAGTAGACACTGAATAAGTTGCTCCCTTCTACAGGACAAAAAGTCTTAATTTACCAGGTCTGCTCAATACTGAGCTAGATCCCATAATTCTCTCTTCTGAGGGCTTAGATGTGAACAAACTCTAGTATGGACTCCAGTTCCTGGGCCTTCTGTGATCTTACAAAGACTTGTATCATAGGAAAGAAAACACAAATAGGAAATGACTCCACTCAGTAAACAGTCTTGCTAAAGAAGCCATGTACTTACCTGCTTCATGGTAGCTCTAGGATGAAAAAGGGCCCTCCCCTACTCATAAGCCCATATAATAGTTTTTTTGTTTGTTTGTTTGTTTTTCAGTAGAAGGTAGTGAAAGCCTTTGGTATACACTTTTAGTTCAACAGTCAATTAAAAAGCTTTTCCCCCTGCCATTCAGTAAACAGCAATAAAACACCTCTGCAGTTCTGAGGTATGGAATATAGTTTTCCATTATTCAGGCTCACCAAACCAACACCCTTTCTTGATAGCAAACAGAGCATGATGCACCTTCTCCGAGGATGGGGTTTCCATTGTCTAGTAACATTACAAAAGATTTGGCAAATTATCGGATATGGGAAGGGAAGAAGGAAAAGTCAAAGATGAGTCTAAGATTGTGACTTTAAGGAGAGCAATACCCTCAATAGAAATAAGGAAATTGGGAGGACAGATGGGTACAGGGAGAAAAATGATTCCATTCTGGACATAACCCATCAAGCTGACTCAAATTGAGGGGTCATCAAGATAGAGAAGTGTTTCTTCTAACACCTCTTGAAAAGAAACTGAAGACCAGAGAGGTAAAGAAAATTGCTGGAAATCACAGATCGAGTTAGGGCAGATGGTCTTAGAACCCAGGTATTCAGACTCCCAATCCTATGAACTTTCCACTACTTTCTATTGCCTCATTTGTGTCCAAGGACAAGTTTCAACTTCTGATAATTTGTTTTCTTTCTTATCCTGAGCTCTTGTGATTTAAGAGATGCTTTTTTCCCCCAAAGAAAATCCAGATTTCTGAATTTTTGACCCCTTAAAACTGAACTCCCTCCAACTAATCTGCTATTTCAGGTGTGAATCACTTCATAAGTAAAGCAGTAACCTCTGGATCCACAAATGAGTCTTTTTTTTCCCCTGGCTTCATAGGGCTTAATTTAGATTCTCTGACCTTGACACAGTCCCTTTGTTCTGACTTCTTATCAGTGCTATCATTTGTAACTCCTTCAATTGCTGAGCTCCCGGTCAAATCTTCCTCTCCTAGATGGAGTGCCCCAGGGCTAAAGTTTTGTTATCTAAACTTTTATATAAAAGAACTGAGAACTTTGCTCTCCTGGTTTCTGGTTAATGACATTTCTCTCCGAGCTTAGAACTCAAAGGGCAGAGTCAGTTTAATGAGATCAATCCCCTTCCCATTCCATTTTCTTTCTCTCAATCTTATTAACTACAAGTTTTTGCAGCTTTCTTTTCATTAGAAAATTCAGTTCTTATTCCAGCACAGAAAGACACCTGCCATCCCCCACCCTAGGCACACAAGGCCTCAGGCCCCAGGGACTGACATGAAGGGCTATAGATGCCAAAATGCCAGTGATCATCACCAGTGCCCCTGGGCTGGGCTCTGAACCTACACAGCAAATATAGGAGGCTCTCAACAAAGGTTTAGATGAAAGCAAAAGGAGCCCCAACTTCACAGCTATGGGAGAAAGGGCTGGGAAATGGGGGAAGGGAGTGTTCTCTTTAGGGAAAAAAAACAAACAAACAAAAAAAAGCTTATTTAAATGAATGCAGCTGAAATTCCCACAGGCTCTTAGAATTGTCATGACCAGTCCATCACAGAACAGGCAGCCTTAGTTATCAGAAAGCCTGAGCCAGGAGAGAAAGCTTCCTGAGACCCCAAACATCTTGTAGATTTGCCCAGATTGTATACAAGCCAGACTACTATGGTGGAAAGAGCATTGGTTCTGGAATCAGCAGAACTGTCTCTTACATGTATCATCTTATACAAGTCAGTTCACTTTCTCGGGTCTGTTTCCTCATCTGTAAAATGAAGGGATGGGATCAAATGACCTCCATGGTCCCTCCCAGCTCTATAAAGTATAAGATTATATTGCAGTAGAATGGTAAACTAAAGAGCTCTCCTGGCCACCTATCCTTGAAAATAACCCAAATGAGGCTACAACCTGGTCAGTCTTTTTCCAACAGGGCTACCTTTATTCTCAATACTCTTGAGACATCTTTTTGGAAATTATCAGCAGAGTTAATTCAAGTTTTATGAGCTACATACACAAACACACCCTCAGTCTCATTTTTTTGGTAGTCGACCCTTCTTTATTCTTTTGTTGTTTTTTTAAGTAAAATTTTATGCCTGTTTTGATCATTCCACCTAATTCATTGTTCCACTTTTACTGATTTCTGCCTGTTTCTAAATGTCAAATCTATGCTCAGTAGAGGATATTCAAAAGAATGTGCCAGAAGGAAAAAAAATGAAACTCATAAACAGAATGAACATTGAAGTCATTATTCTGTCCCATTTTTGAGTAGAGTTACCAAGTTCTACCTTGGGAAAAATAAAGGTGTTTTTGGTACATGGATCAGAACCACATTTCAGAGACACTAATTGCAGCAAATCCTGACTCTTTTTCCATTCACTTCCATCCTATTGAGAGCAAAGTTTCTTAAACTGTAGGTAACTGAATGTGGAGGGTTACAAAATTATGATGTATTATCGGTAAATGTTTGATTTATATGCCTATCTCCCCAGGATCACATAAAATTTATCAGGCAAAAAGGGATGGTAAGTAGAAAAAGTTTAAGAAGCCCTGATTAAGAATCCCAAATTTAGAGTGAGAAAGGCCCTGGGCAAGTCTTTTTACATTTTTCAATGTCAGTTTCTTTACTTATAACATTGAAATAATTAATAACACCTATCTCACATGTTTGATAGAAAGACAAAATTAGATAATTTTTTTTTTAAAAAAAGATTGTAAACTTTAAAGCATTACACAAATGTTAATTGTAATAAATTCTCTGGATCTTATTTCTTCATCTGTAAAATCAGGGAGATCAAACTAGACAATCTGTAAGGTCCCTTTCAGCTCTAAATATAAGTTCTAATGCTACTCAGAGTTTTCAGAATCTTCATATTGTAATGAAATTAGGAAAGAAAGGAAGGCAATAATAATAATGACTAACATTTATATAGTGCTCATTTATGTGACAGACACCGTGCCAAATGCCTTACCATTAATATCTCATTTGATCCTCACAACAAACCTGAAAAGTAGGTGTTGTCTCCCCATTTTAAAGGTGAGAAAACTAAGGTTAAATGACTTGAGTAGGGTCACACTAGTCAGTGTCTGAGAGAGAATTTGAACTCAAGTCTTCTTTACTCTAAGCCCAATGTTTTATTCACTGAGCTATTTAGCTATTAAAAAACAAAAACAGTTTTCCTACAAAGTCATGATTTCCTTGGGATGGAAAACAACATATAAATATTATTTGTCTCTTCTTTGTAATTATCATTTAGTCACATTTTGAAATTCATTTCTATAAAGTTGATAGATTTTAATGGTTCTCATTTGCCACCTATGATGAATACTATATTTAAAGCTGTCTTTGTTTAAGAGGATGATGACTGAGTTTTGATATTGTTACTGAAAAAGCTATCACTTCTTAGCATTTAGTCTGAGTTCCTGCCAAATCCCCTTTTCAACCAAGGAAACACCTATTATTTTGGAATGTAAGCTCCCTGAGGACAGAGACTATTTTACATTGTATATCCCTTTTACCTGACACAGGGCCAAGTACATAGAAGGTGCTTAATATATGCTTGTTGGATAGGATTAAGTGTTAGAATTTCATCCTGTCCTCCTGGAACAGGAGCACAGGACTGGTATCCATACTATACATAGTCTCACCCCATCAGTCTATGATCTTTTCAAATGAGACCTCTCTCCAGCAGCAACAACATGCACCTTTAAGGTGAAAAGGAACATTTCTTTGGCTGAGCTGTATGGGAAGTTGCTGTGAGATACTCTAGTTGTGGTTTAAGTCTCCTACTTGAATACACCCTAGGCAGAATGCATTTACATTTCATCTTTTAGAAAAAAAAAAATATCTTAAAAATCAACTCATCTTCTCTCTCAGTTTTATAGATGAGAAAAATAAAGGTCGGGGAAATTAAATGGCAGCCCAAGGTCACACAGGCTCAAGCAGCAGAGACAAGATTCAAATCCAAGTCTTCTGACTCCAATCCAGTGTCCTGTCCCTCCCCCTTGGAGTTCCATGTGGGGCCAGCCCATTTGTGAGGCTCAAGGAGAACAAAAACCAGTCATGGCAGTTCATTCCCAGTCTTCCAACTCCTGCCCTCCCCCTCCCAAGATTTAGAAGGGGGAAAACCAAAGGCAGAATCTGCAATCACTGTACACCACTAGCAAGGCTTAAATTACTCCCCAAGGTCTCTCCTTCCCCTTACAAGGAGAATCAGAATGTCATAAGGCAGCAGTTGCCCTGGCTCTTAGCCCAATTTTGCCTGAGCCACAACAGAGGTTTCAAATTTAAATCCAGGCTTTTGGCTTGAGCATTTTGGATCCAAGTGGAAAGAAGCAGTTCAGCTGTTTGTGTACAAATATGTAGAAACTGCCAAGGGATGTTTGGAGCCCAGACTCCCGGGCTGACTAATTAATCATGGTCGTTTGTTACCTCTTGCACACTGGGAAGGGAAATCATTCTTGTAGCTTGAAAGGAGTAAGAGGGGTATTGTTCTAGTAGAATTTTTTTTTAAACCTGGATTGTTAATGCTTTTTTTTTTTTTTTTTTTAAATGCCATTAATTTAGGGAAAGTCCCTTGAGTGTTTTACCTCCTAATTAAATGTTTATCTATCACTTCTACTGACTGGATTAGACATTAGCACTATTCAAACACCTCTCAGAAGCATAACTTTTTGAACTCTAGTCTGGGGTAGGAAGCCTTCACCACCAAACTTTTTACATTTCAGTGATGTCAGGAAGACCAGGGCCAGGAATTCTGAAGTCCACAACTTTCAACCTACAAAAGAAAAAGCCTATTCTGAGAATGTGGGCTAGCTTACAACATGATTAGGTGGATTTGAACCTAGTTAAATGCTGGACTGAATAATTAATGCTTTGATTTCTACTTGAAAAGAAGTTTATGGCAGAGTACTTCAGGGATCCTTTCTTGATCCTTTTTTAAATTTAATATTTGTATGAATAATTTGGATTTAAGAAGAAGACAAACTTGTACTCTATACACTATGGTAAGTACTTTACAAATACTATCTCATTTGACCTTCACAACAACTCTAGGAGAGGGGTATTATTATTATCCCCATTTTATACTTGAGAAACTGAGGCAGACAGAGGCTAAATAATTTGCTCAGTCACCCTTCTAGTAAATGTTTGAGGATGAATTTGAACTTATATCTTCCTTACTCCAGGCCCAATACCCTATCTACTGACTAAAGACATAAGATAAAATAGTTATCAAATGTTCACCAAAAGCAGAATCCAAAAAGATTTCAACAAGCTAGACTACTAAACCAAATCTAAAAAGATGAAATTAATAAAGTTAAATCCAAAATCTTATGCTTGGGTTAGAAAATCAACTTCATATAAAACCATGTGATGCAATGGTGTTTAACACTGGTAATAGCACTCATATTGGAGTCAGGAAACTTGGGGTTCATATCCTAGACGTGACACTTATGAACTGGGCCATCTTTGCTAAGTCACTTACTTCCTGTGGACTTCAATTTTCTTATGTACAAAATGAAAGGATTAGACTAAATGGCTTCTAAGATCTAGAAATTTATGATCCCACTACCCAGAAGAAGAGAAGTATTACTAAACAGCAATTTGCATGGAATAAATCTGGGAATTTTACTGAACTATGTCAACAACGTGATATAGTTAGCTGAATTCTACTGAACTGTGTCAACAATGTGATATAGTTAGCTAAAAAAAAAAAAAAATTCAGTATCATCTTGGGCTTCATTAAAATTGACAGAATGCCCAAGACTAGCAAGGTACTAGTCCCATTGTCCTATTCACTGGTCAGATACATTTGGAGAAATGTGATCAATTCTGAACACATTTAGGAAGAAAATGGATAAACTGTCAAGATTTTCATAATCAATTACTTACTCCACTAGTATCAGTAGAATCACTGAATTTGGATTCCAATATCATAGTCTCTGAAGTAGTACATCAAGAAGGAAAAATAGTACTAAAGAAAACAAAAACAAGAGTAGTCAAAAGAAGCAAATAAGGCAAGAGGAGATCCATGCAGAAGGTGACAGAACTTTGGCATTAGTCCTTAAGAGAATATAAAGAACAACCACATGTCTACTTTCTTATCACCATAAAATCTTTAGAAGAATAAGCTATATGAGTATTGAGAGCATCGCTAATGAAAATGTAAAAAGGGAATAATGGGGCTTTCACAAGCAATATTCTATAGCCAACAACATCTTTACAATCACATCACTGATTAAAAGAATCAGAGAACTGAATTGAAAAGAATTAGAAATCTTAACTTCAAATGACCATCTTTCCAATAGAAAATACAACCCACCAAATAGAATATATTCAGACTTTTTTTCAGAACCAAAATATCTTTTTTTATGATTTAAAAAACATATATTAATAACATCTTTTATTAAAGCTTTTTATTTTTCAAAACACATGCATGGACAATTCTTCAACATTAGCCCTTGCAAAACCCTGTATTCCAGTTTTCCCTCCCTTCTCCCATGACCTCCCCTAGCTGGCAAGGACCTCAATATATGTTAAACATGGTAGAAATATATGTTAAATCAAATATATATACATATTTATATAATTATCATGCCACACAAGAAAAAAAGAGAAGCAAAATAAAATGTAAGCAAACAACAACAAAAAGTGAAAATACTATGTAACATTTATTTTTTTAAATTTTGAGTTCCAAATTCTCTCCTTCTCTCCAGCTCCCTCCCACCTATTGAGAAGCAAACAATATGATATAAATTATACATGTGAAACCTGCAAAACATGTTTTCATATTAGCAATGTTGCAAAGGAAACAAAGGGGAAAAAGTATGAACTTAAAGTTCATCATTTTTTTTCTCTGAAGGTGGATAACATTTTTCATCATGAGTCTTTTGGAACTGTCTTGAGTCATTGTATTAATCAGATCATTTTTATTTTTTTATTTATTTTTTATTTTTTTAATTTTTTTTATTTTATTTGCATAACATATGTGTGGGTAATTCTTCAACAATAACCCTTACGTAGCTTTCCGTTACAAATTTTTCCCCCCAACTCCCCACCCCTCCCCTAGATGGCAGGATATCCACTACATGTTAATTATGTTAAAATATTGGCAAATCGAATATATGTATACATATTTCCAAACTTATCATTGTTGTGCAAGAAAAATCTTATCTACACAAACGATATATCAGATAAAGGAAACACAATGTAAGCAAACATCAATCAAGGAGTATGAGAATGTTATGTTGTGGTCCACATTTCACATCCCTCTCTCTGGGTGTATATGGCTTTCTTCAGTGAACAATTGGAGCTGGTTTGAAACATTTCATTGTTGAAGAGAGCCATGTCCATCAGAATTGATCGTCATATAGTACTGTTGTTGCCGTGTATAATGATCTCCTGGTTCTGCTCATTTCACTCAGCATCAGTTCATGTAGGTCTCTCCAGGCCTCTCTGAAATCATCTTGCTGGTCGTTTCTTACAGAACAATAGTATTCCATAATATTCATATACCATAATTTATTCAGCCATTCTCCAATTGAAGGGCATCTATTCAATTTCCAGTTTCTAGCCACTACAAAAAGAGCTGCCACAAACATTCTTGCACATGTGGGGCCTTTTCCTTCCTTTATGATTTCTTTGGGATATAAGCCCAATAGAAATGCTGCTGGGTCAAAGGGTATGCACAGTTTGATAACTTTTTGAGCATAGCTCCAAATAATCAGGTCATTTTTAAATGATAATCAATTATCAATATAATATTGCTGTTTTGATCATTTCATTTTGTACCAATTCATACAGGTCTTTCCAGGTTTTTCATCATTTCTTATAGAAATGAGCCACCACTCCCTCCACTTTAGTTTTGGCTTGTAGAAGACTTGTAGTGTAGAAATGCACTATAGAATAATAGTATTCCATCACAATCATATTCTATAACTTGTTCAGCCATTCCCTAATTGATGGACATGCCTTCAGTTTCTAATTCTTTGCCACCACAAAAAGAGCTGTTATAAGTATCGCTATACATGTAGTTATTTTTCCTTTTTCTTTGATCTTTTTGGGAAATAGACCTAGTAGTAGTAGTATTGTTGGGTCTAAGAGTATGTACAGTTGTATAACCTTTTGGGCATAGTTCCAAATTGTTCCCAAAATTATTGGACCAGTTCACAATTTCACCAATAATACATTAGTGTACCTATTTTTCCACAGTCTCTAGTATTTGTCATTTTTCTATTCTGTCATGTTAGCCAATCTGATAGGTGGGAGGTGGTACCTCAGAAGTGTTTTATTCTGCATTTCCCTAATCAGGAGTGATTTAGAGCAAAATTCTTAAACTGTACTTTGCAATCCCATATAGGGTCATATAACTGGATATGGGGGTTGTGAAAAATTTAGCAATAGTAAAAAGTTTCTGAATGTTCTACATCTTTCAGTATTAAATATTCTACCAAGATTTAATTTTTCTTTCTTGAGGCAATTGGGATTAAGTGACTTGCCCAGGGTCACTAGGAAGTGTTAAGTGCCTGAGGCCAGATTTGAACTCAGATCCTCCTGACTTCAGGGCTGGTACAGTATCCATTGTGCTACCTAGCTGCTTCCCCCTCCCCCAAGATTTAATTCTTTATGTTAGTTGTTGGGTTGTTGTCCTTCATTCTTGAAGAGGACCAAAATGATAACACTATGTTAAATTCGAGTCACAGTGTGTCCAAGTGTAGCTGCTCAACCCAAAACAAGCTTGGAATGCTGTCATACAACAGACACAAATAATCCCTGTGAACATTTGGGATGACTTCTCTAATTTTGTGCATCTCACATTTTCTCTGAGCTAATTCAATTCTGCTTTGCTCATAGAGCACAGCCCCTTCTCTGATAAGGGCACATCATGCTGGGCAGTCCTGTGCCAGTGCCTCCCATGTCTAATAATCAATTCTAAAGACAATAAAACAGACCTTGAAAGCGGGCTTATATTGCTTTTTCTGACCACCTTGTGAGCACCTGCCAAGTGTGAGTTCTCCATAAAATAATCTTTTTTGGCAAGCATACATTTGTCATTTAAACAATGTGGCCAGCCCAATGGAGTTGTGCTCTCTGCTATAGAATTGGAATACTTGGCAGTTTAGTTTAAGAAAGGACCTTGGTGTAGGATATCTTATTCTTCAGGTGATCTTCAACTTTTGATATTGTTAGTCATGAGGGATTATGAAAAATGATGTCAAAATCAGTACAGTATGTCAATTTCATAATGTCATGTTTGACCAGTTCTGGACAATGGACAATGCTCTTGAGCTTTCCTAGTCACCAATGGAGTGATACAAGGTTGCATGTCTGCTCCTGTGCTTTTTAGCATGATGCCATGTTGTCAAATGTCTTTAAGGAGGACAAACATGGAATCAAAGTCAGCTACCGAACTGATAGTAAATTCTTCAACTTGAAAAGGCTACAAGCCAAAACTAAAGCGGAGGGAGTGTTGGAGCATGATTTTTTTATTTGTTTTCAGATGATTATGCACTCAGTGTAGCCTCTGAAGGTGAGATACAACAAATTCTTTACATAAAAATAAATAAACACATCCATCTCATCAGTATGCATATTTGCTTTCATCTTTAATAAATTGTAAAATTACATGTATACCAAAAATTATTTTTTAAAATTTCTTTATGATTTATTATTAGTAAATGTTTGATCTGTATATTTATTTTATGTACCTATTTACCCAGGGTCACGTAAAAATTTCTCTGGTGAAAAGGGGTTGTAAGTGGAAAAACTTTAAGAATCCCTGATTTAGAGATTTTTCATATGACTATAGATAGTTTTGATTTTATCTTCTGAAAACTTTCTCTTTATCTGCTGGATTCATTTTCAGGCTGAACACAATACCCTATACTTGCATAAGAGAAATTGCTGGAGGACACATTTCAAGAAAGAAATGGATTGAAAGAAAAGCAGAGGATAGACTTTCAATGCTACACTAGAGTCCTGGAGCTGAGGATATGTAGAAAAAAATCAACCCATCATATTCCTTGACCTTTAAAACCTACAGCCCTAGAAACTGCTAAGACCAGATTCCTGAGAGAGAACATTTTTCCTGTTGATATGAGCTAAAATTTTATCTCATTCTTATCTGAAAAGCTTGTTTATTCTTTTGCATTCTTTGGTGAATTCTAATGTATATAACTTTTTCTGATTCTGTTTGCTACTTTTGTTAATAAAGGGATTTATGATGGTCTTTTGTGTAATTAGCCTTTGGTACAAAGGGCATGTGAACTAAAGACTATTTTTCTCTTTGAGAGTGATCGGGAAAGCAGTTCCTTAGAATTTCCTGAGCTCCTTAGAATTGTAAACTAGCTTATAGAAATTGGAAGAGTGGCAGATGGATATATCCTTCTTGGAGACAGGAAAGATCACCCAGACTTAGCTGTCCTGGATGCTAATGTCCCCTCCCTTCAGCTAGAATATTGGCAGTTCCAGCATGTCTCTCTGTAAAGGTGGACCATAACCCATTTCATGTCAATTCATGCTACTCATGGCCTACATATTTTATGTATTAAGTAGATACATATGTGTGTGTATATAAAATATCTCTTACATATGTAGCCCCAAAGGAGAATAACAGAGATTAGGGGAAGTCTGAGCTAGACTCAGTGTTTTAAATAGGAAACGCAATGGTCCTGAAAGCAGAAGGAAAATCCCTAGCTCTGTGTTTCTTTTCATTCCTGACCCTTCTCATCCCCACTAAAGCATGATATGATATACTAAGACTAAATATCCATGTTTTATAGGTATCACTTCACCCCCGTTACCAGCAGTGTTCTAACAAAACATGATGCTGGATAAAACACTGCCATCAAGTACAGTTCATATGGCCTCATGTGAATAATACAGTAAATGGGTAATGGTCAAGCATCTAAGATTCATCAGATTTTCACAATAATAGTGTAATAGGGAACTGCATGGTGGCCATAAGTGGGCTACAATACATTACCAACAGAGATTCGGGCAAGAGAAGCAATGTAAAAGATGTCATCAGAGCAAAGTATGACTAGAAAAAAATGGCTTTATCATGTAGTGAGGAAATTTCAGCTGTGTTCTAAGATGCGATTCCGTGGGATATACGTTAGCCTATGGGAATAGTAAACTCAGAGAGCCTCCATTAACCTCAAGGTGGCAGTAGGACTTTAAATGCTGGAAATAAGGCTGCTGAGGATGGGAATTGTCTGCTGATTCCTTCCCTTTGACATGAAGAGATCATGTATGCCATCCTTTTCTAAATTAAATTCTAAAAAGCTGATACTTTAATAACTTTACAGGAGAACACAAAAAAAAACATTCTGCACTCTGGGGCAACTGAGATACAACTCTGAGGAGATAGTCAATACACTAAATTCAATTTGTCTTTTACTGTGCTCTGCCCTTCAGACTTTATTCCTGCTAAATTAAAGAGAAATTAAAGCTGACCTCCCTTCAATCTGAGCTCTCTTCTTGCAGGGTTGTTGATTAGCCACATGCTTTACCAACAAGAAAAGAACACTGGATGAGGAGTAAAAATATGCAGTTTTAAGAAATCACATAAGAGATATCTCCCAAATTTGAGTTAAACTTTTCCCCTCTGGTATTGCAAAAGTGAATGGAAAGGGAGATCTCATCAGAGTGAATACTTCCTCTAAATATATAGATTGCAAACTAACTGACCCATCCCAAGTAAAGCTTATTCATATCCTTCCAACCACAGATTCACCCAAAGCAGAGGGAGGAAGAAGAATTTTTTTTCAACCTCTCTTGAATCTGTAAAAATAACCTTGGGACCGTATGGCTGTTCATAAGTTGTTTTTTTTCCAGGTCATATATTTCTCTAATGATATCTTTTTCACTATTCTCCTTCTTAATACCTCATTTATAATGTACTGTTTCAAGGGTCATCATCTTGGTTTCTGATTTCATTTATAATAAGAATGTCAAGATGGATAAGATTCGGGGGAGGGTGCACGCCCTGTGCCCTCTTTTCTACTTTTTTCTTTGGCAGGGATTTTTACCCTCTGATCCATGGATGGGTAGATTTCAGGGGAGCCATGAATTTGGATGGAAAACAAATGGCATCTTTAATTTTAGTAACTTTTAATTAAAATTTGGCATTTCCTTTGATTAAGAATATAGGTAATAATAACACACTATATTGAAAAAGGCTCCATAGATTTTAGTAGACTACTAAAGAGGTACAAAAAACAAAACAAAACAAAATGTTAAGACTCCTAGCATCCTGGTGACAGCAGGAACATAAGGGATCAAACCAGATTGATAGACATTGTGTGTTTTTCTATATTTAGTGAGTTACTATTTCCCAAACACCTGTAACCTAGTATCTAGCCTACTGGTCCTGGATCTGTCTTGCACTTAGCTGAGCTGATTGTCTATCACAGGACCTCACTTAAATAAAACCTTTTCAACCTGACTTTTCTTGGTCCAGACTTTGGGAACCTAGTATAGAGTACAATGAGATGATGAGGTAGAATTATGTGAAGGAGAAAGGTGGTGAGGAACCAGGAAGGAAATAAAAGAAAAAGAGAGAAAGGGACATGTGAGCTCAATGTTCAGTAGAGCTGACAGGGCTGCACTGCATTGTAAGAGTGACCCCATCTGGCAAAATCTCACTGTTCATTTCAGACAGTCTGACTCTGGCTTCAGGTTCCTACACTTAGGTGCATGAAGCTTCATGGTTTCAGCCTCAGAAGAGACTTTTCAGAACAGATATAAACTCAGCCTCTTCGGTAAATAGTACCTTGTTGTATATCTCCTTTTGTGTATGTTCTAATACTGTAGTACAAAACATATAAGAACCATCAAACTCTTCATGCAGAAAATGATTTATCCTATGATGAGAATCCTTTGTTAAGAAAAAAAACAGAAGGAATATTTCATAGCATTTGAAGTTTGCAAAATACAATGCATATTAATGCATATATTATTTCATTATTTGCTCCTCAGAACAGTCCTACATTATTATTATGTAAGTGCTATTATTATCCTCATTAAGGAGATGCTATTATTATCATCTTCATTTTATAGCAGAAGAAACCGGGACTGAAAGAGTAAGAGATATGCCCAAACTAATGTAGTGAGTAAATGTCTGAAGTAGCATTTGAATCCAGGTCTTCCTGATGCTGTCATGACTCTATTCACAATACCTAGGTGTTTTCCAGTATATCATTTAGCTGCTCCATTGTGTTGGGGAGGGAAAGAGGGAAATGGGAGACTCAGAGATCAAAATGGGAAAGTTCTACATTCCCCTCATCATTCACAGTGCCAGTCAAGATCACAGAGTTCTTCCTTTACTCTCAAAAATCCGCTTAAAAAAAGACCACATTCTCAAGATTTCTTCCAGTAAAAGTGGCCAGGTGAGAAATATTTCTTAAATGTAGTGTTTTCCCTTCTAGGATGACAGCCTGAAACACTGGAGCGGCGCTGCTTGGGCTTAATGTTTTCTTTGGATCACTTTTTAATCAATGTGGGAATTCAACCTTTTACAGATGGGATTGACAGTCCCAAGAAAATACTTTATAGTAGGTCCCAATAATCTTACCTACCAACATCTGCAAGCTATAAAGAGGGAAGAATAAAGAAAGGACATTTATTATAACTAACACATTCATCAAGGATAAAAAAAATACAGTAGTTATATGAATAATAACAGGTCCACAAGTCTGAAGCTTAGGAGAAGTTAGACTGAGGCAAGAAGAAATCCAGCTTCTGAAAAATATAATCTCTATACTTGTATTGTACCCCTTTAGGCTCCTGAGGCATACTTCCATCACAAGTAATCCGTCAGTAATATGACTGAAGATGTCCAAACACACCTTTCTCACGTTCTCAATAAAAGCAGAGTAGATGGGCAGGCTGGATCATATTTTTATGGTCCCTTGATCATCTGGTTAAAGGATATTAATAATAACCACTAGCATCTTCATAGCACTACAAGTCTTGCAAAAAACACTGCAAACATTTAATCCTCATAGCAACCCTATTAAATAGGTAATATTATTATCTCCATTTTATAGCTGAGGAAACTGAAGCAAATATTGATTAAATGACTTGGCAAGGTCACACAGTCAGTAAGCACCTGAGGCTGGATTTGGACTCAGGTCATCCTGACTGTTGGATTGGCATTCTATATGCTGGGCCACCTAGCTGCTCTGTAAGAGTTAGTATTCATATAAGTATTGAAAAGTATAGTATGAAAAAAAAAAGAAAAGTATAGTATGTATGGTATCTCACGGGTTCTTCACAATATCCTTGTGAGACATATTGTTTTTAATTCATAAATGAGGAAACTGAGTATCAGGAAACTGAGTATCAGGAAACTGATGATCAGTCCATCAGTTAGGTGGTCTGTGAGACTCTTAATTTACAGGCAGTATTGCATCAAACCTAAGCCTCCAGTCCTCATCCTCCCGGAGCCAAATCCAGGATTGCTTCCAAAACATGACCCCCATCTCCTCACCTTCAGAATTACAAATGTATCCTTATTCTGGGAAACAGCTTAAATCCTTTGTCTTCCTCATTGTGGGTCAATAATAATATTGAAAGGCATCATTAACACTCTTAAGTCACCTATTTTAAAAAGAACCCGAGGAGAAAGATATTATTAAGATATTAACCATCTTTCAAGTTGAGCCAACTAGATAAAAGACAAGTATAATTTTCTATAACATTGATTTTTCATCCTCCCCCCTTACCACCCCATTCAGAATGGCCTTTTGGATGATCAGCTAAATGTCCTATGTGGTTATCAATTTGCAAATATTCCTGAGAAATACTCAGATTTTCCTTGCTCTCCATGGTGGTGATGGCATTCAGGAATCTATAGGTGGTCTGTACCTTAAGGAAAAAGCTAATGGAAAAAGTATCCAGTGGAACAATAGAGGTTAGGGCAGGGGAAAGGGATTTCTGGGAATCCAGCTCAACTTCATGTGCCAGAAGCAAACGGAAAATGTCTTAATTTTCACAGGATGCACTAGACACCTATTCAGCTTTAAAGAGTACATCAGAAGGGGGAATGGTATGTGTTGGCGACACTTTAAAGATGCAGGGCCAGAGATTACAAACACATGCTTTGGTTCACATGTGGACATTCAGGAGAGTTTGGACCACATTCTAAATGAATGAGCCCAAATCTTTCTCAAAGGTGGGAGGTCAGGGGATGTGGGAGAGGTGGCAGGGGCAGGGGGAGGGGGAAAGTGAGCAGTCATAAACTTAAAGAGGGAGTCCCTATGTGAGTTCATAGAGTGGGGAAAATAGCTGCTCCTCCCTACCCTCTCCTCCTTCCTTGCTCCCACTCCCCCCCCATGTGGGGAACAGCTCTGTGTGTGGTCATCCCATGTTTGTTTCCCAGGCCACCTAGCTCAGTCCGAGGGCACATCCTAGGGATGGAAAGGGGCAGGAAGAAGTAGAATCAGAGAATAAATTACTCTTCAATTACTCTAGTGAGTGGACACATCACCTCCACCAAGCTATCTTTTCAACCCAAATTTCCAGCTTCGAAGTCCTCTTTTCAATCATTGCATAGCTGAGAATACAGAAATGAAATGTTGGCTACCTAGAGTTTGTAGGGGACACAACCAAGTATCAGCCCTGACCCAGTAACAGGGGCACAAGGGAAACTCCATCTCCAGATTATTTAACTATTTATTATTCATTATGTATTATTATATACATAATTTATTACATAATGATTTATTAAATTATTATTTAATAATCCATTTTGGATTATTTAAAAATATTGTCACATTCTGCAATACTGACAAAGCTGAAAATAAGGGAAAAGTAGAGGAAAGAGATCCCATGGTATGGTATAGAGATCTGAACTGGGAATAATGAGACTAATCTATTTGTACTCCTCTGGGCAACTCCTTCACCTTTCTGGGCCTCTTGCAGCCTCTGGTTAATAGACATTTCTGTTATCCTGAATCTCTTGAGTCATGCTCATAGACCGACAGTCCTAGATGAGTTATATAATGAAAAGGTTGGCCTATATGATCTCTAAGATATCTTAAAGACTTTAATAATATAATGCTATAATTCTATGATCTGAATTCCTCCTAACCCTGACCAGAAACAAAATTCTATTCCTCTACTTTTATCATCATGCAATCAATCAACCATCTGATAAAGAAAAAGCAGATAAGAGAAAAGTTCAACAGGAGATATTCACTAAAAACTTGAAAAAGAAAAACTTTGGAAAACACAAGAAATGTTACTTTATTGAGTAGGTAGTGAACCTAATCAACTGTTTACCCCAAAGGATTTAAAATATCTATAGCTTAAAAAATAAACTTTTCACTGTAAATTTGCAATCTCACATATATATACATATGTGTATATATGTGTATATATATATATACCTATACATACACATACACACATATATATCTTGTTTTCTCAACTAGATCAGAATCTTTTTTAAATTTTTTTTGGGTGCTAGGCAATTAGAGTTAAGTGACTTGCTAAGAGTCATACAGCTACTAAGTGTTAAGTGTCTGAAGCTGGATTTGAACTCAGATCCTGCTGACTTCAGGACAGGTGCTTTTTCTACTGTGTCATCTAGCTATCCTGATCAGAAGCTTCTTGATAACAGTCACAGTAGTTTACATTTTTTTGTATACCCCAAAGAGCTCAGTACTGTACTTTAAGCATTCTCTCTCTCAATCAATGGCTATTCATTGAGCAAGAGCTATAATGACT
This sequence comes from Myrmecobius fasciatus, assembly GCA_023553655.1. NCBI lineage: Eukaryota > Metazoa > Chordata > Mammalia > Dasyuromorphia > Myrmecobiidae > Myrmecobius > Myrmecobius fasciatus. The sequence continues at coordinate 355,873 of JAJPUD010000683.1, read as the reverse complement.
TATTATGGAATATTAGTAGGTTTGGGGCATATTAGTCATGTCTAAAGAAGCCATCCTAGAGGACAACTAACTTTCCACTCTCCCTCACTCCTAACATTCAATTGTCATGTTTTGTCAATTCTACCTCCACAACATCTCTCACATCCATTCCCTTCTCTTGACTTTGCATAGCCATTGCTCTAAGTTTAATCAACCTTTGCCTTATTGCTATAAGTTTGTAATTAGTCTCCCTGCCTCCAGTTTTTTCACTCTACAATCTTGCCTTCACAAATCTGCAGAATTTTCATTTCTCAGATAGATCTAACCATGTCTTTAAAATCTCAGTGTCCTTATTGGCTCTAGGACATACTACAGGAACTTAAGTTCTTTAAACTCTAGAGCCAACCTATCTTTCTAAATTCAGTTCATCTTATTCCTCTTCTCACATTCCAAATTCCACAAGCCACCTTCCTTCTCCATTTCTTTGCACTGGCGGTCCCTAGCCCTGTAATATTTTCTCTCCTTCACTTGTACTTCTATAAATCTCTAACTTCCTTCAAGTTTCAGATCAGGTAAGTGCTTTCTATGTGAAGTCTTTTCTGACATCCCCAGTGGTTAGTGTTCCCTTTCTCCTCAAATTATCTTTTATTTACTCATCTTTGCTCATGTTATATCTATTCCTGACTTGAACTCCCAGTAGAATATAGTATTGTGATGGAAGAAACTCTCGTGTTTCTCTCTTTGTATCCCCCAGTACCTTTTGTGGTGATGTACTCATAGCATAAATGTTAAATAATGTTTGTTTAACTGAATTGAATTTTATTATGTCCCAAAGAGGTGAATTTATTAAGAGACAGCTAGATGTCATAATGGGGAAGAGCACTGGAATTAGAGTCAAAAAGACTTGATTTCCAATCTAGTCTCTTACTAGCTAGGTGAGCTAGTGTCTGAGGCTGGCAAGACATTGAGGCTCTCTCAGTCTTTTGCTTATCTGTAAAGTGGGTATAATAATAGCAGCACCTACCTCACAGAGTTAAGAATCAGATGAGATATTTATAAAGTGCTTTTCAAGCCTTAAAGCATTATATAAATGCTACTGTTGTTCAGGCTTTCAATGGTGTCCAAATCTTTGTGACCCCATTTGCAGTTTTATTTTTATTTCTTTTTTTATTCATTTGGGGGGGAGAGGGAAGAAAAGGAAAGCAATTGGGGTTAAGTGACTTGCCCAGGTCACACAGCTTAGGACATGTTAAGTGACTGAGGCCACATTTGAACTCAGTTTCTTCTGACTTCAGAGCTGGTGCTCTAGCAACTGTGCATTCTAACTGTCCCCATTTGGGGTTTTCTTGGCAAAGATACTGGAGTATTTTTACCATTTCCCTATTCAGATTTTACAGATGAGCAAACAATATTAACTGAATTGCCCAGAGCCATACAGCTAGTATCTGTGACTAGATTTGAACTCACATCTTCCTGACTTCAGGTCCAGTGCTCTCTGCCACTTGGCAGCAAGATATTATTAAATGGAGCCTGCAACAATGTTTTTATTCCAGTTGTTTTGGAATTTTGAATTTCAATGGTGACTTTTTGCTGATAACTTGCCAAACATTGCAAGCCTGGACATCTGGTCGTTTGCTGTTGTGTTGTTGTTTTACTTTGTTTTTTACATTTTAATTTAATTTTTTTTTGCTGATCAAGTCTTGCTTTCTCTAAGTAGATGATGAAAGAACACATATTGTTCACCAAATATAATCTAAGACCACATACTTTATTGGGTCATGGTGTCAACTTCAAATTTAACCTGGATTATGTAGTATTTGACAAAATTGAAAATCTTTGTAATTTCCCTAAAATCATTTATACTCAGGAGGAAAGAGGTGTCTAAATTGCCATCACTTATGGAAAGAGACTTTTATGGAACTGGAAGGGAAAAAAAAAGAGCTTTATGAGCATTGATGTCTAGGGTGTGCCTGTTTAGACTCTCCAGCATACCAAGGCTAAAATAAGTCATTTGGTTCTTATGATTAGTTCTTATGTGGATCTTCTGATTTCTTTATTCATTGAGGCTACTTTAAATTAGGATTGGCTCTCAGAGTGTGGAAAAACATTAAATCTGGAAATTAACAGCATTCCCAAAGATTCCATGTGTTCCAAATAGGATGGGGGACTATAATATATCTTGGGTTTCATAGAGAGAGTTTCCAGGAGAGGGGTTGCAGCACATATCAAGGCGGCATGAACATGAGTTTGGAAAGATAATGGTCTGGAAATTTTCTAAGTGTAATTAATTTGACATAAGGACCCTAAGGTAAAATAAACAGTGCACTTAACAGATATCAGAGCATTTATATGCTAAGTTATTCTGTGAAGGCTGCTTAATGAGCCTAGGAGTCCAGCCAATGTTTGTTTTGGGGAAAGAGAAAGGGGAAAAGCTGGAGCCAGAGCAAACACAGGGCTAATAACACACTTTGAACGCTTGTCAACATCTCCCCAAGTGATAGCATTTTTCTTGCCCCTAGTTCCAGTAGAAACCATGGTTTATGGAGCCTATCAGGATCAGCATCCTGGGGGAGATCCTGACATCTCTCCTTGAGGTCCAAATTTTGTCCACGAGTAATAGTAGCATTTCAGAGTGAGAGCAGAGTTCAGGGATAATGTTTTTCCATAAAGTTTGGGTATTTGTTCAGATACATGAACCTTCTTGCTACTTTTTGCTATGAAGGGTTAAAAAAAAGTTAAAATAAGACCAAGTGAAACCCTAACTATGTGTGGACCATTAATAACTGATAGAGGTCTCTTTTCTATAGAAAATTATCTGCTAATGAAGCAAATATTCTGAAACAAATATTCTTATGGGGTGTTTTGTATGACAGTTTACATATTAAAATAAATTGTATGTATGTACATATGCATACATACACATACATGTATACATATGTTTGCATGCTAAAAGCAAATTTATATATACATACATATGTGTGCATATATATACATATGCATTCACAAATTACCCACCAAATTAGAAGAAAATAATCCATATAGATATTTGTATATCTCTGTGTTAGGTTGAATCCTTTCTGATTTTTGAGATGACTGAAACCCCTCTGTGGAAATGAGAATATCATTTATAATTCTTTGTTTGTGCCTTGATCCAAGGAAGAGGCATATAATTCTCCTTGTAGCAACTTAGTTATATGAAAGGAGTAGAAAGAATCCATACTTTAAGGAAGAAGTTTTTTTTGACCGCCTAAGGAATTGTGAAATTGTCAGAAAAGTTTACAGGTGTCCAGGTAAGCAAATTCCCCAAATGAAAATTGGTCTGTAGATAATCAAGATAAAATGACTTAGAAATTAAGTAGTACCTCACCTGCAACAAAGGACTTCTCTTTCACCTATATTTCTAATGCCAGATAAAATGACTTAGAAATTAAGTAGTACCTCACCTGCAACAAAGGACTTCTCTTTCACCTACATTTCTAATGCCTTTATTCTTTTTTATTATATTCTGACAAACAAATTTTGGAAAATGTACCTTTGTAGTCTAGAGTGTGTAAAGACGGGGAATAGAAGGGAAAGAAGCAGGTAATAGCAGTTATTGTGACAGTAACTAAAAGGGGGGATAGATAATTAAGATCAAAATAGAACATGTATTTGAATTCAAGGTACCAAACTGGCTCATGAAACACAAAAGATTAGGAGCCATGGTAGGCAGATTTAATAAGGTTTCTATGGTCTGTGGAGGTTTAGAAAACAGTAGAAGGAGAAAGCCTGGGGGCCAAAGGCAAATAAAAGTCTCTTCTCCTACATTAGCTCTAAATAGAACAGGCATTCCAGAGGTTTGACTGTTTTCATTGAAGTCTAAGACCTAGGACCTGATCCTTCAAATCCTGATCATAGGCACCAGTTAATTCTTCCCCAAACAATACTTCATTATATTATATATGCAGCCTTTGCTGCTTGATGTGTTTTTTAATCATTGAGATTTATGAATAATAATGACAACTAGAAAGTATATAGAATTCGGTGATTCAGCTGTAGTCATTACAGTCATTGTGAGCCTCAATGTCATCATTTGTAAAATGTGGGAATTAGACTAGATGATCTTTCAGGTCCCTTCCAACTCTCACAATATCTGGTTTTAATACATCAGAATCCTACTTTTATAGAACGGGTTAGGGCTAAAAAAAATTTCCATTAAAAAGGGAAATTGGCAAGCTATTATAAAAAGATTGTAGGAGCCAGGAAGAAACTCAAAGATGTCTAAAATTTTACTATGGAACAAATTCCAGCCATTGCAGGGAAAGGAGTATAAATATAGGAAGGGGAGTAAATAAATACTGACCACAAAGTAATAAGGGAGAGTGATCAGGAGAGAGCCCATCCTAGAAAAGGATTTGTGACATGGTAACATGGAGGATCAGAAGATCTCAATACAAATTGTACCTGACAGTTAACAGCTGTTTGAATCTAGGCAAGTCACTTTCTTTCTGGAGAAATGTTCTTCGTTGGTAAGATGATGATGGTAATCACAATCTCTAAGGTATTCACGAAGCCTAATGTTTTTTATCCTATAAAGTCAAAAAATGACATAAAAGAGAAAAAAAGAAAACTTGTGAGAGAAATACATTCTAAGGCACTAAATTAGTGTGTGATTGAAGGTGCTTCTCCTCTGAGTCCTTGTGTCTCCTCTCTCTCCCGATTCTCCTCCTGCCTGTCTTCTCTGGTCTCACTTCAGACTCCCTTGCTGGCTCACCATCTGTCTCACTTCCCAGAAGCTTTAGTATTCCCCAAAGCTCTTTTCTAGGTCCTCTTCTTACTCAGTGACTCCATCACTCCCTATGTCTGTAGCAGTCATTTCTATACATTTGACACACATCTACCTGCCCAGTCTCAGATGCTCCTCCCGCTTCAGTCCCACAACACCAACCATCTCCTGGGCATTTCGGATTACTGACTCCTGCCACCCACTCCTTGATTTCTTCCCAAGTTAGGAAGAGCAGATGGAACACTGCATGAGGAACTGGAAAGATTTCAAATATCAGCTTCTAGCTTCGTGACCCTGGGCAAGTCATTTTGCCTCGATCTCAGTTTGATCAAGTGTAAAGTCAAGACAATAATAGCACCCACTTCTCTCCAAGGATTGTTGTAGGATCAAAAGACATATTTGTAAAGCACTTAGGATGATGCCTAGAAATAGGAGTCACTTAACAAATGCTTCCTTCCTTCCTCATCCTTAAAAAAAAATAAGAGCCCTACTCAAGCTGCTTTCCTACTTTTCTTCTCCCTTTCACTGTACATTTCTTGGAGAAAGTGGACTATCCTCTGCCTCCATTTCCTTACTACCCAAACTGAAGAGAGAAAGGAAAGATAAATTCCAGAAGCAAATCACAAGCATGGAGTAGACACGATCCAAGAGTGAGGGGCAATTCAGATGCCTGAGCATATGTTGAACCTCTCTCCTTCTGATAAAACCAGAGCAGCCGATAAATTTTAGGTCACCTTAAGGGTAGTTATGAACAGTATGGGGCAAGGGATGAAACATCAGGCTTGGACTTAGGAAGACAGTTTGAATCTTGTCTCTAGCACTTAGTCTGTGACCATGACTGATAGATGTAGCACCTACCTGTCAAAGTTGTTATGAGGATCAAATGAGATCACAGACACACACACATACATGTATATATGTATGACTGTGTATATATATATAATGAGATTACATACATTTAATTCTTTCCTAACTTTATGAGCGATTTATAAATTTCAGTTATTATAATTCCATTCTTCCAAAGGGAGTGTAAATGATAGCTGGGAGTGGAGGGGAGAAACTGAAGGGTTTGGCGATGATCTCCTGGGCCTGATTCTCATCCATATAGAGGAATTGATTACTGAAAATGATCTGATGTAATCAGAAGAAACCAGGCCACATTAGGTAGGTACATAAATAATAAGGAAGGCAAAACCAGGGATAGGCTAATGTATACCCAAAATAGAGAAAGTTGATTTCAAAGAGTTCAGAGAAAAGATAAGTTGGCGAAGATGCTGGACTAAAATTCCAACACGTGACTCCAGTTGGAAGGGAGGTTGTTGTTATTCTTGTTCAGTTGTTTCAGTTTTGTAGGATTCTTCACGGTCCCACTTAGGTTTTCTTGGCAAAGAGACTAGAGTGGTTTGCCATTTCCTTCTCCAGCTCATTTTACAGATGAAGAACTGAGGTAAATAGAGTGATTTGCTCAGAGTCAGACAGCTAGTAAGTATCTGAGGCCACATTTGAACTCACAAAGATGAGTCTTCTTGACTTTACACTTGGCACTCTTTTCACTGAGCCACCTAGCTGCAAGGGAGGGAAAGATGTATGACTGATACATGGAAATCATGGCCCAACTTACATTTTTAAAAGTCATGGTCAAAAAAGGGAAACTAGCTAAGTGAGAATAAATACATTTTCTCACCAACACCCTATGAGATAGATAATACAAATATTATAATACCCATTTTCACAAGCTGATTACACAAAAAGAATAATATAATATTCCAGCATTCCTGGTATGGAGCATGCTAAGAATAGATTAAATCTGAGAAAACTTACAATCTATAAACTGTATAATTTTCTTATAATTTTAATATATATGTATTATAATTTTAGAACTGGGAGTGACCTTAGAGATTGCAAATCCAACCTCCTAATATTACAGAGGAAGAGACTAATATTTAAAGGGTATCATTCCTGGATGGGGGAGTAACAGGGAAAGAAGAGAAGGAAGAACTACTTTAATTCTTTTTATATTTTCTCTATCAAGATGAATGATCTCCAGACTGGGAAATATGGTAGGGAAAATAGTTAACTGGTGGAAATAGTGAGAAAGCAACTGCTAACAGAATGGTTCAGTGCATATAACATTGCACACTAACAATCTATGATCTATCCTCCAAGAGTAGAACTGGTCATCATCACATTTAGTCTTGTTTACAATATATTATTATGGTCATATATATTGCTCTGGTTCTGTTTTTTTTCTTTTTGCACATATGTTTTCTACATTAAATTATCCACACTTATTATTTCTTATAATAATATTCCATTACATGTACATGATATAACTCCTGTATTTCCAGGTTTCTGCTACCATAGACAGTGCTGTTATGAATTTTTTTAATATTGGATAGAATGATATCAACATCACATTTAGTGGAATGGGAAAAGAAAGACATATAAGTACAAGAACTTGAATTTAAATTCCAGTTGCATAACTGTGTCACCCTGGGCAAGTCCTTAATCTTTCTGGACCTCTGTTTCTTCATCTGGAAAATAAGGGAATCAATGATCACTAAGATCCTTCAAATTATAACTCTGTGATTCCATAATGCTTCTAGCTCTAAATCTTTTTGTTCTCATATCCCTGTGGAATGCCTCAGGGACCTATACTTATGTCTATTCTATTCTACATTTTTATACAGTAATTGGATAAAAGCATTAAAAAGCATACTTATCAAATTTTCAGATGACACAAATCTGGGAGGAATGACATTAAGTAACAGAATCTGGATCCAAAAATATCTCAGCAGGCTAAAAGAGTTGGCCAAATCTAATAAGATGAAATTTAATAGGGATAAATATCAAGCTCTATACTTGAGTTCAAAGTTTCAACTGAACAAATTCAGAATGGGGGAAATATGGCTGGACTACATTTCATGTGAAAAAAGACCCTGGGGTTTTAGTGGAATGTAAACTCAATATGAATCAGTTGTATGAAATGGCAAACCCCAAAAACTAAGACTATCCAATTTTTTTCTTTCCTTTCTAAGCCCTAAAAGTCTTCTCTTCCCATATCTGTGATTTATCATCAATTTATATTTTACTGAGAAAATAGAGACCATCTGCTATGAAGAGTCCCTTTCTCCCACTTCCATATCCCTCTGTAACTTCTCATTCTTCTCTCCTGTCTCTAAAGAATAGACAAACCTTTCTCTTTGTCAAGGTTATCCCCTCTAGCTGTGCTCTCAATCCCATTCCCCCTGTCTTCTTCAGGAACTTGCCCCATCACTCCCTCCCACCCTTTCTCTCATCAGTCCGTTATTTTACCAGTTCTTTCCTGTTGCCTATAATCACACTCAGGTCTATCCCATTCTCTAAAAAACAAAACAAAACAAAACCATGAAGTTGATTCTGCCATTTCTTTAAACTGAAATCTCTCAACCCTTTTTATTTCCAAATTCCTAGGAAGCATCATGTGTATCTGTTCTTTCTTATTACTTCCCTCTCAATCTGGCTTGCAGTCTAAATTTGCATTGCTCTGAAACTGAGCTCTCCAAGGTTTACTGCTGTGCTCTCAAACACATTTGATGGCCTTTTCTCAGTCTTCTTTCTCCTTGACCTCTCCACATAGCTTTAGATACCTCTTTCAGAGTACTTTTTTTCCTTGGCTCCCATGACAATGAGCTCTCTGTTCCTTGTTCTAATCTTTAGCATAAATATTTCCCATGGGTTTTGCCCTAAGTCCTCTTCTCTTCTTTCTCTACATGCACCATAATCAAGTCATCATCTCTAATACAAATGGTTACTAGAGGATGCATTAAACCCTAATCACTTTTTGACCTCTAGTCATTTAGCATCAATTTTCTTCTGGATACCTCTTCCTACACATCTCATAGATAATTCAAACTGAACATCTGGAAAATATAACTCATTATTCTTCTTCACCCCAAATGTGCCCTCGTTTCTACTGAGGATACCATTGTTTTCTGTTATCCAGGTTCATAATCTTGGCATCATCCTTGACTTTTTCCCTTCCCTCACCCCATACTCTAAGTCTAGTCAATTGCCAACTCATCTGTTCTACTTTTATAACATCTCTCAAATCTATCACTTTCTCTCCACTCTCATAATCACCACTCTAGTTCAATTCTCATCTCCCTCACCTGGATTATAACAACAATTTCTAATTGGCCTATTTCCAATTTAGCCTGTATGTATCTGTTGATATACAATTGAAAGAGCATTTAATTTGGAATCAAAAGACCTGAGTTCAAATCCTTTCCACTTATATGTGTGTGTGTGTGTGTATTATTATAAATAAAATCAAGAAAGTTCTTTAACTTTTCTGGGTCTTACACTCCTCATCTGTAAAATGGGGATTGGGCTAGCCAATCTTGAAAATCCCACCCAACTCTAAATCTGTGATTTTATGACTTTTTCATAAGTATCAACACATGACTCCCCTGCTCATATACTTTCTGCAATTCCCCTTTGCTTATAGAATAAAATAACTCCTTTATCTGGTATTTAAGGACTTAACTCTCAATTACCTTTTGAGATTTATTTCATTCTAATTTCTTCTACAAACAACATTTTGGTCAAAAGGAACTGCTAGGCATCCTTGGAATTCTATGTTGTATCTGCTATTCCATGTAAGTCATTTCCATGGCTGGAATGCATTCTCTCTTCATCCTGGCTTTTCAGAATCCTTGTTTCAAGGTTCTATTCAAGGGACAGCCTTCCCTTACCCTTCTTCCTTCAATCTCCCACAATCTTTTTCCTACTTATTTGTGTAGAGATTATATCACCCTACGAGAACATAAACTATAGAACTGTTTGGCTTTGTTTGTATTTCAGTCACTTAGTTCAGTGCTTTGCACACAGTGATATGATGGTAAATGTTTAACAACTGGCCTTTTTGGAAGTGAGTGGGAGGGATGTATAAATGACAATTAAGTTTAATCCAGATTCTCCATCGCCTCTTTTTTTTTCTTGAGCAGTTGGGACTAAGTGACTGCCATCCAGCTGCCCCCCTCTATCACTTCTTAAAGATAGAGTTTATATAATCCACAAAATAATAAGTTCTTTAGAGCACCTGTCTATACAATCTGTATAATAGTTGCTTAATAAATGACTGTTGCATTGGACTAAATTAAAGAGATATAGTGTCCAAAATGATTTAATCTTTGTGTATTTAATCTTGGTGAGACAATCTCTGGATTATTAAATTCATTTTGGAGTGTCACATTTTTGGAAAGACATCGATAAATTGGAGAGATTCCAGTTGGTAAGAGACCTCCAGATCATGCCTTGTGAAGATCAGTAAATTTTTTTAAGATAGACAAGACAGCAAGGAACATAGGATCATAAATTTAGATGTGGAAGGGACCTTAGAAGATAAGAGTTCAAATCCTTTGTTTTACATGTGATGGGAAACTGACTTACTGCTCAGTGTGCAGAGGTAGATGCTTATCAGAGTATGTGTTAGGAGCAGGGAGCTGCTAAAAATCAGTTCAAACCAATTCAGTTGAATTTTCAGTGTGAGTATTTATACCCTAGAAATTGGCAAAAGCTACAATACAGGATTTGATTTGTTGTTTTACTGATTTCTAAACTTAAATGATAGAGAAAATGTTAATATTGCAGTTTAAACTTAAAAGTATGCTGTATGTACTTTTCCCCCCAGAAAACCAGCTATTAAATATTTACCAGCACATACCGGGTTAGGAACCAGAGAATCAGGATTTGAATACCTTCTGCTACTGGTATAATCTTGAACAATTTATTTAACCTGCATAGGACCCTGTTTCCTTATCTACAAAGTAAAGAATTGGCCAAAATGATCTCTAAAGCCCTATGTTCCTAAATTTCAAAGATGGGGAATTGGGGTCAATATGAAGAAATACTCCCCAACACTTTGAGCTGTCCAGAATAGACTGACTCAGGAGATAATGAGCACCACTTCAGTGGGGGTCTTCAATTAAATGTTGAATGACAACTTGTCTAGAATGTTGTAAATGGGTATTTTTCCACAGGTACTGTTTCACAAGGTTATGGACTTACGGCTGGGCTCTTAGTGATCATTTAGTTCAGAAATCTCTTTTTTCTGGATAAGGAAATTGAGGTCCAGAGAGACTGTCTTGCTCTGCTTTAAATAGCTAGCAATTAGCTGGGAGATGAACCAGAGAATTCTGATTTGAAACTCAAGGCTTTTCCCATTGTATGAGATGACCCTGGATGTTCCTCCTACTGTTGAGAATCTCTAAGTCTTTGATTCTAAGTTGCTATTTTTTTCTGGGACATCAGATAAATATGAAACTATAAATCAGCAATGGAAGTCTCCTTCTATGCAAAAACATCAATTAAGATAACATGCAGAGAGTTTTGGAAATCTTAAAGTGCTATATAAATACTAGCTTTAATTAAAATCACTATTATTGTTATCAGGAGGAGATTAATGATGATAATGATGATGATATCAGTTTCCCAAATCTTACAGCAGATATTATTTAAGGAATACCAGGAAAAATCTACCTACTATCCCCAAAAATAAAATACTACTATAAAATTTATTCCTTTGGGTTTTAAGGAATTATCTTCACAAAAATTTATAGATCTTTGTGAAGGATTTTTATTATTCTTGTTAAATCATGTCCAACTCTGTGACTACTTTTAGGTTTTTTTGGCAAAGATACAGGAGTGGTTTGCCATTTCCTTCTCCTACTTATTTTATTAAGTGACTTGTTCAAGTTCAGTTAGCTAGGCTAAACCTAAGGCTAAATCCAAACTCAGGTCTTTCTGACTCCATGCCCAGTGCTCTATTCACTGCACCACCTAGCTGCCCTTGTGAAGGAGAGGACTTTTTTGGGAGGCTGAAGGAAGAGCTAAATCTTTTTTATTTCTATTAGTATAAGAAACTTCCAGTGAAAAACTATTTCTGCCAATATAGATCAATAAGCATTCTGCAAGTTATAGTATTAAATCGAGAGAAATGACTAGGAAACTGAATCATTAAATGATTTGCTCATTATTCTGAGTTAGGCCTAAACTAGAAGAGTGCAATAATTCAGGATAAAAATTAAAATGCAAAAAGACACTTGTAAACCATAAAATACAATAAGAACAAATTTAATGATAAGTGATTAAAATAACATAATTTCTGAAATTAAAAGATTCTGATTTAGATAAAATGTTACTCCCTTCCACCTAAACAGTTACCATGGCAATCATCCAACGTAAGTCAAAAGAACATATCTCTCAGGACCACTGATGCTCTCAGTAAAATTTTGGACTCCAATTCTCTCTAGGCTGGGCCTTTTGTCCCTTAGGTAGTAAGAAAGCTGTTTGGCTCCATTTGGAGCTTCATGTGGTTCCTTCAAGAACCAATTAAGCCTACAAAAAATAGATATTACTTCTACTATAGTCAGGGTCAAATAGTAACAGAATTGGTCATCCTGACCCTGAGGGAATTTCATCCATTGTGCTACCATCTTTTAAGTCTTCCTAAATCTTAATAACAATAATTTATTAGACATTTTCCAACCTTATATCTGGGGGAAAGCCTGTCCTTGGCAGAATAAAAGCCACAAGAGATAGGATGTGAACAAGGGGATGTGGATAGAGATAATGAGTTCGTGTACTGCCCAGCCGAGGTAGGCTGCAATGGGAGAATCTTGAGTTTTGCCTTGGACTAGCAAAACGCTTCATAAAAAGTCAAATTTATCTTAGCACAACTGAAAGAAAATATCTTCATAGTGAACAAAAAGGTCATGACTATTGAGTTAAAATTACATGAGGAGAAGGCAGGGTCCTGGTCCACTCAAAAGATGAGGAGCGATCTATGACCTTGGTATTGCTTATTCATTCTCTAATATTTCAACTCTGTTAGACAAGCTATGAAGCCCAGAAGGTTAAATGGAAAAGGAAAATGGTGAAGTTTCTCTTTGCTTCTGCCTTCTTTTTTTAAGAGTCTCTCCCGACCATTATCAAGCATCAAGTTCCCTTCTGCAATCCTGTGCTCTAACCATTTATAACTTATTGTGAATTCATCACTGTATTGCCTCAACTAATGATATTTAAATGTTATCTCTCTCTCTCTCTCTCTCTCTCTCTCTCTCTCTCTCCCTCTCTCTTTGCTGAAGCAATTGGGTTAAGTGACTTGCCCAGGGTCACACAGTTAGGAAGTGTTAAGTGTCTGAGGCCACATTTGAACTCAGGTCCCCCTGACTTCAGGGCTGGTGCTCTATCCACTGTGCTACCTAGCTGCCCCAATGTTATTTTTTTCCTCAATTATGTAGGGAAAGAAATTTTAGGCATAATCAAGCAAGTATGGGAAATTTGGGAAAGTGAGGAGATAATCCTTGATATTCTTGACATTATACTAGGTAAGCAGCTATTTCACCAAAACAAAGGACCATCCTGAGCAGAAATGATGCAACACCTCATCTCTCCTTTTTTCAACTAGATGGATCTTCTGTTGTCTATAGTTTTGTGGGTCTCACATGTACATAAGAGATTCTCAAATGACCTAGGTTTTGGAAGGGTCCCAAAGGTCTGTAGGAGTTGTGAGTTTGGATTCAGAGCTGGTAGGAGGCAGAAGGTGGTAGGAATAAAGGAACACACTCATAAAATGTAATTAGAAAGAACTGTAAGTGTCATCTCATCATCCCTTCTTAGTTACAGATGCAACCTCTAAGTCTGCAGTACTTCTGTGAGAAGGCAGTCTTGAAAGAGACCAGATTTTGTGTCCCATAAATAGGAAAATGTTTGGACAGATGAACTAATGTTCCACCAATAGCTATGTCCATAAGGCAAAACATTATAAACAGATACCAGGCTCTATTCCTAAAATTGCCCAATGTCAAAGTACCAGCCCAAGATGAAAGTGGGCCTGAAGGACCTCCCAGGGGAAACCTTTGCTTAGGCAGTCCCTCCATTGCCACCCACATCTCTGTTCCAGCTGGAATCTTCAGTTGGATGTGAGCCTTAAGCAGAGGTGACATGAATCAGTGAGAGCACCAAGCAATACACAAACTGATCTTTTGGGTTACTTAATTTATTTATTTTGATAACAGGGTGCCAGAAGAAACTGCTTTCAAATTAATAGGTGAGCCTTCAAACAAAGCATATTTCACTGAGTCAAAGGATGCCAAATTTGATGTGGCTGTTATGATTCTTTGGGGGCATATTCTCACCTGCAGAACTCCTCCCATGCAACATCTCTTAACGACTTGTATATGTCTTCTGAAGCTCTTCCCCATGTCTTGTTAATGTTTGTCTACAGAATGTACTTTTTGGTAGCTGGCAGATCAAGAGCTCTCTGAAGTTTATTTATAGATGCCAGTGAAGAGAGGAGAGGAAAAAAAAAACAACTTGTGAGGTTGTTATGGCATTTGACTTGCCTCCTCTCAGATATCTGGCTTCTTTGTTGTAGTGTAAAGCCAGAGTCAGAGGATTACAAGATCATAAACCTAGAGCTATAATAGACTTTAGAGGCCATTTATCCGAATTCCCTCAATTTATCATGAAGGAACTAAGGCCCTGGAGAGATTAAGTGACCTGACTTTGAGTATTAGAAGTAGAATTTGAACCCAGATCCTCTGCCTCCAGATCTAGCATTTGCTCTTGAAGATTGCTGCCTATAGTCTCTAATATATATAATAATATTGAATAATATAGTTTCACCTATGGAGAAACCTGAGTAGATGTCTAATTATAGTTTAATTTACTACACAAGTAAATTTAATTTGTTACCACTCCTGGTGTCAATGACTTTTGTAAAAATCTTAATAATAGGATTTTACATGTATTTTCATAACTACCAGCCCCTAAGGAAGGAACCAATCAGGATACCAGGCCTCTGGCAATGTTAATCACCATATTGACCATAAAACAAAATCCCTGAGACTGAAGGTAAAGCATACCTCCCACCTCTCAGTGAAAAGGTAGATTATCCTCACAAGTATGGAATGAGGAAAACATTGCCAGTCATGTCAACATGTTCATTTGTTTGATTTAACTGTACTTCTTTGTTAAAAGGTTGGGTTCTATTCAGGGTTTGGGGTAGGGTGGTCATTTAGAAGTGAATAGTGATATTTTTTAAAGGGAGTATTTTAACATTTTAAACATTTTGAAACATTTTGAAAAATATCCCTGGTTTCCGACTACATTTGTTGGTGGGCTTGCTGACAGCAATGAGGGTCTGGGTTGGTTCAACTACTTACAGGGATCCTGGGCAAACAATTGTAAAAGGAGCCCATTTTTTATTTTTTCTATATTAATTCCTCATGTCAGGAACTGAGAAAAACTGTACTATTACAACATTTTAAAACAAAACCGTATGAGCCTGTTGCTCACAGATATTTCATTAATAGCTCTGTAGTCAACCACTATTAAGTGTGTCTGTATCACCATTCATTGTGAAAAGATTAGCATCATATCTTTGGACCATATTGGTTCATTACATATTTGGAGCCGATACATTTTTCAAAAAGTATTTTTTTTTCAGATCAACATGGGATAAGCAGTATCTTCATCACATTTATTATTATTAGGGAAAGTACATAAATGTTGCTATTGGGGTAACTGATCAGATCTGGAAGTAAGCCATTTGAATAGGACTATTGTTGAATTCAATTAAACAAGCATGTATTAAGCATCTACTATTTGCCAGACTCTATGCTAGGTACTGAGGATACACACTGACAAAAAAAAAAAATGAAATAGCCTTTCCTCTCAAGGAAATTACATTCAGCCTGGGGGAGAGAGGGGAAGAGAAGGAAAGGTTATATGTGCACAAACAAGAAAATGCAAAATAAAAGTAGAGAAGTAAAAGGCTAAATGATTGAATAGGGAGACAGGCCATAAAAGGTTTCCAATAGGTAGCAGCACTTGAAATGGGCTTTGGAGGAAGCTCAGGGCTCTAAGACTCAGAAATTAGAGGCATTTGCCTTTAGTTATAAGGGATAGGCTGGGTAAAGACAAAAAATGAAAGCTGGGAATAGTAATGTAATTTGCTTGGCAAATATAGAAAAGGGAGAAATATGAAATAAGATTGCAAAAGTAATTAGAAACCAAATTACAAAGGGATTTAAATTGAGAAAATTTAATAAAATTTAATAAAATGACAAATTTTATCCTAGGGAGCCACCGAAATTTTTTTAATTCAACAAACATTTATTAAATGCCAACTATAAACAAGCCCTGTGATAAGAATTTGTTAACAGAATCTTGAGTTATTTCTTTTTAAACATTAAGGGCTTAGAATTATAGGGTTCTGTCTTACCAACAGGATTCTTTAACCAGTAAAAAATACTGCCTTGGAGAGAATGATAAGGGTACACATAAGCTAATCAAGGAATAATTTTATTTTAATTTCAAAGCTTAAAAGTTTTGAGCAATATATATATATATATATATCATTTCCACTGAGCTGAAAACATTTTTATCATGGTAGATCTACCTGAATGTTTTTAAATGGTTGTACTAGGCTAATGTTTAAAAAAACTATCATTCCAATGAATAGCATGGGTTCTTGTCCAAATAGCCAATGAAGCTTATTTAAAATTCTGGAATCATAAGCAGCACCAACAATCTTTTCTTAGATTTTACATTTCATACTTATATTTCTGGAGACATGATTTGATATATGATCTAAAATCATAATAGAATCAGATTCTAAAACATATATACTCTATGAGTCTGTGACCTACATTGGTAGGGCTATTCAATTGACATACAAATGATCACGTATCTATAGCTTGCCATCTTATATATCAATTATCTTTTCCTGTAATTATTTCATAGGGCTTCTATCCATCAAATTGGAAGCCTTCCTCTGTTTTGTTTTGTTTTATATCTCATAGTTATCAGTGTCCATTCCAATGATCCCTCTTATTACATGACTGGGCCATATTTTTTTCTAATCACAAAAGTCCTTACTCTTTTTACACTTCTTCCCATATGCAAGTCATTGATGGTAACATGCTATGGCTCACTTATGCCTATCTTATACCTTTCTATTACCTTCTAGGTCATCTGCAAGTTTTATTCTTTTGAATAAATTGAATTGTGGTAGGCTAAGATTTTCAGTCAGAAAACATTGCTGGGAGAATTTAGTATTAAAAAGTAAACTTTTGAAGCAAAGAATAGTTTTGGAATTGGTGTAAATACAATTTCTCAAAAGTAATCCTGTCTGATCTAATTTATTTAATAAGTTGGGTTGAGTAACCCAACTTATTGTCTATCTATAATGTCTATCCAAGGTATATATGCAATGTTGGACTATCTCAATAAGATGTCACACTCTGGGTAGTATGCATTCTTCAGCCATTTTGGTATTTCCAGTGTAGATGGGTAAAACTATCTTCTGTGGAAACATGAGTATCATCCATGAGGGAGCTTTAACAATTCTGGTCTCTGGATTAAGAAGTCACTTAAATGTTGATAGACTAATTAACTAAGTGCCTACTATGTGCCAGGCTCTGTGTTGGGGATACAAAAAAGACACAAAAGATAGTCCCTTCACTCAAGGAGGTCACAATCTAATGGAGGATACAATAAGCAAAAACATGAACAAACAAGCTATATGCAGCATAATTAAAAGAGGGAGATAATTTTAAAAGGGTGAGAATTAGAATTAAGAGGAGTTCTAAAAGGCTTCCAATAATAAATGGATTTTAGTTGGAACTTAAAGTAACCCAGGAAACCAGTAGGTGTATATGAGGAAAGAGGATTCTAGACATAGCAAATCAGAAAAAATGCCTGGAGCTGAAAGATGGAATGTCTTTTTTTTTTTTTTTTTTTTTTTTTTTTTGTGGAACAGCAAAACTATTGTCACTGGAACAAAAAAATACATGGTAAAGAGTAACATATAATTAGACTGGAAAGGCTGAGGTGAATTGTGAAGGATTTTGAATGCCAAACACAAGATTTGGTATTTGATTTTGGAAAAGATAGGAAGCTAAAAGAAACAGAGGAGGGAATGGAGTAGGGGAAGGAGAAGATGGGTCTTAAGTTCTGTTGTTTGTCTTTTGTTCTCAAAGAAAACCATGACATATGGTGATGCCATAATATAAAAATGAATTGGATTAAGCAAGAGAGGGCGATACTAAGTCACTAGCCTCACTTTCTCCTCCACAACCATCTCTGTTCAAGTAGTAAGATATAGCTCAGAATGACTAGATACAGCCTTGAATGCAGTGCCCTTTTTAAGCCAGGCCTTTCACAGGTCTCAGTTTGAGTGAGGCAACACCTACTCAGTGATTAAGACAAAGAATGGCCTCTTTCACCCAGTCAAGAAAAAAAAATCAACTTGGGAGGGTAAGATTCTCAGAGTTTCTGGTCAAAACAGAAATAATTGCTATTTACACTCACTCTTTGCCTTCAGGGCCCAATGATCAAATGAGTTGGCCAGTCAATGAGAGCCAGAGTGATTTGGATTTAAGACATGATCCTTAAAGAAAGAAATCTAGCCAGTAAACCTCAAGATATCGTGGGAGGTTTCAATGATTAAAATTTACATTCCTTTGAGCATAAGATATGATATCCTGTGTGGAGAAAGAGAAGGGAACGGATGGGAAAGGGAAAAAAAGAGGAGTGGAGAAGGGAAAAGAAAAAGGAGGAGAGGGGAGATGACAGGAAGGAAGGGAAGGGAAGGGAGTTGTATTGCCCAATTAGTCAGTTCCAACTGAATGCCCAGTGGGGCAGCTCCCACTACTACTCACAGAGGTGGTTCTTTGTCCTTCATTCTTGAAGAAGACCATGACATCAGGGAGGTGATGCCATCGCATGTCTTATGGGCAGAGAAACACTGAAAACAATGAAAAATTGCCAGTGATGGGGAAATAGAGATTTCAAGACACAGCTATGAGAAGAACATTATATGGATCTACCTCAAGGGACTTCTCCCCTGGAGAAGGGAGCAAGGTAGGGTTGAGCCACTAGGATATCAGGTTCCATCTGATACGCTCCTATTTTACTAAATTACTCTTGTTAACTAGGTGCTCAACTTAGTTCTTTCTACTAGGAAAAGTACAATCAGCATCCTTTAAAGTTCAACATCCTAGAGCAAAGTCCTGGTCACTCCACCCTCCTTATTAGACTTAGTTCTTCATGTAATCAGCACACCTCATTTGCAAATAGGAGCAACTGGTAAACCTCAGAAATGATAAAGAATTCGATTTCTATTCAAGCTTGAGGACATCCTACCGGACATTGGCAAACACCTGTTAGGAGCATATACATTCATTTCTGTTTTATAGTTCACTTGATGTTGCAACTCACTGGATTGTTAGACAAGGCTATCTGTGCCCATAGCAATAATGGACTTCTATATGATCTTACCATATGCAAAGTAGACACCTCATGCAAAGATTTAAGGTTGGAATTTTGTTCTCCACAAGTGAAATGGCTTTTTCATATTTTTGTATAATCAATAATAGAGAAGGATCTGATTATATTTCCTGAATCTTTCAATCATTTGATAACAGTGAAGATGTGTCCGATGGTAGAAAATATCTGCAAGAATGTGATGTTCTCTTACATTTTCATCAAAGATATCATTAATGAACACACTGAGTTCCTACAATAGTATTATACATTTGAGAAGATAGGTATTTTTGGTAATAGTTGTTGAGATCTTCTTAGTTCTAATCCAGGGCTCCCCTCCCTTTCTGCCTTGCTTTGTGGAATACCTGCTTCATAAATGACTATGTCATCTTAAACGTCTAGCTCTCTGGAGCCTTCCATCTTCTAGCATTCACTGACATCTGGTTCCCTCCTGATTAACTTTCATACCTCCTAAATCAATGATCACAGTGGAGGAGTTGGAATACTCCAAGTTCCCCATTTCCTCTGTATGACCTTCTACTGCCATCACTCAGCAAACTCTCTTCCTTTGAAGCTCACACTAAAATTATCACCCAAATCAGATTCTGGTGGCTATTACCTACCAATTCTCAAATCAATCTCTCCTTTTTCACTGAAGCTAGTGCCTGGTTCAGTCTCCCTCTCCAACCCAATTCCTATTATCATTATAGAAGGCTTCAACATATATGTTAATGTTCCTCAAATATCCAACTTCCTAGTTCCTAAATGAATCCAATTCCTGTGATCTATTCCACCACTCCAGCTCACCTACACACAAAAGGATGGTCATACCTTTGATCTTACCATCATCCATAAATGTTCCATTTCTGTGATTAAGAAGGCTGAAATTCCTTTATCCAATCATAATCTTTTATCATTCCATCTTTCCCATATCTTTCAATGTCTAAACCTCTTTTTAGTCCTCACCATGATCTTCTATCCTTACACCTCTCAGTATATTTCCAGTATATTTCTTAATATATAACATCTCCAATGGCTACTCTTGCCTCCCTTTCCAATCTTGACCTCTTGGTGAACGGACAATATTGATATCTATGTATCTATATCTACATATCTACATACATATATATGTGTATATATATGCACATATATATACACACATATATGTGGAGAGACAGAATTTTAATGCGACGCTTTTTTCACTGATGTTTGAGATTTTTTCTGTGGGCCTCCATTTTCTCACTGGTAAAATGGAAAGCAGTGGGAACATTACATGATCTCAAAAGTTCTATCCAATTCTGAAATTCTATGATTTTATCATTAGAGCACCCTCCTGTGTCACTACATTGTAATATCATTTAGGTCTTTCAAAGGGCAAATTTTTTTTTAAACACAATATCAGTAGAATTCATAAAGTTTTTTCTTCATGTTTTACTTAAAAGCTAACTATGATATTTTTACAATTATGTGTTGCCATAGGGACATATGTTGGAGACCCCATACATAAATCTTCAGAGGCATGAAATAGCCTCAAGCAAGTCTTCTAAATTAGTTATTTAGTTCTATATTTTTGGAAAAATGATAGCAGTCCCTGGTAAGTGGGGAGAGTGAGTGAAATGATGTTTGAAGTAACTACCCCCTTTGAATCCCTTAGAAGAAAGAAAGGTTTAATCTATATTTGTCAGGTAGGTCTTGATCCTATGGCATTATTATTCCTCAATCAACAGTCTCTGTTGAGTATATACTATGTACAAAATACAATAATTAAATTACAAATACTAGCCAAATATTTTGTAGGTAACATTTTTCCCTTTCAGTCGTTGTGAACATTTTTTTCAAGGCTTTCTGGGAAAGAATCTGGAAATAAAACTGGAATTCAGATTGAAAATATTTTTAGGTAGAACATCTCTGAATATACCAAGAATTAAATATCAGGAATTTAAAGAACACAAATTTGCAAAAAGCTATAGAAATAAACTCTGAAGAAATACAGTTTGGTGAACCAGTAAGCACTATAGGTCAATAGTTTTGCTGATGCTGAGGAAACAAGGTGTTCTTGGCCTAGAAAGTATAATTTAGGGATTAATGAAAATACAAGAAAGCACAGATAATATTACATTTGAAAACTACATCACTATTCAACCCACAGGAATCCTTAAGTTCAGTGGCTCAGGTCTCTATTTCAGTTTGACATCACTGGGCTTGGAACATTGGGCCAAATCTAATATGATGAAATTTCATAGGAAGGAATGTAAGGTCATATTTGGAACCTGGGTTCCAAAATTTAATTTCAAAAGAAGAGGGAGGCATGGATGAGTAGTCCTTTACCTGAGAAATATCTTGGGGTTCTAGTGGACTAGAAGTCAAAACTTTGATATGGCAGTGCGACTTCTTTCATCACAGAATTGAACAAAAAGTCAGCTAGAAGCACATAGAAACCTCAAGCCCGCTTGCTCCCAAACACCAGCAAAACTTCTCTGGTTCTGTGGAGGGCCCCAGGTTTGCAACCTTAATGTGATCTCTGGTGATCCATTTTCCTTCACCTCCCATATCTATTCAGTTCTCAAAATTTATGTGTACAGCCATAAGAACTCTGTTGCTATCTGTTGCCTTCTCATATGGGCAGTACTTTATCCCATTATCACATCTCAGATGAAATATTGTGATGGCCTTTTATTTGGTCTCCTTGGCTCAAGAGGCTCCTCACTCCTACATGAGTAGCTACTCTCCTACCACTCTACATGGCTGCCAGGGATTTTCCTAAAGCACAGATTTGATGGAGTCGTCACTTATCTACTCAATAAACTACAGCGGCATCCCTTTATTTCTAGGACTAAATATAAACTCGGGTTATTCCCTGGCTCCAGTCTCGTTCAATGGCTTTGTGATGTTTTATTCCCCTTCAATGAATGGTCCAGCCAAGCTGTCCCTCTGTGTCTTACAGTAACGCTACACCCTTTCTCCTTACTTTTATGTTCTAACATCAGCTCCACCTCCTAAATCCCTTGTTTCCATCAAAGCTCTTTTATGCAACACCTTCTACATCAGGTTTTTCCTGATTGTTCCAGCTTTTTAAAATCACATCCCATATATAGATAGCTCTTGTTTGTGTAAATTTACATTATGCAAATTTGACTTTTGGTAAGGAATTCTGAGAAAAATTCACATTCCAAAAAAATCATCTATGTTAACTTTGTACTCTGTGGGTGTGTGTCTGTGTGTATGTTTCTCTGTGTGTTTGTGTCTTTGTGTATGTGTCTGTTCTCTCTCTCTCTGAAAGTAATGGTAAGTTTCAGTTAGAGCTTAATGAAAATAAAGTTGTGATTTTTTTTCCTCATCCAAGTTCATGGGCTCCCTGATATTCATAAATGGACTCTAGGTTAAGCAACCTTACTGTTGGCTCTTAGAGGAGACAATAAAAGGATTTAAAGAATGCCTATTCACATTGGGGAGTTAGGGAAAATAAAGTGTTTCTAAATGAAAATAAATTGAGGTATTCCTGTCAATCAGTCAATAAATGTTTATTAAGCACCTACTATGTGCCTGGAACTGTGGGAAGTGCGGAAAATACAAAGAAGGGAAAAGAGATCCTCCAGAGAGGTCTCATGGAGTAAACAACATGGAAACAACAAACTATATACAAGATAAACTGGAGATAATAAAGAGAGGAAAAGTACTGGCATTAAGGAAAGTTACTGGGGGAAGAAAGAATATAAGATAAAGAGGAAGAAGCCAGATGTTCTAGGGAGGAGAAAGCTGCTTGTCCTCCAAAAAATGATGTAGTACAGTTACAAAACAGCCCTAACATGTCAGGTCCAGAATTGAAGAATGGTGGTAGTATTATCCCCATTTTAAAGAAGGAGAAAATGAAGCAGATGGAGATTAAGTAACTTGCCCAGAATCACACACTTAGTATCTGAGACAGGATTTGAATTCAAGACTTTCTGACTGTAGAACCAGTATTGTATACAGTATGTTATCCACATGGCTGGGTGGCAGTTGGTCTGTTTAAAAATTCACAGGAGACAAGAATCCAAGAAAGTAAAATTTTTGCTTTGAATAAATACACATATATGCCCAAATTTTAGGCAATAAACAAAAGAAACTGGAAATCTTAAAACGAGAAAGAAAATTTGACTTCTTAGGTATCACTCAGGATTAGCAAGATACAGTCTGGACTATGATTGAACTAAGATTCTGATCAGCTATATTTCATTAAAAAAAAAACAGATTTAGAAAGGTGGTCAGAAAAAAGAAGATGAAAAGTTAGAATAAGGTGAGAGGAAGAATATTTTACATTAAGAAGATATACTCATGAATGGGTAAAACAGCAAATCATAGACACAATAATTTCATCCAGGAAAATGACAATAATGAGACAACATACCAAAATTTGTGGGATATAGCCAAAGCAGTTATAAGGGGTAATTTTATATCTCTAGAATACTTATTTGCATAAAACAGAGAAAGAGAAGATTAATGAATTGGACTTAAAACTAAAAAGTTAGAAAAAAGATAAATTAAAAACCATCAATTAAATACCAAATTTGAAATTCTAAAAATAAAAGGGGAGATTAATAAAATTTAAAATAAGAAAACTATGAAATTAATAAATAAAACTGAGTCAGTTTTATGAAAAAACCAACAAAATAGATAAGCCTTTAGTTAATTTGATTAGAAAAAGGAAAGAGAAAAATCAAATTGTTAGTCTCAAAAATGAAAAGGGAGAAGTTTCTGCCAAAGAGGAAATTAGAGCAATAATTAAGAGTCATTTTGCCCAACTATATGCCAATAAATTTGATAATCTAAATTAAATGGAGGAATATCTACAAAAATATTAACAGAAAAGGAAATAAATTATTTCAATAGCCCCATTTTAGAAAAAGAAATAGAATAAGCTAATAATCAACTCCCTAAGGAAAAAATCTCCAGGACCAGATGGATTTACATGTGAATTCTACCAAACATTCAAAGAACAATTAATTCTAGAGTATTATTTCCTTCAGTTATCTTTTTTAGCTCCTTTTGTAGCTGGCCAATTGAATTTCTGGATTCAATGCATTCTTTTTCCATTTTGCCAGTTTTATTTTTCAGTGAATTGTTGTCTTTTTCCAATTCACCAATTTTGTTTTTCAGTGAATTGTTGTCTTTTTCCAATTCACCAATTTTGTTTTTCAGTTCACCATTTTTATTTTCCAGTGAATTGGTGATTTTTTCCAATTCACCAATTTTGTTTTTCAGTGAACTGTTTTCTTTTTCCAATTCACCAGTCCTATTTTCCAGTTTTTGATATTTCTGTTGCCCTGATCTCAATTTATTTCCCCATTCTTCTTCTAGCTCTCTTTTGAGATTCTTAATGCAATCATCCAGGTAAGCCTTCTGAAAGGGAGACCAACTTAAGTCTGCCTTTGTGGCTTCATCTGGGATTGTTTTCATAATGTCAGGATCTGGGGACTGTTCTATTTTTTCTCCGTAAAAGCTTTCTATGGTGAGAGCTCTCTTCTGCTTCTTGCTCATGATTTAAAGTTGGGATATTGGTCAAAAGCCGAGAAAACTGCAACAATTTATATTTGCCCTGGGGCAGTTTGCCGAGTTGACTTCCGGTCTGAGGCTGGTCGGGCTAGATTTGCACCAGGACCACGTTTTCAGCTTTTCTCAATCCACCCCCTTCCAAAGGCAGATCTGCCAAAGCACCTGCCCGCAAGCAGAGCAAAGTGGCCCAGGCGTCTCCCAGGGGCTTCCTGGGTGCCCAAAATCCGCCCCTCTATCGCAGCCCTGACTTCCGCCCCGGCTGGAGTCTGATCGCGACCAGAGGCCGATTTCCCCTGAGGCTAACCTTCTCCGGAGTTCTTTCAAGGTAGATCTTTTATAGAAGTGCGTTGTAGTCCAAATGCTTGGCGAGGACCTCACTCAGCAACCAGTTTTAAGGCTTACTTTGTCTGGATTTGAGGGAATGTCGGAGGGAGTTCACAGAGAAAGCTGTCCGCAGTTCGCCATCTTGGCTCCGCCCCCAAAGAACAATTAATTCTAATAT
Source organism: Myrmecobius fasciatus (assembly GCA_023553655.1). NCBI lineage: Eukaryota > Metazoa > Chordata > Mammalia > Dasyuromorphia > Myrmecobiidae > Myrmecobius > Myrmecobius fasciatus. Next base: position 330,779 of record JAJPUD010000683.1, on the reverse strand, counting down.
TATATAAAGTATTTGAAAAAATAGGGAAAGAAGGAGTCCTACCAAATTCCTTTTATGACATAGATATGATGCTGATAATTAAACCAGATAGAGGAAAAACAGAGAAAGAAAATTATAGACCAATTTCCCTAATGAATATTGATGCAAAAATCTTACATAAAATATTAGCAAAGAGATTACAGTAATTTATCAGCAGAATGATACACTACAGCCAAGGGGGGATTTATACCAGGAATGCAGGGCTGGTTCAATATTAGGAAATCTATCAGCATAATCAACTACATCAATAACAAAACTAACAAAAATAATATGATTATCTCAATAGATGCAGAAAAAGCATTTGATAAAATCCAATACTCATTCCTACTAAAAACACTAGAGACTATAGGAATAAATGGGCTTTTCCTTAAAATGATTAGTAGCATCTACTTAAAACCATCAGTAAGCATCATATGTAATGGAGACAAACTAGAACCATTCCCAATAAGATCAGGAGTGAAACAAGGTTGACCACTGTCACCATTACTATTTAATATTGTATTAGAAAGGTTAGCTTTGGCAGTAAGGGAAGAAAAAGAGATTAAAGGAATTAGTGTAGGTAATGAAGAAACCAAATTATCACTCTTTGCAGATGACGATGATGGTATACTTAGAGAACCCTAGAGACTCAACTAAAAACTACTAGAAACAATTCACAATTTTAGCAAAGTTTAAGGATACAAAATAAATCCACATAAATCATCAGCATTTTTATATATTACCAACAAAATTCATCAAAAGATACAAGAAGAAATCCCATTCAAAATAACTGTTGATAGTATAAAGTATTTGGGACTCTATCTGCCAAGGGAAAGTCAGGAACTAGATGAGCAAAATTACAAAATACTTTCCACACAAATAAAGTCAGACCTAATCAGATGGAAAATTATCAAGTGCTTATGGGTAGGCCAAATGAATATAATAAAAAACGACAGTACTACCCAAACTAATTTACTTATTTAGTGCCATACCAATCAAACTCCCAAGAAATTATTTTACAGATGTAGAAAAAATAGTAACAACATTCATCTGGAAGAATAAAAGGTCAAGAATTTTAAGGGAGTTAATGAAAAAAAAAATGCTGATGAAGATGGCCTTGCTGTACCAGATCTAAAACTATATTATAAAGCAGCGGTCATCAAAACCATTTGGTACAGGCTAAGAAATAGAGTAGTTGATCAGCAGAATACGTTAAGTTCACAGGACAAAATAGTCAGTGACTATAGTAATCTAGCGTTTGATAAGCCCAGCTTTTGGGATAAGAACTCACTATTTGACAAAAACTGCTGGGAAAATTGGAAACTAGTATGGAAGAAATTAGGGCTTGACCCACACCTAACACCACATACCAAGATAAGATCTAAATGGGTTCATGATTTAGACATAAAGAGTGATATTATAAGCAAATTAGAGGAACATAGGATAGTTTGCCTCTCAGACCTGTGGAGATGGAATAAATTTATGTCCAAAGAAGAATTGGAACTCTTAATTGAACACCAGATAGATAATTTTGACTATATTAAGTTAACAAGTTTTTTTACAAACAAAACTAATGCAGACAAAATCAGAAGGGAAACAATAAATTAGAAAATCATTTTTACATTTAAGGATTCTAATAAAGGCCTCATTTCTAAAATATATAGAGAATTGACTCAAGTTTATAAGAATCCAAGCCATTCTCCAATTGATAAATGGTCAAACAATATGAACAGACAATTTCCAGATGAAGAAATTAAAACTATTTCTAATCATGTGAGAAAGTCCTCTAAATCACTATTGATCAGAGAAATGCAAATTAACACAACTCTGAGGTAATACTACACACCTCTCAGATTAGTTAAAATGACATGAAAAGACAAGGATGAAAGTTGGAGGGAATGTGGGAAAACTGGGACACTCTTGGTGGAGTTGAGAATGGATCCAGTCATTCTGGAGAGCAATTTGTTGTTGTTGTTGTTTGTTGTTGTTGTTGTTGTTGTTGAGGCAATTAGGGCTAAGTAATTTGCCTAGAATCAAACAACTAGGAAGTGTTAAGTGTCTGAGGCTGCATTTGAACTCAGGTCCTCCTGATTTCAGGGCTGGTGCTCTATCCACTGTACCACCTAATTTTTTGTTTTCTATTAAAGCTTTTTATTTACAAAAATATGCATGGGTAATTTTTCAACACTGACCCTTGCAAAACTTTCTATTCCAAATTTTCCCCCTCTTTTTCCCCTCTCCTAGATGGCAAATAGTACAATACATGCTAAATATGTTAAAATATATGACAAATCCAACATATGTATATGTATATTTATACAATTATTTTGCTGCACAAGAAAAATTGGATCTAGAAAGAAAAAAAAACTTGAAAAGGAAAACAAAATGCAAGCAAACATTAACAGAAAGCATGAAAATGTTATGTTGTGGTCCACATTCATATCCCACTCTCTGGGTATATATGGCTTTCTTCATTACCGAACAATTGGAACTGGTTTGAAACATTTTATTGTTGAGAAGAGCCACACCCATCAGAATTGATCATCACATAATCTTGTTGTTGCCATGTATAATGATCTCCCGGTTCTGCTCATTTCCCTCAGCATCAGTTCATCTAAGTCTCTCCAGGCCTCTCTGAAATCATCCTTCTGGTCGTTTCTTACAGAACAATAATATTCCATAACATTCATATGCCATAGTTTATTCAGCCATTCTGCAATTGATGGGCATCCATTCAGTTTCCAGTTTCTAGTCACTACAAAAAGGGCTGCCACAAACATTCTTGCACATGTGGGGCCCTTTCCTTCCTTTAAGATCTCTTTGGGATATGAGTCCAGTAATGGAGAGCAATTTGGAACTATGTTCAAAAAGTTATCAAACTGTGCATACCCTTTGACCCAGCAGTGTTTCTATTGGGCTTATATCTACACCCAGAGAGAGAACTGTAGGAATTGAATGTGGATCACAATATAACATTCTTTTTGTTATTGTTCGCTTGCATTTTGTTTTCTTACTCATTTACTTTCTTTTTTTGATCTGATTTCTCTTGTGCAGCAAGAGAATTGTATAAATATGTTTATATATATATTGGATTTAACAACTATTTTAATATGTTTAACATATATTGAATTGCTTGCCATCTAGGGGAGAAGCTGGGGGGAAGGAAGGAAAAATTTGGAGCACAAGATTTTGCAAGAATCAATGTTGAAAAATTATCCATGCATATGTTTTGAAAATAAAAAGCTTTAGAAAAAAAGGAAGATAACTCATGTGAGAAAATTTAGAAACAAGAGCAAGGAATGTTGAGGTGAAGGACATTGGGGCATGGAGAGAAAGGAAATTGATAAGGAGTTTGAAAAATAGATTACAATCAGGGCACAGAAAATATAAAATATTATGGTGTTTTTTATTTAACCAGACATAAATTGAGTTTTCTTTTTCTGTCCCTCTGTCTCTTTCTCTATGGGTCTCTGTTTCAAAAAATCATAACAGTTGATAACTTCTTGAATTGTCTTAGTCATAACTCCATTCTTCAAAAGAAGTGAGGAATCATTATGGAGGACATCCATTCTGGATCTGATTCTAACAAAAGAATTGATTGTTCTGATGCATCCTTCTTAAAATTTGTGATTGAAATGTAGTCTGATATGTGCTTTATGGTTTCAAAAAATAAATTCTCCCCCCTCCCGACCCAATTGGGATTAAGTGACTTGCCAGGGTCACAAGTGTTAAGTGTCTGAGGTCACATTTGAACTCAGGTCCTCCTGACATCAGAGCTGATGTTCTATAAGAAAGCAAATTTCAAGGGTTCAGAAAAAAGCTTGATAGACTCCCATGAAATGGTAGCAGGGAAATCAACTCAGAAGAGATAGAAGATACTTAAAAATAGAATTTTGGAGACACAAAGGGAAATTTTTGTGACTTACTTTTATCTTTGTAACCCTGACACAGTGCCTGGCATATAGTAAACATATAATAAATGTTTGTTTATTAATTAATTGGTTGATAATCTAGCTTTATTCTGCCCCAGGTAGAAGGTATTAGCATATATTCTAAGATGCCATTTCCAGCAGCACATTTTAGGAAAATGTTGACAAGTTCAGAGAATGCAGAAGGAACTCAAAATAATGCCATGCAAAGAACTTTGTCATATGGAAGAGAGTTCAGCTTTGTTTTATATAATCTCAAGCATTAAGAGTAGGAACAATAGGTGAGAAGGTACAGAGAGGAAGATTTTTGACTAAAGTTTCCAAACAGAATTATCCCCAAAATAGAATAGACCATCTCAGAAGGAAAGGAGTTACCTTACTGGAAGTCTTCAAGTAAAGGCTATAAGATCAAAAGATCTTATGGGGGAGATTCCTGAGTTTCCTTCCAACTCTGAGATTCTCTGATTTTTATGATCCTAGCACAGAGTTGCCAAAAAAAAGTAAAACTAAATATGAGTTCTTATGTTTGAGATTTTTTTTAAAAAAGGAAGGAAAATATTTCCATATTTTTCATTTTTAAAATATCAAATGTCTGGGTTTAAAACAAGGATAAGAGTCAGAAGGAAAATTTTAAAAGTTTGGATTTAAGTTATTCTTTTTTTATCCCTGAGTTCAAATGGGAAGTCCTAATTTTTGCATCCCTCTAACAAATGACCATATGATATTGATTAGGTTTTCATATTACAAAGAAAATAAAATCTGTATCTGTTTGACACTCCAAATCTAAATAAGAAATGGAAAAAGTCAGTTGATTTTCTGGATATTTAGCATCGTATAGCTCTAGCCAAAGAATAATTCACTAACCTGCCATCTAATCTCTCTGAGAAAAATACTTGAAGTATTCAAATTTTATGAGTTGATTTTTGCTCTGTTTTCTATCAACGGCTCACCTTCTATAGTTTGCCTTGTTAATAACCCATCTGGCCAACTGAGACCAGGAAACAAGTCACCCTTTTTATTGTGCCTTCCTCTTTTATTAATCCCAACTTACAGATCAAGTCTAAAGTCATTGTAATCTAAATGATTTAGGTATTGCAATATTTATTTCCATTCAGACTGGCTAAGGATATTATTTCATGCGCCAGAGAAAACAGCTGTAGCCTAAAAGTTAACTCAGGGATCTCTGAACCAACTCTATGTGGAAATGTAAGGTATCTTAGCATGACTTCATTTTAGACCACTTTACATGAATAGTTGGATCCTGAAGATGATGCAGATTTGGTAAATTGCAGGTGAGTCATTAGGTTTCCAAAAAGTAGGACCAGAATGTGACCAGATGATTTATGAGCCAAATGACAAATTTTTATTAAAAAGCCTACAAGACTAAACAGAGAAACTAAAGAGAACTATAATAAGATGAGCAGAGAGAGTAAAATTGGAAGAAATGGATCATGACAAGGTTCATAAAGGTCAAAGGAACAAAAGATATTTGGGGATATCCAGGACTTATCCCAAACAACCAATGCATTCAAAGAGGGAAATAACAAATGATATGGATACACAATAGACAATGCTATCATTTTTACTTTTATCAAGAGTGATGATGGGTATTCTAAGTGAAATGTTTCTCTCTGTAATCAAAGAAAATGTTACTGACTCATTATCACTAAAATAGTCCCCTTAGTGGATATTGTAGTACATAGCAGAGATGAATTTGTGTTCATCGATTCCTATTCTCTTACCCTTAAAATCAATTTCCTATATGGAATTAATACACAAAAATACTTTTCAAGCACCAATTATGCGTGATAGCATTATACAATAGATGCCATGAAAGACACAAAGTAGTGTATTACACATAATTCTTCTTTCAAGAATTCTTCTGTTTAAAGAGTACAAAGCAAAATTTTTAACCATGTCTGAAGTATTTGCAGTAGACTCTTCTAATTGGTGGTGAGAATGCTAATGTAACATTGTGTTCTTGCTTAAAGGGAAGAGTTGGTAGGGTAGCTTCAGAAACTGAAAAAAACTCTTTAAGAAAGACTGACATAATGAATAAGACCTGGAGTCGGGAAGCCCTGTGTTCAAATTCATCCTCAGATCCATATTCGTTGTGTGACTGTCATATAAAACACTTAAATCTCTGTCTGCCTCAGTTTCCTCATCTGCAAAAAATAGCACCTATCCCCTAAGGTTGTTATGAGACTCATGAGACAATATTTGTAAAGTTCTCAACATTATACCTGGCTCTTCCTTTCTTCTTTCCTTGCTTCATTCCTTCTTTTCTTCCTCCCTTCTTTCATTCCTTTCAGGAAAGGCATAAAGAGAAGGTGGACTTGTGAAGGAAAGCCCATTCTTCAGCATATCCTTGATTTCCAGCTTACATCCCTGGAGAAGGGATCAGCATTGTCACCATCATTTAGAGAGCCTCATGCAAAAAAGCACCAAATGTATTTTGTAATGCAGATTATAGAAAGATAATAAACACATGAAAAATTATGCTGGGAAACTTCAAAGGTACCAACTATGGGAGATAAAAATCAATGGGACTTTACAGGGATTAAATCTAAACTTTGCTTAATTCATACTGTACTATAGGCCATTGATTCTCAAACAATCCAATAGAATGTAAATTCCCTGAAGGCAAACACTTCACCATTCTTTGTATTCTCAGCACCTAGAACAGTGTATATAAAGTACTTGATAAATATTTGTTGGATTAAATTGAACTTCCCAGTCTGCAACCACTTCAGCAAGGGAAAGATCCCAAGAACTACCTACCCTACCTACTTTTATTTGCTAACACAAAATGTTATTATAAAACTTGGATAAATAAGTTTTGATGTCATTATAACTATACTTTGAGACAGTCATTTAGGATTTTCTGAATATAGATTCATATAATAATAATGATAATAGCAGCAAAAATTTATATAGTACCTACTATGTGCTAGTCATTGTGCTAAATGATTTACAAATATTATCTCATTTGACCCTCATAACAACCATGGAAGGTACTTGCTATAATTATCCCATTTTATAGTTAAGAAAATGACTTGTCCAGGGTCACATTGCTATTATGTGTGATATATCTAGGAATAACAGACCCCCTAACTTTATCTCTTTTAGAACTAACCAATTTTATTAGCTAGACACAGGAAACCTAATAAGGTCCATGCATGATATAGTTATTCCACTGTCACTATACTAAACAAGTTCAACAGAAAAAAAGAGGGATAGGTCATATACTCTCATCCACTTATATCATGAATGAACAGGTTTTCTACTGTAATGCCAGAGAAACTGAGTCAAGATAGAGATGGGTTTTTAATCTTTTAATTGTGGAGAGTTTAGGCTAGCAGATCAAATGGAACTCATTCAGAAATCATTCGGTCCAGAGTGACTGGGAACAGCGTTTATATAGAAAAGCAAGCAGGTGACACAAAAGCAAAAAGAATGCAGGTAGATCACCCGGAAGCTCTTATACAAAAAATTGTATTTCTCACAGCCTAAAGTAATAACCGGATGCACATAATGATGGAAATGAATTTTGGATGTATACAATAGTGGGAGTAACAGGATGCATACAGTGATGGGAATGGGCTTAATGGAACCTTTCAGGGTCAGTATTTTGGAGAACAATAATTTACCTTATCTGTAGAAGCACCTCACAGGTGTGATGCCCAAATAAGCAGAAGAACAGAGATAGGCAAGGTCACTCTATAGTCATGCTTGTCACTTTGATCTAGTGTGTAAAGCTAAGTTCAGGTTCTCATGAGAAACTTACAGGGTCCTTTTTGGTTCAGCACTACCTTTTGGCAAAGACAGACTGAAAATAAGGGACACGTTTTTATAAATTATCAATGTTTTATATTTATTTTTACTTTTTTGTTACAACAGATGATTCTATTGGGAGAGTAATTATGTAAAAATAATATCGATAAAATACTATATCTTTTTAAAGGGATGAAAAAAGGAAGTGGCCACAATCAAGATCATCTTCTTGACAACAGAATTCTATTTCAATAAGCAGAGATGCTGTCATCCTTGTTTCAGAGAAACAATTATTTGGAAAGGTAGAAGTTTCCAGATATCTGCCTCATTGAAGGATGTTGAGCTAAAGACTAAAGACATGAGCTACTGATGTCAGCTCCTTGATTCTCCAGACTCAGAGAGTTAAGGACAAAAGAGAAAGTTTTCCCCTCCTCCTCTAATTTCCCTTTACCCTAGTATCTGCTACTTCTCTGACTATTAGCTTGAACTTTGGAGTACAAAATGAGTCAGAGAAAAGGTAGCAAAAAAAAATCATTGTGCTTGGCAATAGACAATGACTTGGGCCAGCCAAATCCAAGTGGCTTGAAAATCTGATCTCTCCTCTGTGTGTTGGCCTGAAACCTGCCACAGCCCCTGATTATGGACAGTTGTTTCCTATTAAGATGTATCATATTTTTTTTCAATCCTGACATTAGTTTCTGTTGGCTGCAGAGAGAGCTAAGTGTCTGTGAGGGCAAGAGAAGGATGCTTTCTTCACAGCCCACACCAAGCTGCTCAGCAGATGCTTTATACACAGTTTGCTGAGAGCTGGATTTGGAAACCAGTCACAGCACTTGCATCTCTGTTCACATTCCATCAGGTCTTATCCAACTGAATTCCTAGCCTTCATAAATCACAGAGTTTTCTCCCTTCTAAAGCTATTTCTTTTGAGAAACAGAAAGGTAGCCATAAGGTCAAACAAAGAGATAAATTCATATGAATTATTATTTTGAGATTGGACCAATGATTTCACTAAATAAGGAACTCCTAGATGAAGAAATTCTCCCCAGGAGTGCAGATTTGAGCCTTCTCTGCAATTATGGTTTTAGAGAGCACTGAGAGTTTAAGAGACTTGCCCAAGGTCACACAACTAGGACATGTCGGAGGCAGGACTCAAACCCAGATCTCAATTTCATAGCACTTTACTATGTTGCTTCTAATGATAGAATCAAATCTTATAATAGTAAATTATATTAAGTGCTAGTCTTGGAGTCAGGAAGACCCAATCTGACCAAAGATTTGAGGCTATGTGATCCTGAGCAACTCATTTAACTTCTATATGCCTCAATTTCCAAAAATGTAAAATGGGAATAAAGGAGTACTTACTTCTCAGAGTTGTTGTGATGATCAAATGGGATCCTATTTGTAAAGCACCTAGCACAGTGCCTAGAACATAATTTGAAGAGACTTCAAGACTCTCATCCAACTTACTTAATTTAAGTAAGAAACTATGAGGCAGAGAGGTTATGACTTGACTATCATCACAGATACTAGGGAGCAGAGATACATTTTAGTACCTAAAATGAAATACTCTAAGCAACAGAGCCAATGTTTAAACATAGGTGTTCTAACTCCCAATGGTGCTCTATTCCACTATGCCCTCTAATGTTTAGGAATCATTCCTCCTTGAGCTACTTCTAATTTAACAGCATACATTTAAGGACCAGAAAAATCTTTAAGATCCAAAGGAACTCTCTAATGGTGAAAAATCATGTATTATAACTTGCCATGAAGAAGATATTTGAGGGAAAGGAGTTCTACTCAGTCCCACTCAAATCTCCCTTTGAAGTTGGCTGCCTCATTTACTTGTACCTAAGAAGTTCTGTCAGATGAGGATACTGGATTAAGTTAATATTTCCCAACTAAAACAATGCTGCATATGTTCTCGATGATCTCTAAAACCATATGTATACCACAAAATCCACTAAGACAACTAATTCTTATACCACACATTATTTTATCAGCTCAGTTCAGCAACTCTCTCTAGTTAGAGGGCAGTTCTAGGGGGATGGGAGAAGGTGTGAGTCTGTGGCAGGAGGTAGAATCAGGGGTCAGACTGCTTAAAAGGAAAACAAAAGAACAAAGAAGCACCTTAATGGGACCTCAAGATAGGAGGAAGACAGCTAGGATAGAATACTGATCCTGGAGTCAGGAAAACCTGAATTCAAATCCTGCTGCAGACTCTTACTAGCCAAGTGACTCTGGAAAAGTCACTTGTCTCTGCCTCACTACTGGCACTTCACAGGTTTGTTGTAAAGATCAAATGAATACATTTAATAAATGCTTGTTCTTCTCCCCTTTACTACCTGATACTCTTTGTGGTCATTTGTCCCCAGGGCAGCCTGGAGTATAGAGAACCACGGAGAACTCAAAAGGAAGGAGATAATAATGTGATGTGTTATGAAAAGTGTGGTGAATCTAAAGATAAAAAATCTGGGTTCAAATCCTGACTCAACAACATGCTACCCACATGACTTGCAATCATTTCAAGATTTTTATTTAATGGAAACTTAATTCTAAGTTGCAGCTGCATGTTCTTTCCATACTTCAGAGCCCTCATCTGTAAAACAAAGGGATGTGACTCATTTACTTTTACAATTGCTTTTCCTTCTAAATTCTGTGAAGAGAGCAGTTTTTGTCAGTTCATAGGAACCGTGTGGGATGACAAAGTTAGAGCTGGAAGGAACTTCAGTGATAATTTAGTCTGACTTTCTCATTTACAGATGAGGAGCCAAGTAAAGGTCATGCAGATAGCAAAGTAGGAGAACCTACACTGAAATCTGTGTCCTCTCCCTCCAGATGCAGAACTCTAGCCATTGAACAAAGTTCTTCACTAGTAAAAGCGTGGTGAGTGAGGTATAGTAGAACCAGTTTTTTCCAATTGTAAGATTCTGTGATTTAATAAACTTATTTATTAGACACAAGCTTTTCTTGGAAACAGATGCTTAAGGAAGTGAAGGAGACTTCAAATCCCTCTTTTTTCCCCCTTTATCACTGAAATAAAACTGAGATGCTGGCATGTTTGGAAACAAATTTTCCAATTTCTCTTTTCCCTGCATGACCAGATGAAAATGGAGTCACTTGATTACATCATCTCCATTCAGAAAATCATGTTTTCTTGTTAGATTGATTTCCTACTGGACCCCAAGTTCATAGCCATCTGTCTGACATATAATAAAACAATTGTGACACACACCAATCTTCTGGGATGTCTGGTTAAAATCCTTAACTGCCAAACCTTTTCCAGGAACAAAGAAGGCCCTGTGGAGACTGAATGCCATTTTGGGAGTGGTCACCCATGTCTCCCCTTCCTCACTCCTTCCTTTCCAGCCTTCTGCACCTGGGTAGCTGCCCAGTTCACTTGCTGGACAACACCAGCCCTGTTAATCCACAATCAGGCCTATTATGCACTCAGTGACTGCCTGTTTCCAGTGGCCCCTCACTGCCTGTCAACTGGGCCAGTTGAGCTAAACTGTGCTATGCTGTACTCTACTACACTGCACTGTTCTGCAGCAACTGTCCCTGGCAAGGAGCCCAAAGCAGGAAGGTAACTGGGACATTGGGTTACTGCTTACATTTAAAGCCTGGAGATCAGAAATTACTTTACCAAAAGATCATTGGGGGGGCAGAAAAAAAATAAGAATATTAGGGGAACACATAAGAAATTTCCAGCTGGAAATTACCTTAGGGAGCATCCATTCTGGCTACTTCAAGGTCCAAGTAAGGGATCTGAAGCTCAAAAAGGTTAAATAATTTTCTTAAGGCGACACAGCTAATAGTAGAGGACTAAAGTTTCAGATTTCCTGACTTTCATTTGTAAAGTGCCTAGATCTTACATCTCTTAAGATCTTTTACATCTGTACAAGAGAAGTGAAAGATATTACCTATCTTCATGTCTCGTTGCCGCACAGAATCAGGTGAAAGTAATCATTGATTCCTGGCAGTTAAAATAATAGTAATAAAGAGGAAGGCTGATAGCGTGGAAAGATTAGATCCACCACAGCTAATTCTCCTGTAGGGTTAAATGTTCCTGCATTTATGGTGTTGAATGTCTGGATGGGTATACAAGTCACTTGAATCAATCATATTGTAATCAAGGGCTCAATTCTATGGTTCTCATTGTAAGCAGCAAAAGTTTAAAGAAGGGAGAGATGAGGATGGGCTTGCACTAGTTAGGAAAAGCTTAGGGAAAAGAGGAGGAATTGTGAATTGTGTCCTGAGAGATGATAGAAATTTTAAATGCACAGAAGAGTGGTACAAACAAATTCTAAGCATGTTGAATAATGTTAAATCCAAGTAGGCAAGAAGCAGCATGACATTTGGAACAGTGAAGAAATTATCTAATTTGCATAGATCAGGGGACTTCTGTAAAAGAACAGTAGGAAATTAAGTTGGATACTATGTTTACTGTTATGGGAGCCAAACAAAAATCAAAACAGAACATGAAGACTAAGTCCCTGTCCTCAAGGTCCTTATGATTACTTTGTTACTTTTGTTCCTGTTCTACCCTTTTACCTTTAATTTCAGCTTGTGTCCTATTCAAAAATGGAAGGAAATAAAATATGAGCACTGGCTGTATTATTTCTTCCTCAGCTTGGGGTATTACTGCATTTTAAATTCCTTTCTTCACCATCTCATAGCCTAACATTCAACACTATAAATGCAGTAACATCTAACCCTACAAGAGAGTCAGCTGTGGTAAATGTAATCTTTCCACACCATCCATCTGTCTCCCTGCTTTGAAATTATCACTTTAACTATCAGGCAGCAATGATTATCTTCACCTGATTCTATCCAGGAAAGAGATAGGGGTCCTTGGAGGCAATGTTCTTCTAGCAATACCTTTGCTAGGAAATATTCTCATAAACGACTTTCAATGTCTTGGTTCTGCCTTTCTCTATGGATAATGCCAGCTCATTATGAAGGGATGTGTGGATTTACCCAATGAAAAATCACTGAACTTTTGAGCTGCCATACATAGGCAAACCCTACCTGTCCTCTGATCTCACTATATATTTCAGTGAGATCTAGTCACAGGACCTTAGCCTAACAGAGATGATTCCCTACAGAAATAGAAAAGCATGTGGATATTGTACATAGTAATTCTGATTTTTAGTGTAAACTTAGCATATTAACATAGACTGGTGACTTAAATAATCAGCAAATAGTTCATAATAACAACTAAAACAATGAATAATAATAAAAAATATCATTAAAGCAACTACAAGTTTTTCATTCTCTTAGCCCCTAGAAATTCCAAATAGGAATTGCTTTTCACTTAGGTATCCCAGGAAACAAATAATTCAGCCCTTTTTTGAGTGAGTAGAAAATTGTAAAAACATAGTTTTAAAACTCAATGTTAAGACTCACAAATTTCTACAGATAGTCTGGACCTGAGATTTGTGGCACAGGGAATAGATTCAATATCTGCATAGATTCAGAGAAGACTGAAACTTTTGTCTTAGTTGTTCTGTCCTTGGCACAGATCTCTGACCTCCCTCAGATGCAGCTAGCTCATCATGCAAGAAGCATTTGGGTGAACACAATAGTTTTAATTTCAAGTCCATTCATTATAAAGCCTTGATCACACCAAGTTCACTTCTGGTTGGGGCATAGCCCATAAATGAGTTGTTCCCTTGTTTGTGGGACAAAGTGTCTCAACTGCTGGGTCAATGACCCCTTACTGGACTCAACTGCCGTGGTTTTCGGCAGACACTATGGACTCTTATTTAGCCTTACCTCTTATGGCTCTCCTAATACTTGACCAGCTTACAAGATCATGATTTGGAACATTCTGTCACTGACAGTAATTCACCAAAGAGAGCAAAAAATAGAGGTGAAACAGAAGAAATATAGATGCTTCAGTATGGTCACCCAAATATGGAGATATGGCAGTCAAAGCAGCACCCACCATAGCCACTACCTCTCTCCACACTTGAAATATATCCATTAGCTCTTTTCACTCAAAAACTACCAATGAGACACAGACCAATGCCTTCTGAATGCACATTCAGTTCCCACTTAGGAGTCACTTAAAAGACTTTCCATCATCACATATTAAGCTGAAATCAGAGGCAAAGTCCCCGAAGAAGCAGGATCACCAAATTTCCAGGTGGGCTGTTAAGAGGCAGAGTAGATTGTATATTGTTGTGGTACAGATTACTGATGGAACTGGGGCAATAAACTCCCAACATTCTCATAATACCAGCTGATACTATTTCAGCCAATGAAAGCCAAGGTGCAGTCCTGAGGTAGCTTGATCTGGGACTTGTTATACGTCTTTTGGGCAAGAAAAATAATACAGTTTTTAACACTTTAATGGGCAGCTCCTGAGATTTTCTTAGCTATGTATTTTCACTCTTTTTACTAAAGACTTCATCTGTTTTTATTTTCCTGGATTTCTTTTAACTGCCTTAGAAACTGCTTAAGGGAGAGGATAAGATTTTAGAATATGTATTTATTTATTTATTTTGCAGAGACAATTGGGGTTAAGTAACTTGTCCAGAGTCACACAGCTAGAAAGTATTAAGTGTCTAAGAACACATTTGAACTCAGGTCCTCCTGACTTCAGGGCTGGTGGTCTATCCACTGCACCACCTAGCTGCCCTAGAATATGTATTTATTAAAGAAATTGAGTCTTTAGGGTTTAAGGAATCTATTGTACCAGATGCAGAGTCAGACAATCTTGGACATGCATGTTCTGATTGTATGGGATAAAAATACGATTCCTGATTCAAAATCATTGCTCAGAGATCTCTCAAAGTGAAGATTAGAAATTTATTTGAATTTCTCGAAATTCTGGACAGTCATTCTTCTCCCGGGCACGCCAAGGAGAAGAGGGAGAGCCACTTTTTCTCATTTTAGGTTCATCCTTATAGAGAGGGGGAGAATGTTATGTTGTGGTCCACATTTCACATCCCTCTCTCTGGGTGTATATGGCTTTCTTCAGTGAACAATTGGAGCTGGTTTGAAACATTTCATTGTTGAAGAGAGCCATGTCCATCAGAATTGATCATCATATAGTCTTGTTGTTGCCGTGTATAATGATCTCCTGGTTCTGCTCATCTCACTCAGCATCAGTTCATGCAAGTCTCTCCAGGCCTCTCTGAAATCGTCCTGCTGGTCGTTTCTTACAGAGCAATAATATTCCATAACATTCATATACCATAATTTACCACTACAAAGAGGGCTAGAAACTAGAAATTGAATAGATGCCCTTCAATTGGAGAGTGGCTGAATAAATTATGGTATGGATATGGACATGACAAGGAGAAGAGGGGGTGCCGCTTTTTCTCATTTTAGGCTCATCCTTATAGACAAAGAGGGGGAGGCCCACAACCTGGACCTGCCAATCTCCAGAACAAAGCACTTCCCGCCCACTCAAGGCCCGAAGATTTCAAGCAGACCTTTTGCAAATAGGTAAATAGCAGATAGGTTCCAGTCAGCCTGGTCTGCCTTTGATAGTCTAAAAAGCCACAATTTATCTCTTCCTGCAATTGGGTTCCCAATGAAAAACCCCATCAATCTCTCACAATCATTATTCTGAGAAATCCTCAGTTTCCCATCTCACTCATGATGAACTGGGATGTTATTGAACTTGGGGATCATATATTTCACAGGTTCTCAACCTAGGGTCAACCAAGGGATCTATGAATATATTCTAGGTCTGAACTTGCATGATAATTTTCAGATTCCCAAGGTGAATTGTTAAGTATTTGTACAGAAATTATACTAGTTCTAACTCTTTAATTATCTTTGAGGTGCATCACTTCCCTCAATCTAAATATAGTTTAATCTGTAACTTGATTTAGTTTACCTATAAAATCTGTTTAATTACTTGATTTTTTTAGGGAATGTATGAGATTATAATTCTGTTGAAATTTGTTCAATTTTTATGGAAAAAGAATGTACTAGATTGCTATATGTTTTTATTTCTGTCTGACAATTTTTATCTATAAAAAGCCTCCTTAGGAAATTAATCTTAGTTTAGGGTTATTTCTTACCTATAGAATTTGAGTTTAAGCATAATAAAATCTGGGTTTTTCCTTTTATAATTTCTTCATTGTGATAGATTTATTTAGTAGTAATAACTCTCACAAACAAAAAAAAACCTTTTAATTTTCAGTCACATATAACTTAAATTTAGCATTTTCCTTCAGTTATAAATGTAAGCAATAAACATTCCAAGGTATCCAGAGGCTTCAGACTCAACAGGGTTCAAAATTTTTAAAAGGTTAAGAATTGCTCTGTTCCCTTGGTTGGCAAAGACTTTATTATGCAAGTTTTTAAAAGAATCATTAGAGTTTCTTTTTTCCTTCCTCCTTTAATCCCTTTATTTCTAAGCATTGTATTTTTGAATACACAGTCCTTATGGAAAAGTTGCTTAAAGTATAATTATCCTAACTCTACTGAGAGCCAGTGTGTTTTTGTTACTGATAAAGGGATGATATTTTCATGCAGACTTGTAAAATATTTTTTGTCAAATATATCTCTAAGGCTTAGGGAGAAAACTGCATGTGTAGGTCCTCAAAATACCAATGTATGTGAAATAATTCCTTTCAAAGATAAACTCCCAGATCTTTGGGACATAAATTATGTTAAGACAACACTGTTTATAAAGGTTCACATTACCTATGCCTGTGGGGGAATCTGTCATTTATTACCATTTTAATACTATGGGTGGGTAGAAAAGGTAATCATTTCCCAGAACAAGGATAGCTATAATGGTTCCATAGGACTAAACTAGGAGTCAGAAAAAATGGAAATATCCAGACTTCAGGGTTACCAGTTTTGTTACCTACATTGCTTTAACTTGTCTTGTCTCAGTTTTATCATCTATGAAATATAGGTGATACTGATATGCTTAAATCACAGTATTATTCTAAGAATCCAATGATATAATGTACATAAAAGCATTTTAAAAAACAGATTTACTTAGTGCTTAGCATAGTATGGTACCTTACATTAAGAAAGCCTTCTCAATGAACTTTTTGAAGGGAAGAATATTCAAGACAAAGACTCTTGTTCTAATACATATATTCACAAAGTTTTTAACTCTATAATCCCCAAATAATCCCTCCACCAAAAATTGAAGGGGTGTGTGTGTGTGTGTGTGTGTGTGTGTGTGTGTGTGTGTGTGTGTGTAACTGAGAAGAGAAAAGAAGGAAATGATCATGAAAGCAATTTTTTTTAAAAGCTTCCTTTTCAGTTTCTTTAGGAATATTAAGAAATCCTATTTTTTTTTTCAGATTTTCAGATTTTTCTCTTTAAGAAAGAACAAAAGTTAAGACCTTGAAATGGAATAAAGAATAATGGAATAAATCTCTATTTGGGATGATTGTGTTTCTTACCCTCTAAAATGATTGCCAAGACCCACCCAGGATGGAGTTTTCTCTTTTGAAATTCAAGGTAAAAATACCAATCATAGGAAGGAAATTTTTGAGGGAAAATGGTCTGGGAAAGAACTAAATTGTGACTGTTCTAGAATGTTAATCCCAAACTGTATTTTAACATATTGTGACCTTTTTCTTGTTTAAGAGTTCTATAATTGAAACTTCAGATCTTGGGGCAAAGAGTTATGCAAAAAAGTGTGGAGAAGGCTGCCATTTTCACTATCTTCCTCTCCAAGCAAGAAATGGTTTGAATATAGATTAATATTAGAATTAATGAAATTATTTCTTGCTGACTTGAGTGTAAATCTTAAGAGTATGCCCTTTGTAATTTTTTTTTCCTTTGAGAATGCCTGTCTACAAACATTTGAAAGAATCTCTTAGTCATAGATTTAGACCTGGAAGAGAAATTAAAATTCATTTAGTCCATACCTTCATTTTATGTATGGTGAAACAAGCCCAGAGAGGGTAGATGATTTGTCAAGATCATATACATAGTAAATAGCAGAGTCATTAGCCAAGTCAATTTTTACCTAAGGTATGGTACATCTAAAGTTGAACCTGAATTGATCTTCAAATACCTGGAGAGTTCCATATGGAAAAAAATTATATTTGATTTGCTTGGTCTCAGAAGGCAGAATGTTGAGGGTTCAATAAGTTGAAGTTATAGAGAGACTAGTTTTAGCTCAATGTTAAGAAAATCTTTCCAACAATTATAGCTATCCAAAAATATAATGGATTGCCTTAAAAAGGAAGGTTACTTGTCATTGTAGTCAAGTGGAGGCTAGTTGACCATATGTTAGGGATGTTGCAAGGAGTTTCATGCTTTAGATATAGTTATTTAAACCTAGGAAAACTTATCAACTCCAACATTTTATGATTCCATGTATAGCGGGCAGTCCAAATCTGTTTCTATACCTTCAGTAATGCTTTTCTTTTAAGGAAGTGACTTAATGTTTTATTTTTTTTTCAATTAGAGTAAACATACCAATTCCCACAAGGGGTCCTTTTAAGTAATCAGTCAAAGGGACTCCTCAGTTTTCCTCTGGATCATACTGGGATAGTCTTCCTTAAATGGTCAATGAATTTGTACTGGCCATCAAAGGGTACTCATTTTGCAGACATCTACTTCTTTGCTTTTAGTATCAAACCCAAATTTTCAGTGGTAGTATCAAAAGGTCTGATATAACTTTGGGGATGGAGGGAGAAGTATATATTTAATCTAGGGAAAGAAAGGAAGTATTACTTAAAACATTAAGGTTATAAATAAATTCTCATCTTATCTATCTAGGCTTTTCTGTCTAAACTCATAATTTAGATATACACACAGACATACTTATTTTCTCCCTGTCCCTCTCCCTCTCTCCCTTCTGGATTAAGTTTTAGCTTCTATGATCACATGTAGCCTTTGTAGAAGCAATATCCTAACGCCTCTGTGCATAAACTCATTTCTCCTTAAAATTAAGGCCTAGACTATCAGGGGATATAAGGGATGGGGGAAAGAGAAGGAGGGGCAAGAGAATCTGGGAAGGTGTTGGGGCGGAGACAGTGAGGAGGGGAAGGAGGAGGATGAAAAATAGCAGCATTCTCCAACTTCTCTAATTGGCAGGCTGGATCCCCAGAGGATAGTAACTATTACTCTCAGGGTTCTAGAAATAGCTCTCAAAGACTATGCTTCTCCTATTGTAGGTCCAGAGTACCAAATGCAGTAGATCCCATTGACAGTCATCCAATAGTCTCAGGTTGATATTTTTGTTTGTGTTTTTTGTTTTCTTTACCAAACGTATTTGCTCAGAAAACATAATCAAGTTAATACAAAATGTTCTGCTGAAAACTTGGTCTACTCCCTCCCACAAATACATACAGCATCCATGGAAGCAGTAAGCTTAAACACAGACCACAATAGTACTGAAGCACGTGTAAGAAATTTGTTTGACAAGACATGCTCTGGAAATCTTCTGTGTAGAGACCTCATGCAGAACTCTTGATGTTGCCCTTTCAGTCTCAGGAAGGGGACTAATGACATCACCAGAGTGGGTGATGTCTTGGCTTGCTCAGGAATTGGATTTAAGTGAAGCAAAGTTGTTTAAAGTCATCAGACTAATTCTCTCTAGTCAGTCATCAAAGTCCAGTGTCAAGACAAAAGTTAAGATGACTGAACATGGCTTAGGATGCACTGAGACCTTGGCCTTGTTAAATATCCTCTTTCTATTAGCAAGTAAATCTCTTTTTATTAACTGATGAAAGACCCACTCCTGTCTGTGTTCCAGTACTGAACCTGAATTATTAGTGCACTGGTATGAGTCAGGGCCACTCCAGAAGAAAAGCATAAAATGAAGAAAAGAGATCAAGTGCACCTATATGGACATATCTATCTTTAGTCATCCACTAAACCCCTTTCACACACCCCCTGAGAAAAATTAAAATATTTATTATTTAGTAACCAACATTTCCATGTGATTCAACCTTTTCCTCATCTTTAAAGATCTCATTTCCAAAGGAAGGAAGTTTCCAAAGGGTGTGATCAAGGGTATGGTCCCAAGGCATCTGCTTCCCAGCTTGGGCTGGGCATCCCAATTCTGTTTACCCTGTAAGTACAGAAGCCAGCCTGAGCTGGGCCCTCCCCTGGGGATGACTCTTGTGTTCTTACTTTTCCTAATCAAAGTTTGGAGTGACTAGTTCTTCCCTGGGATAGTCAAAAACAAAGAAAATCTGATCAAGATGACTTGTTTTTCAACCCAACATTGCTAGAGGTGTCTGGATTTCATAAAACTGCTAACATTCCTTAAGTATCAAATTGGAGTATAATCAGTCATATTTAAAGCTCAAATTACTTTCACCAGATGCAAATTAGTCCTACCCAGCTCCTAACAAATAAATAATAGAAAGCTGAGAATTTTTAGCTCACCTCATTTAAATGTCTACCAATCTAGATTGCTTGGCTTTGCCAGGGAAGGGACAAGCAATCAGAAGGAAGACACACCCAGGATTTAATAGATTGTCCTCTCTTAACTCTAGCCTTTTGGCACAAATGGAGGCAGATCAAACACCCATTTACTAATAGGTTGGGAGAGGGGGGTTATTAATAAATCATATCTCACTAGAAAAGTGTGA
>JAJPUD010000683.1:255104-310506 GCA_023553655.1 Myrmecobius fasciatus | reverse complement strand
GTCTCAAGTCACAATTAGGACATAGATAGAGGCCACATTCTGATGAGAGGTCTTCATTCAATCTATCCCATAAAATCTCACCTCTTATTCATTAACTTTTGAAGACCTCCCACCCCATTTTTCATACATTTCCTCAACCATCTTTTCCTCAGTCTCCAATCCCACAGGACCCGTTTGTCCTTTTTCTCTACTGGGATCTATCCTCATCCTTTTAATACTCCAGGTTGTTCAATCTTTACCCTCTTGAGCAGTGATGCCTGTACTACCCTTGTGATAAGCTGTATCACACAGGGGAGGCAGGCAGAGAGTAATGGCTCCACTTAAAGCATGCAGCAGCAACCAAAGAATCCTAACCCTGTTTCCAGCTGCCTCCAGAACAAGACCACCAAGAGGTATTAAATGGTGAGGACCAGGTTTGGAATGGGACATGGGCCAATTTTCTGATGTCATCAGCAGTTTCCTTCACTATCTGTCCATTATCATCAATTTTTCATAGCAAGTGGATAGATTTATTTCCCATAAACCCCACCTTCTTTAGCCAACAAGTAGTCTAATACCAATCTATGGTGGATTACTGCTTCTCTAGTCTGAGTGTTGTGGTCTGTTAACAAATCCAATGCCTTTGTCATCTGATTAGTAATTATTTCGACCATGGCCTGGGTTCTAATGAGTCTATTCAGAATACAAACTGGGGTTCTGTACCCCTAACTCCCATAAAAATGCTATCTGGAAAGTCAGCAACAACAGAAATGCTAAAAGAAACAAATAGGCATATGCATCTAGCAGCAGATAGACGAGTAAGCCAAAAACTCACTTACCTACTTATTTAGGATATAATGACCACATATTTTCAGATAGGAAACTAGAAGATCTTACATCATAGCTTCTACTGACCATCTGCCCTGATTATATCGAAAACTTGTCCTTTCAGGCCTCATCCTGAGAACACATATATTAAAGGATAAAGCATACTTAGCTCAGTTTAACTTTAGGTAATTGTATGCAATAACAATTCCACCTTATAGTCCCACCTTAAAGTTCCACCATTGCAGAATGGTGGAGACTCAGGAATAATTAGTTAGGTTCTTACTCAAAGAAACACCACTAGGAAACTGAATCAGAAGGATAACATCTTAAGTGGAGGCCAACATTGTCCTCCCAATTCTTGTCCAGATTCTAATCTCCGCCTGTAACAATTCAGGATCACATTCCTCTGAATAGTTTGTAGCATATTCTTTTCGGATGATGGATTACTGGCTTGATGATCCATCAGACAATCACACCTGAATTTAAAACTCCAAATAATATCAGCTACAATCCCAAAAGACTTTATCTCAAATGGAAAGTCTCATTAATTAAAGCTTCAGGTGAATTTAGCTCTCAAGGATCACATATTCTAAATAAGTATTGAATATAATTTTACATTCATAACAGTAAGTGATTCATCCTAGAAAGTTCACAGTTTATCTTCATATCTAAGTAGATGGTTTTAAATTCAACATTACGCAAATTATTTTACTTTAAGATGCTCAATAACCAATCTATCGCAAAACGTGTTCAGGTATTAACCATATTCAAAGGAACAAAGACATAGACCACTGTTCTCAGAATCTTCCTAACCAATGGGAACTTTAAGGTAACTCAATACAACCAATTAAAAGTCACATAGAATATAGAATATACTGTCCTAATTTCACATTAAAGAACACTATCAGAATTACCAATAATGATTTCTTCATTGAAAAAAAATTTTAATTCAACTTCTTCCAATCAAGGAATCCCTATAAAACTTTTCTGGAAATATAAATAACAGGTACAACACCAATATTGTTAAAATTCTTCTGAGCACAATTAATCTCCCCTCTCACCAAAATATTCCTAATTTCCCTGGTGCAAAATCAATTTTAGAGGTTACAAATTGTCCTCCGAAGGTCCCTCCACAGGTGCTTTAATCCTGTTGTTCTCAGCCTTCAGAACTGCAGTCTCAGTCATCTGTAACATCTGGTAAAGTCCTTTCAACTCTACTTCTTCAAGACTTCTCCTGGAACTGCAACCTCCAAAGGTGTTGTTTGGGCCAGCAATTCTTGCTCCTAAGGGCTAAAAGGGATGAGGACACTGTCAGTATATAATTCCTTAAAAACTTATCTTTTATTTCAAAAGAGGGTTTTTCCCCTTTCTCCTCCCAAGTAAAATAAATCAAACAGCATCTCATAGGGGAAAATCCCAGATCACCTCTGGGGACAGTTCTAATTATTTAAGAAAGCAATAGGCAAACATTTGGTCCAAGGCAATTTAGTCTATCATTAATCTTAAGAATCAGATTCATTCTTTCCACTTTCCCTGATGAAGGCAGATGCCCAGGTATGTGGAATTGCCACTTAATTTGTAATTCCTCCCCATTATATCTTATAAAACCTTAAAAGTAAAGTATGTTCCATTATCAGAAACATTGGTCTCTCTACCAATCCATACAGAAACAAAGAATACTAGTCAATAACACACTCTTATTAGGTACTTAAATGTGAAGTCTCAAGATTTTATCCATATTAAAATCCACATAATTAAACTCCTTGAGAGTAGAGATTGTTTTTGCCTTTTAATTGTATCATTAGCACTTATCACAGTACCTACCACATCTTATATGCCTAATAATATTTAATGACTGTTTCTATGCCTTCATTCTCATCTCCATATATCCAACAGTATCACTCCTCCCTCTGAGAGTTTGTCTCACAGGTACTGCCTGGCCAATGAGGGTCTAGTCCTTATAACATGAAACAAAATGTTCTTTCTTGTGTGAACCCACATGGTAGCTTCGTGAGTCTGCTTTCAGAGATGTGTTATTGAAGAACCCTATTTCAAAGCATGTGCAGGTATCCCCAGACTGGCTTCTGCCAGCTTACAAAAGTTTTTTAATTGGCTGCTGAGCTAGGAATGAAATTGCATCCCAAAAGCTTGAATAGACTTTTGAGTGAGGAGAAAGTAGAAAACCAGCAAACCTCCAGGTGGGTGGAGAATTGAATGTAACTGAAGTGACAGTGACTTCCTATCTGTTGCTGTGGTCCTTTCTCCCGATCTAACACATGGCCATGAAGATATGGTGTCACATGTTTCTCTCTCTCTTATGTATGTTCTTTTTTTCCCCTCTTACATGAAATAATATCAGAGATGAAAGAAACCATGTAATGATCTTGAAAGTTTCAAAATGTTGAAAAGCCACCTGAGGTTTGGCAATTGGAGTCCTATCAGAGACTGTTGGTAACCTCAGCAGAGGAATCTATCAAGGAGGGATCTACTTGATCCAGCCCAGCAATGGATTGACCCAGCAGTCTGTAGGTCTCACTGTCCTACAACTAAGAGAGCAACTCATCCATCAGTTATACCACAATTCCCAAAAGTGAACTTTAGCGGGGGGAGGGAGGAATATTTGGTGTGAATACTTTAAGTTTGAGCCCATTCACCCAACTACAATATGAATGTATAGAGGAGACAATATACCCAGTTTGGAGAGATCTCTCCTTGCTATACTTTCTCAGTAAATATCCCTCTGGGGGGAAAAATGCTAATTGATGTTAACTGATATTGAAGAGAGATCAATGGGCCAAAATTGTACTGGAGCAGCACTCTCTGGTTAAATGCTCTAGAGGGGAAACACATTGGAGAGGAATTTGTGTGCAATAGTAATATAAAATTTCTCTACCCCACCCCAAACTCTTGATGTTACCTCTAGAATCATCAGGAGAAAAAATAGCTGAGCTCTGGAAACCTAATCCATTCTTGCAGGGGTGAGAGGTGGGAGCAAAATTTAAGAGTGTGAGCTTGGAGCCTATTACTACAACCATAAATCTTTAGACTGGAAAAGGGGAATCTAAAAGGAAGTGGGGATGGGGGAGTCAGGTCAGCCCATTCACATGAGCTTGAAGAGTCTAAGCATAGCTAAAGGAATCAGAAAAAAATAAGGTTTCTTTGGGACAATAGAAAAAGGGATCTATTTTCTGGAATCATTTCCCATAAGAAGACAGTAACATTCCTGAGACCTCTTAAAGGTGTAGACTAGAATCTTCTTTTCCTATCCAGAAGTACTATATATTAAGACACATTTCTACATGAAGAGCAAAGATAGCTGTATATCTATCAAGATTTATTAGATAAGTCTCTAATGAGATGAAATGCTCAGAGAAAGTAGCTACATTCATTTATTCAAAGACAAGACTTCATTTGAAATAAATAGTCAAAGAAGGGATTCTATCAGACTTCTATTATGAAGCAAATGTGATAGTAATACATAAAATCAGGAAGAATAAAAACAGAAAAAGAACATTGTAAATCAATTTCATTAATGGATACAAGATGATAAAGATTGTACATTCTAACCAAGTGATTTATACCAGGGATGCGGGGATAATTTAACATAAGGAAAACAATAAACATAATTGGTCTTATAATAGATGCTTTTGATAAAGAAGAATATTCATTTCTATTAAAAAAATTGAAAATTAAAAAAAAAGACAAGACTTGAATCCTGGTCTTCTTGGCTTTAAGGACTGTTCTCTATCTGTATGCAGCACTGCCACTCTAGGAGGTCACATTTATAATGTTACAGAAGGAATTCTGTTAGCTCCCTAGCCAAATAGAAAGATCTTTGAGAAAAGAGAGCCTCATATATACCTTCTACATTATTAAGTAGGCATTAGGCTTAACTGAAGGGTCATTGGTCCTCCACAGAATTTATTTTCCTGACTTTAAGGCAAGCCACCCTGTATCAGTCCTATTCCGATGCTTCATGGCATGAAGCCTTGGTATGGGAGACTATGCCTGTGATAAACTCCAGCTGGTCTTGTTAAACTGAAAAAGCTTCTAGTAATATCCAACATCTGTCTTTCAATGATTAGACTAGCTAAATTCTGAGAGAGGTTGTTGTGCCACAGTTCCCATGTCTGTTTCCCTCAATTGCTCTGTTTCGGTTTCCGTTGATTGTTCTGCCCCCAAATAGCAACCTCCTTCCTTCTGACCATCAGAAATAATTGGACTCACATTCCAAAAAAGTCATAAAACCTCCAGATGGTCAGCCTCGACATACCCCTTATTTTTTGGCTCCAGACTTACTGTCTTCCAGTTTCTGTCCCAAGCTTCATGTACTCCCTACCTGTCAAAATTGAATTCATAGTTTCCTTGGACCCCAGATGTCCCTGCACTTTCTCAGCTTTTCCCATGAGTTCTTGAGCTATGGAAACTATAAAATCCATGATGGCACCTCAATGAGCTGCTGAATACTTGGTGACATTAGTCCTATTCAGTCGGCTGGCATGTCTGTCAGTCTAAAATCACAATGGACTGTGTGCTTTGAGACAAGAGTCCCAGCAGTCCCAATCCATAACTATGGATTCTAAACTCTCAGTTAACATCAATAAAGTATTAACTAATCTCCAATGTGTGATACTGCCTCAGTTTCTCCCTGAGCATTACAAGGTACACTACTAGAACTTCATCCACCAGGAAATGAAATTAAAGCATGGAGTGACTGAATGTTCATATTGGGAAGAAACACCCATCACACCAATAAAGGCATGTTTCCTTATTTCTTATTATTATTAGTAATAGTGTTTTATTATTTTACTACTGAAGAAGGGGAGGTCAAAGAAGGGGAGTCAACTCTTATAGAAAGTATTGATTTCCCCCTACCTCCCTCAGTCTCACTCTAAATAAAGTTCTAAAACAATAATTCTTCCACTAATTATTATTTGGAAGTAGGGAAGAATATAAGTGGATTTAAGCAGAGTAGAGGGGGAAAAAAAAACCAAAAACTGGAAACAAAGTGTCCCAAAGTACTGGAGAAGTGGTTCTCAAATTTTCTTGTCTCAAGATCCCTTTACACAAATTTAATTCTCTCTCAATTTAAAAATTGAGAATTGCCTCAAAGGACTTTTGTTCTATGTAAAGTTATATCTATTGATATTTACATGTTCTAAATTAAAACATTTTAAGTATTTTTATAAAAATAGTTTTGACCTGGGAACTTTCTGAAAAGGTCTCAGGATCTCCCAGGGGTACCAGGACTACAGTTTAAGAACCACTACCTTGGTGAAAAGACAAATTGTGCCATGTGGAATAGCACTGAGCCACAACAAACATTAAACACGAGAAATTTAGAGAAGCACGGGAAGTTCTTGATTTAGGAAAAGACAGCAAAACCAAAAGAACATTCATGATGACTTAAAAATTGTAATTTTTTTTTTTTTTTTTTACAAAAAAAGAGCAACGATCCTGATTTTCCTCTCTAGAGAGAAGTGGGATACTGCAGGGATGAAACGGTGCATTTGTGCTTAGTAGCAGTTGCTTTGTAGTTTTTTTGTTTTTGTTTTTGTTTTTTTTCCCTAAACTGGTTTCCTTGTTATCAGGGAGGCTTCAAAGAATCAGAATAATGAAAAAAGGAAAGAATGAACAAATAAGCACTTGCAAGCCTTTCCTAAGCATAGAGGGACAAATACAAAAGTGAAGCCAGTCCCAGTCCTAAGGAGCCTAGCTTCTAATAGGTGAGGCAACGCCCAAAGTGCAATGGTAGCTAGGGAGAAGCACTGAGAAGACTGGCCCGCTTCCACCAAGCATAGCTCATCTGATCAAGGTTCAGAGTCCCAAACTTGGAGGGGCAGAAGAGGAAAGGGGATAGAAAAGTGATTGAAGGGACTGCCAGGGGTAGGCAGCGAAGCAGCAATCTCGCCCCACCCCAGTTCTCCCTGGGGAAAACCAGATCAAGGTGGAGGAGTTCCCTTCCCTCTCCTCCAAACCCCTACCTTCGCTACCTGTTAGGGCTCCAGTAGGAGAGGACGCCCTAGCATTGTCCTGCGCTGACCTCTCACCCTATTCCCACCCGACCCAAATGCCCTCCCACTGCCCGCCCCGTGATTGGCCATTTCCTTTTCCTTCCCCGGGACCGGCTGACTGACTGAGCCAATGGGAAGATGCGGTGGCGCCAGCGCGATTGGGTGAGAGGCCTCCGCGGGACTTGCCTCAGTACTGGGGCGTTGAAAGGGTGAGTTATCTGACTATCGCCCCCCCCCCCCTTTATCCCCTCCTGAACAGGTCCCTCGACTAGCGTCGCAGAGGCGGGTTCTCCTGGGGCCTCTGCGGGCCTGGTCATCATCGGGAGAGGAGGAGGAAGTGGCGCGTGCGTCCGAGTTTGGCCTCTTCCGCCCCGCCGAGTCTCCTAGGAGATCCTCGGTGCTTGCCCCGGGCGGGGATAGGGGGTGGCCACCGGCACAGTTGTGGAAACCCGGGTAGGGGACGCGAATGCGGTGCGCGGTCCCGCAGGGGAACCGCCCCGGCGCGGGCGGCGGGCAACTCCCGGCCCCGAAGGTCCTTGGCCTGGAGCCATCATAACTAATAAAGAGAACGAAGATGTGTGAAAACGAAACATGTCATCCCCCAAAGTGAGCTGGGGTTCTTTTTTTTTTCCCCTTTAAGTTTCCACCGATGCTGTTCAGGCATTCTCCTGGGTAAATGTGGACGCTCGACGGAAAGTATGCCTCGGTAGGGACACGGAGCCCACGTCCTGTGGTCGGGGATTGAGCTGTATTTCAGCTTCACCTCTGACTTGAGGGTGCACGCTAAAGGACCGTCTCCCTCCCCTCCCGCTCCCCTTACTCCCATCCTGCCTATGGAGTGTCCGCTTGAAGGACCCCCAGGTTACAAGCCCGGGCACAGAAAGTGTGGCCCCAAGTACCCCGAAATTAATTGCATTTCGAAAGGACCGCCTTTCTGCCGTGAACTCTGGCTCAGGGCATCAGAATCCCGTGCGAATTAGCTTCTGGCCGGGCCTTGGTG
Source organism: Myrmecobius fasciatus (assembly GCA_023553655.1). NCBI lineage: Eukaryota > Metazoa > Chordata > Mammalia > Dasyuromorphia > Myrmecobiidae > Myrmecobius > Myrmecobius fasciatus. Next base: position 302,685 of record JAJPUD010000683.1, on the reverse strand, counting down.
AGGTTAAGTCCCCAGGTCTCCTGCCTTTCATTGTGCTCTAGGTGTCGCCTCTTCACCATTGGGAGACCTGAGGTTGGCCTCGGACCCAAACAGGAATGGGGGTTTGGAGAGTAGGGGGAAGGGAAAAGCAAATGTGAGAGTTAATTGGCTTTTTATGACTTGCCTGACTCTGATAGGCTTCTCAAACAAATGGTCTATTTGGCAGTAGCAAGTAATAGGGTTTATTTTTAATCGGGAGCTGGAAGCTTTTAATGCATTCAGTCTGTATTAAATTTAGCCTGCCTTTTGCTTCTCTTTCCCAGGTAATTTGATTGCATGAGGTTGAAGACTAAAAATCCAATAGGTGATAATGTTGTAACATATGAGTCACAAAGAACATGTGAGTCAGAATATAATAACTGGCCTCACTCTACTGCCGGGATTGCAGCAAAGCAGTAACAAAATCAATATTTGTATTAGTTATCAAAAGTTATCTAGAAAGCTAGGTTTTGTTATAATTAAAATGAAACAGGGAGTATTATAATTATGGCATGGAGGATATCTCTCTCCTCTTCCAAGTTACATAATTGCCTAATACTATTTTGAAAGTTACTTGCTTTTTCAAAAAGAATTTCCCATAAGACGTAATTTAAAAACATATTCAGTACTGTAGCTGTAATTCCAGCAGTAGCAAATAAAGTGAGCTAAATTTCTACAATTTGCCTATCAAGGAAAATCTCAGGAACAGCATACAGTTTTATTACTGCTTGTCTAATCTACTAGAGTACTTCATTAGATCTGTGGTCTCATATGGGTTCCCCTTCTTGAGCAGGTCCTAATCCATTCATGCCTTGGATAATCGTTTCTTTCTCTCCCTACTCCCCCCTCACCCCCAACAATTGGGGTTAAGTGACTAGTCCAGGGAGCTAGGAAGTGTTAAGTGTCTAAAGTCACATTTGAATTCAGGTCCTCCTGACTTTAGGGCTTGTGCTCTATCCTCTGCACCACCTAGCTGCCCTGGTAATAGATTTTTAAAAGTAGCATTTGCTTAATTCTGAAGGCATCATCTTAATACCTCATCATTGCAGATATTTAAAAGTTAATTTTGGAGTTCTTAAATATCAGATTCTAAGAACATTTTCTAAATAGGAATCTTAATTCTAGGACAATATATCAAAATTATAGAGTATTTTTATTTTTGTCTAAAAGGGGAAACAAGTTACCATTAAATGTACAGAAAAAAAGTTGTAAATTCTATCAAATTGGCGTACAGTTTATGAAATTTCTATCTTTTCAAAACAGTAACATGTTTTCTTACTGTTTGTCACTTAATAAACCTCTTTACTAGTAAAAGATATAGTCTAATATGGTACAATTATTGAATGGTAATGTATTTCTTTAAAAAGGAACTCTGGACCAATAATTCTGCACTTCATGTAGCAGATGGCTAGTTTATTTCATCAAAAGAGGATTCTAGGAGTATCTGCCTTATGTCTAGTAATTGAATATGTAATCATTTGCTAATCATTTTTTAACCAACCCAGTCTTAAAAGGACTGTATAGTGTGTGTAGTGACCAATAAATATCAAGTTGATTAATGTTGTTGGATAATTGAGGATCTTGTTTTGCACTGGGAGAAAGAATAGCTTCTTTTGTCAATAAAGCATTTTGTCCAGTGCAAGGGCTGGTTGGGTTTTCATTGACCAGTATCAGCGTGAAATTCAGGAAGAGGAGATGGGTTTCCTTTATCAGCTGAATAAAAAGCCAGCAGTTAGACATACACAAGTATATACTCCTTTTTATTTCTTCCACCAAATTTCTTCCAGTTTAAGTTTTTATTATACCAACTGTGGGTTTGTTTTTTGTTTGTTTTTTAGTGCTTATAGTTATTAGGAAAAAAGATAGATGACCTCATTTAGCAATAAGGAAATGGGAAATACTAATGTAGGATTTCTTCTAGATTCTTTAGGATCGATAGTGTGTGACTTGTTAGAATCACAGCTGTCCAACTCTTTCAATTTTGTTTTCAGGTGCTAAAGATGAGACAGAAACAAGTGTTGACCAAAACCTTCCAAGCCCCTGCCGTTGTGTGTAGTTCTCCAAATAGTCACATTTACATGTTTAAAAATGACAATTCAGACTCAGATGAACTGTCTGAAGAAGAACTAAATGTGGAATTGAGACCAAGGGGAAAGGAACGACAAAAGAATGCTGGAAGAGAGAGAGTAGGGGATGTGATATTGCTAGAACGAGAACTCACAGAAGATGATAACCTTAACAAACTTGCTCTTCAATATGGTTGTAAAGTAAGAATCTATTCTACTTTGGTCATAGAAATGACTTGGATTCCTTATTTTGTCAATTGTTTCAGTTAAATTTAATAAAGTTTACTAAATACATTCTGGAAACTTGTTTTGCTAAATTTTATCATTTGAAGTGGATCTCCACTAGCATGGCAATGAAGAACTCTGTTACTAGCCTTAATATATTTTATAACTTCTAGTTTTATTTCTTTAGGGAATAGGAGTCTGGGGATAAGAAATTTTGATCAAGGATCATGTTAAGTGATATTTTTCCCCCTAGAAACTGCTTCTATATTTTCCCTATTCTGAAATTGTAATTATGACATTTCTTTAGACAAATAGTATTTCATATAATGGGGCTAGGGAGGGAAATCTTCCTGTATTTGATTTATGTTCTTGATTTGTTTTTGCTCTTACTTTCTCAACTTTTATTGTTGATTTGTAGTTCTCAACAGGTAGAATTATAGCTTCTGCCTATTATAACTTGTTTTGTTTTGTGCAATGGCATCTTTGTAATACTGTTTTTCTTTTTAATTGTATTTTTTTTTAATAGCATACAGAACGATTAACAGTGGGGAAGTAAGTAGGAAAGCATCCATAGAATTCCTTGCATGTTCTCCACAGATCAAAACTACTTACTAATTTTTGTTAGTACTATGTTTCAAATTTTGTCAAATTTGGTTGTGTGGCATTCAGTATACACATAAGCTAATTATGTAAACTTATTCTACACACTTGGAGTGCTTATTATAATGCAAAATACCTAAGGAAAATAGGATCTTGGATCTAGGGCAGTCATCTGGTCCAATCCCTTCATTTTACAAGTGACTTCAGCCTTAAAAGGTTAAATAACTCTCAAATTCATATAGGTAGTGAAAATTAAAGGTAGGATTTGAATGTAGGTCCTCAGCAGCCAGTGCTTTTTCCACTATACCTCTCTCGTGTGGGGGATTTTTATGTTTCTCTGAATAAATGAGAATGTGGTCAAGTAACAAGGGCATAAATATTAAGATTTTAATTCTTTTGGGAATTTTTATTTTAGTTTTCTATATAGGTTATTTTCTTATCTATAAGATGAAAGAGTTGATCTAGATCAGGGTTTTTAGTCTTTTTTGTATCACAGACTCCTTGGATAGTCTAGTGAAGCCTATAGACCTCAGAGTGCTATTTTTAAATGTATATAACAAATAGAGGATTATTAAGGAAATTAATTATATGGAATATAATTATTAAATTTTTTCTCAGGAATATAATTATTAAGTTTTCTCAGAAAGTTCACGGATTTCAGGCTAAGAACCCTTAGTTCCTAGATTACTTTTAAAGCCCCTTTCATGATCTAACATTCTGACTTTTAATTTGCTTTTCACTTCATAATTACCCTGTGTGTACTCCTTTTTTTCTTTGTGGGGAAGAAAGTGAGAGTAATCATTTTCTATATTCTGTACTACCAAAGCCATAAAAAAATAGTATTATCTTACCTTTAGGTAAACTGTAGTTTACATAGTGTTTTCACGTATGTTCTTGTGAAGATAAGTAGACCAAATAACTTTTTTTTTTTAATCCAAAAAATCTTGAGGTTTAAAAAACAGATGATTTGAGTAAGGAGTTGCATAGCTAGTAAATGAACAGGAGGGCAGGGCTAGTGTTACACAGTCCAGGTCTTTTGACTTTTAATCCACTGTTCTTTTGACTGTACCATACTACCATTTAAAATAGCTTTGTCAAAATGAATATGTTTAACTAACTTTTATTGTGCCTAAATAAGATGGTCAAATTTCCTAAATAGATTGGAAAAATTGCTTCTGGTTATTAGAAAAAAAATTTTTGACTAAATGATCTTAAACATCTTTAACACAAAGTATTTATGATATTGAGTTTCTTTTTTCTCCCTACCACCCCAGTCAATTAAATTAAATGATCAAGTAGTATAGAAACAATTAAAACTATAGGACAACTGAGTTAAATAAAACCACAATTCAAACATCAATTGTATTTATTTAATTTAAAAGGATTGTGTAATGTCTCTTGTTTTTCAAAATTCAGAAGAAAATGTATATTAACTTTCTGAATTTGAATGAACATGATTCTTTGAGTGAATTTTATAATAGGAATTAGCTTGGGGAAGGCAGAAACATCTATATCTTAAATCAAATTGAAGTAAGTTTGTTCAGTAATAAAGACAAAAGTAGTTTTTACTGGTTAATTTGTAGCGTATTTTGGCTATGTAATAAAACCACCCTAACAGACCCTCTTTTGGTTAGTTTTATGATATTCTGTCTCCAGTTATTAGAAGTAATAGTTCAAAATTCCCAAAGCACGTGAATTTTTTAGTTCTTTTATATTTAAAACCTACATATACTCCATAGCATGTTTGGGGAGGAGTATAAGCAAATAGGATGGCACTATGGAATTAAGCAAAAATTACTGTCTACAGATTTGAGAATCATTGACTTTCGTATTTGTAGGGCAAAATGAAACATTTTGGATGAAGATAATAGCTTAAGTACAGTACTGAAGTCATTCCTTTTGTTTTTTAGTAAATGAAAATTTGTTAGGTCAATAAATTGTGTTAGTGATATCCTTGGGGCCCATTTATCATGAGATTAATATGTCAGAAGGGGGCACTGTTGCCTCTAAAAATAAAGAAAAGTATACATGGAAAACTTCATTTTAACTTTAGGGATTTTATTTTCTGTTTTTATTTTACTGGACATTAAATAGCCACATATTTTTGTTTTCACAATTTCATCTCATTCAGACTTCTAGCTAATAATAGCTAATATTTTTATTGTATTTAGTACTTTATAGTTATCTCATTTAATAATGTATATTTTATTAGAACTATCTAAGAAGCCCATTAAAGTAAAGGTTTATTCAATTAAAAAGAGCATTTGCTGTGTCTTGTAGTATTTTAGGACTTGTGGAACTTTTGAAGGAAATTTTAAAGTACTTATTTTAATATGGATTCTCTTTTTTCCTTAGGTTGCCGACATCAAGAAAGTAAACAACTTTATCAGAGAGCAAGACTTATATGCTTTAAAATCTATAAAGATTCCAGTAAAGAATTATGGCATCTTAACAGAGACAAGCAAGGAATTAAAACCCCTCCAAACTACATCTGAGTCTAGGTTGACATTCATTCAGTTTCCAGACTCAGATAATGTAGCTACAGAGAATAATTGTGCAAAATCTAACCAACTGACAGATTTTTTTAAGGGCATTGATCAAGATATTGAGAGTGCAGTACAATCAGAAATCTATTTAAATCAAGATTATTGCATAGAAACCCCAAACCAGCCTTTGCTTCCAGTTAGTCAGAAGACTCTAATGAATGGTGCAGACTGTGGAATTCAATGGTGGAATGCTGTTTTTATCATGCTTCTGATTGGAATTATTTTACCAGTGTTTTATGTGGTCTATTTTAAAATACAGAGCACCGGAGAAACCACTAGTACCTTGAATGGAACTGTAGGTCCCAATGGCTCAGTATCAATCAATACAATTCCAGGAAAAGCCTTAGAAGTGGAGATTCCACTGAAGACCACAATTTCTTCAGACGGTTTTGGACAAACAGGAAGTTAAGCATATCTCTTCTTTAGAAAGCAATGAAATCTGGGTCTCAATTCTAGTAATTGGGTTCTCATTGGGCATGTGTTGGTAACTTCCTATCGGTAAACAAAATAAGCTTTCAGATTCATAATGAAGATCTTTAGCCATTTACTTGGATTTTGTGAAAGAGGCCAAGACGGATTATCTGGCCACATTTATCTTTGTCTCAGGTACAGTCATACATATGAAACTACTTTTTTTTCAGGCACCTTATTCCCTTGAAAACAAAGTTTAATGAATTCTTTTAGAAATGTGGTTGAAGCTAAATTTCCTACATGGAGTACCATTTTGGTATATAGTATTTAAATGCTTTTTGAGTGTGTCCCCTATTCTGAAAGTTTTTCCTCAATTGCAAACAAAATTGATAAACACTAAAGGAGATTTTATAGTAAAGTAGAACTAGTGGCAACTTCTACACCTCTATTCAAAATGGGTATTTTTAGTGTTAAATGCTATTAATTATTAATCTTGGATAATATTAAGAAGTCTCTTTTGTGTTGGTCATCCTGAGTGACTTAGCAGCATCTTGCTAGAACAAAAAACTGCTTATGCCATCTATGTGGGTAAAAGTAATACAGAAGTGATTGTGGTAATAGCTAATCCATTTGAGTTATGTGACTCATTTCAGATTTAGTTAGCTTTTGAGAACCATGGCTAACTTTATTATTGTACTAATTCTATTTAATTGATCGGTGTCTTTGAGAACTGATTGCAATTGGTATTTGGTGGTCTGATGAGAGTATGGTCCATGTTATATCAAATCTTTGGGAGTAGCTATTTGTATCTGTGGTATCCAATGATTTATAATGATAAATTTAACAAGTGTAAAGAGCCAAGCATTTGGGGGAATATTATTAATAATATTAATACTTTGACAGGTTACAAGTATCTCTAATACTTGATCCATTTAATTGTGGCATTCATTTCAAACTTGCTTAATTACTTGTTTTTTGACACATGTGCCCTGGCAGTTCTCATTTATATTTGTATTTTAAAATTATAAATCTTAAACTGCTTTAGATCTTTTTTTTCATATTTGAAGATATTTTTTGTTACTTGTATATTCAAATATACTTAATATTTTACTACTTCCGATACAAAATTAGAAATCTTAAATTCTCTTATTGATAGTGTGAAATAGCACTGGATTATACCTCTGTGTTAATTACTGTTCAATTTCATCTGAGAGTTGGTTCTAGAATTGCAAGTAAATTCTGATTAAATATGTTTTCATTCTTTATGTAAAGTTACATAATTAAGTTTGAAAACTGTTTTGCTAACTAGATGACTCCGGGATAGGGAGTATTAAAAAAAATCTCGTATAAAATTTCAGTAAGGATACAGTTGATGCTACCCTTCTATTGTGGCTTTTGATAAATAGTGAATCAGATACTAAGATCTTTTAGCCATGTTTGGGGCAGCTGTCCATACAGATAGGGGAAAGGAAAATAATTTAATTCCTTTCATTAATCCCTTTTTAGCATGCATTCCTATAAGGAATAGATTGTTCAGTCCTGCAGATATTTAGTTGGACTAAGACATTTTCAAATAAATGATGCTAGTACAGTTCTAAGTAAATATTAAGAATTCAGACCTTTACATTGAAAGAAAGTGTCATTTAAGTTATATCTATGGATAAAGTCAATCTCTATTCTCTCCCTATAAAACTTAACATTTCGAATTGTACTCATTGTACCTTCCTTTTTGCTTTTTTTGTAAAGTATCTGCCCTTATTGTTAGTGTTAGATGCTTGGGGTAAGGCTGCCAACAATATAATAGGCCCTGTCTCTCACTTTACCTGTTTTGTGTGGTGGGTGGTACTGAATACAGTAGATTAATTGCTTTGAAGCAGAGCTCTAGAGGTTTGGAGCTGCAGTGGAGAGTATAGAAGAGAACTTTAAAGGTAGAGATGTGATTAGTATCATGACTGCTATGCCCAACATGTATTGACTCTATTTGGTCTAACTTGAAAAAAAAAATCTTTGTAGAGAAAAAAGCAAAACACCTCAAAATGTTGACCATTTATATGTTTGACATCTTTGAGCATATTGATGTATCCTTTTTTAGTTTACTAGCTTTAGAAAGATTGTAGTTCTTTGGACATTTTGAAAAGTCTCCTTATTATCTTTTATGAGATATACTCAATATAAGAATGATTGAGATTCCTATTATTCTTTTTTGTTTGGTAGATTTCTGTGAGAATATAGTGATAACCCTTTTTCCTATAGCAGGTTAAAACTATGTAAGAAATTAAATGCACTGTCATTTAGTAAAATTGTCTTCAAGGTAAAATGAAAACCCATAAAACTGAAATAATAATAAATGCTTTTTAAATCTTATTTAACTATATAGCCAAATATTTTAGCATGCTGTTTCAATAAGATATAACTATTTTTTTAGGTTTCTATAATACTTGTCCTTATGAAGCACATTTAGGAAGGGTTTAGGGTCCTCCAGGGAATTCACTTTTGCCAAGTAAAGATTGATCTTTGATTTTCACAAATGATATACCATGACTTTTTCTGAGGGAAAGTTGGTTGTGTCTCTTTACCATACTCTTTCCCCACAGTCCTTTTTTAAAGGTTAAAATTTCAAATTGAAAAAGTCACTAAAAGAACACACACACACACACACAATTATGGAAAAGGTTAAGATGTTGGTGCTGTATCTCTAGGGAAATATATCCCACAAACCTGTCTTTAAACTTCTGAGTGTCTCCGAATGTGAGATGCTGGCATGTTAAATGCAGTTAATGGGATAACGTCAGAACCATGGTTTTCTTTTTTCAGTTGGTTATGACTTCTAGTGAGTATTTTAATACCTTGTATAACATGTATAAAATTCTCTTATTAGGTACCAGTAGTGTATGAAATGCTATAGATCATTTTCTACCTAAGAAAATATGTTTGTGTGTTAGTGATAACAAATTTTCAGTGCCTTCAGAAACTATTTTAGGGTAATAATTTTAAAAAAATTTTCTAGTATCCATGGTTAAGGAATTCCAATGCTCTGCTTTATGTAAATCTAATTAATCACCAGCCATGTCAAGAAGATATTATTCCTCTCTAATAAATAGAGAAAAACAGCACAAACCTAAGTTACTGACACTGTGTGCAGCCCATAGCAAAGCTGAGAATCGAGACTTGACCATTATGTCTATTACCACCCAATCCAGAAACCATACTACCTCAGAGAGAAGGTATTTTTCTGAAATAATTTTGCACTTTATTGTAAAGATTGTTCCTGATTGAATAAAACAAAAGCTGAAAAAAATGGCTGATTTTTAAGATGTTTAACATTTTATTTACTTTGCTATCTTATTTTTTTTTACTTCTCAAGTTACATTGACATGAATATTTTGATGACTAGTATTAATAGTATTTTGTTTGTTAATGCTCTGATCATAAACTCTTTTTTACCTAAATGTCAGGATAACTTCTACACTTGAATTAGTAACCTAAAGTCTTTAATTGCTCTTTCTGGTATTAAGAAATAAGAATCCTCACAACTTTTTCCCATCCCAGTTCTAGTAGTAAGCATAATTAGATTACAGTCTAACAAAGACAAAATGATTCCACATTATACTGAATCCTAAATTGAGTTCAGAAATTTGAGATTTGCTTGAGAGAGATTGCAAGTTCTACTTTAAGCATTTATCCAATTTCAGGAGGTAAACAATAGAACAAACAGTTGCATCAATAGGTGATAAAACTTTGTCAAGGAGTACTACACATAGTGTACGGCAAGTTATATTACTTGTGTAATATAAAGGCAGAGGGAATCCCTAAACATATTTCCCTCTATAGAATTGATAACCACAGAGTTATGTGCTTGAATTACAAGAGCAATTGCATCAACCTTCTTTGCTTTGATTATACAGATCTGGCCCAAAATTATTTGCATAAAATTAAACTTGCTTTGAGGCATCTTTAAACTGATTGAAATAGATATTCTCTCTAACTGTGCAGATTCTAATTTATACTTTTCCTTTAAAATCTTTCACTGGAGATTTATCCCAGTTTGCTAGTTAATTATTCTCAAGGAGTTCTTACTGATTTTTTTTTTTTTTTTTTTGGTCTGTGTGTCTCTGTCTGTGTCTGTCCTGGACCTTATGGGAGTTTGGTGAAGCCTCTGGATTGCTTTTCAGAATTTTTTAATGCATAAGTTAAAGACAGAAAATTAATCTATTGAAATCGTTTTTTTCTCATTTAAATTAATAGATTTACTCCCATCACATCTTCCCACGTATCCTTTAAAAGTTCACTTTACCCTACTTTTGATTTGTAAACTTTGTATATATCAATGAAGGAAACAAACTTGTCTGTTGTCCTATGTGTTTACTATGTTAGCAGTCTCTCTTGATTTCTCGTCCTTTACCTCTCTTTTGATATCTTTAAATGCCGATTCAAATACATAATTCTTTATTGGTAATATATTACAACAAGCTGCTATGAATCTCTCCATTATCCTTTGAGTAACCTACAACTTTAATTCTTCAAAAATGATTATTAGTATTTAAAATAGGAAAGTCAATTGTTTTTTTTTTAAAGGAACATTTTTATCTAATTACAATTAAAGGCCATTACTCCAATTCTAACCATCTGCTGTGTCTAACATTTATATACTGATGCACCAGCTTAATAATTGGCTTTCTGTCCAGTTTCATAAAATAGTCTGGATAAAAAGGCATTGTCATTTAGATTTTTCCTGTGCAGTTAAATGAGTCTGAGTAACAATGCATTTTATTTAGGAGACTGGTGGTCCAGGATTTGATGTTATCAGTACAATTTCATCTGTAAACAGGAATATCTGAAGTAACTTTAAGGCATCTCTGGTTTCAGTTGTATTCTACACTAGACAAAGGCAGCAGGATATAGTGGGAAAAGCATTGTTTTTAGAGTTGGAGGACCTGGATTCAAATTTTATCTCTGATGTTTACTACTTGTGTCATTTGGATAAATCAGCTAACCTTCCAAAACCTCAATTTTCTCATTTCTAAAATGAGGGAGTTGGATTAGATATTCTATTAAGGAATCTTGTATGATTTTAAGATTAAGATGAAAGATAACTTGGAAGATAGAGTTGTGTTTTGCTCTGCATAAAAGTCAACAATCTTAAAACTTACTTTTCAGTCAACTCTGGGACTCAAGTAAAATCCATAATATTCTGTGTGAAAATCTTCATGTTTCTTTTTCATGCCTTCATCAAGAATGCCCCTTGTAATCTAAATCCTCAGATTTTAAATTTGTATTTGTTATTTCTCCCCATTCTGAATATCATGCCCCATTTCTATTCCCAATCTAGATCCTTGTTACAATAATAATAAAAAAAAAGTTTTAAAAATTTCAACCAGGTTTGAATACATAGGCAATGTTTCACACCAAGTATAGGGAAAGTGAAAATGAATTGGTATATGAAGTGCTTAAAAAGAAAAGAAAGACCTTAATCATTAAAGATCCTCAAATTTACCTTCCTCTGGCTATCAATAAGTCCTGAGAATAACCCAAAGAGGAAAATGTGAGTCTACTCTTATCCCTAGTCACGCTTCTTACCTGACTTTTCTATTCCTGGAGACTCGATATTTCCATATACACAGTAAGTTTTTGTCTATATTCCTGTTACAACTTTTGAAATCATTTATATCTTGCATTTATAGTGGCTGGTCCATACATAATCTGGCTTCATCTGTGAGGTCTGGGGACAGTGGATAAATTGGGGGTAATTTGGAGAGGTCTGGAAAGCTAGGTGTTCCTCACCTTATCTTTCACAATCTTCTTAGTTGCCTCCATTCAACATTTCCAGGTCAAGGCAACCAACCAGAGACCAGATTTTGAGTTGATAGACACCTAAAATGATCACCTACTTTTATGCTGTCCCAGTTTACCCTTGACACTTTTCTAGGAATTCTTGGAATATTTTTTGTGATCCTAGTTCTTACCTAGCTATCTTCCTTTTGCAACTTTGCCATTATTTCCTCTACCTGTACTACTCTACCTACATTCTTTACTTTTCAGATATATATATGGTCAGCAATACCTGAACTGACTTTGAGCTCACTCTCCAACAAAGGTATGAAATAACAAGGAGGACAGGACAAAATAGGGGAAGTGAATAATTTGATGAGAAAGTAAAGGACATCAAGAAAAAAGTAGTTTGAAGTTAGCTTTCTTGATGTTCTAAAACAGTATTTTTTTTTTTTGGCCTTGCCACTGGTTTTTTCTCATGTCACTATTTCTTTTCCTTATTATCTGTCTCTTGACTTCTTTCAAGATTCAGTTCAAATCCTACCTACTTACCTGCCCAAGAGACCTCTGCTGGTCCCTTCATTGTTAGAACCTCTCCGAGGTTACTTCTAATTTACCCTGTATATGTCTTACATTGCCTCCTCCACATTATAACATGAGCTCCTTGAGGGCAGGGGCCATGTTTACCATTCTTTCTTTGTAGGCTGAGTGCTTCACCCATTATCTACTAGGCAGTAAAGCAGCCATTTTGACTTCATGATTTGGAGTCAGACCCTGATGGGCAATAATAACCACTACTTTCCTCTTTTCACTGTTTAATAACTTTCACTATTAGAGGTTCTTCACTGCCTATACTTAATCTATACTTATTCTACAATCAAGTCCATCAACAATCCTGTCTTAATCTAACTATTGCTTATTACTTCATTACATTCTATTCATCGTTTTCTCCAAAGACTAAATTGTCCAGAAGACTCTTACACAATCATACAATTGACATAGGTGTATAGAATCTAAAAAACCTTTAAGGCCTAGACAAATATTAATGAGAACAAACTAGGATATAACAATGAATAATATTAAGTAACTGTAGTTGTGATTTAAATTTTTAGCTGAGATTCAAACAGTTTATAAAAATTGCTAATAAAAGCCCTTTTGAAGTCAGAAAGTAAAACTAGCATGGAATATCTGACTTTGAATTTCATTTCACATTACAGAAGACTCTGGCTAAGCAGATAGAATAGTAAGAGACTTTTCAGTGAGATAATTCAGCTAGAAAATGAAAAGTGAATACAGGAGAGTTTTCTGGTTTAAAAATTATTTATAACCAGTATAACAACCAACTTTATAAGCAAAAGCATATTGTCAGAAACATGAAAAGTTTCATAAAAACTCTTGGGTATCTGTTTCATGTACATGACTTGTTGATTAAAAAATAAATATTTCCTTAGTAGGGCAAAGAATATAATATACACAATAATTATAGCAATGGAAATTGAAATAACAAATCATCAAAACTAAATACTGGGATTATGATGACCAAGCCTGGCCCCATGAAGGGTAGTGCCACTTACCACTCACCCTCAATCATATCTACAGAAGTCTTCCTTTCTGTGAAGAAAGGTCTATGGGGGGCACAGTGGATAGAGCACCAGCACTGAAGTCAGGCAGACCTGAGTTCAAATGTGACCTCAGACACTTAACACTTCCTAGCTGTGTGACCCCGGACAAGTTGCTTAACCCCAATTGCCTTAGCAAAAAAAAAAAAAAAAAAAAAGTCAATAGATATGGGATATTTTATATATTGTCCAGAATTGGATACAGAATACAGAATTATTTGTAACATAGAATTGATAGATGGTGGCTAATTTTGTTTAACTTGAGTTTTCTCTTTTTTTAATTCTTTGCCATAATGGATGAGCAAGTCTCTAATTAGGGGTAAAGGTTATTTTGAAATAAAGGCAATGTGAAAAAAAATTCTAAAAAATAAGATTATTCCAGACAACACTGAAGAGACAAAAAATGTTATTTTCAAGGAGCTTACAGTATAAGAAAAAAATCTAGGTCAATTTAAAAGTATAATCAAATTATATTTTTCCATGAGTTGGGGGACAGAATTGTGACCAGGGTAGATAAAAAATTCAGAGGATGATGTTCTTTCATTTTAGAAAGTAGTAACTGTGAAATAGTAGTGTATGTTGTGTAGGAGATTTCCACAAGTTGTTTGCTAGGGGATGAAGGGAACCTGGCCCTACATTTCTCCCTCCTAAAGATGAGAAGGGAGACCTGGCCATAGCTGTGAGGGACCAGGCCCTCAAGTGCAATCTTTATGGGTGAACTTGGAACCAAGGGGCATCAACAGGAGTAAAAGCCCCTCTTCTTGATCAGTTGAAGTCTTGATACCAGGGTGCCATCTCTCAGGAGTGTTAGGACCCTTATGTGTGCCTTAACAATCTCTTGTAAGGCATCTTACAAGGCCAAAATTCAGCAACTTGGCTTCAAAACAGCATTGTACTGGCAGTCTGGGGAATCTGGGTTTCAGGGCCTGATCTGATGCTAATTCTGGGCTTCTGTTTCCTTCTCTGGAAAGTAAGTTAGTTGGATGATATACTGTCTGTGAAATTATGAGATCTGGGTTTTGTTTGATTTAACTTCAGTTAAGAGATTTTAATAAAATATTTTTTTGTGATCTAGAGTTTCCTTTCTCTGAAACCTTGATTTCTTTCACTACAAAATGGAGTGGGATTGGCTCCAACTTTTGTTTTTTCAAGTCATATTCTGAAGGTTTTCTTTTCTGGGAGTGGGGGAATTAGCTTCAAGTTTTCCTTCAACTGCTTCCTATTCCCAAACCACCTTTTAATTAGAGCTACCATTCCACCTCCCATAACCTACTAGTAAGTAGACTAGTAGATACCAAATGTGAAAAAAATTGAACTTGGCATCTAGTTAGCAAGTCTAGTTATGACATGATCAGAAAGCACACTTCTTTGGAGGTGTCCTTTCAAGTGTTAAGGTATTCTATTGTTTACCCCCCTGCTCAGACCAAGGACATCTTTGATACCAGCTCCCCTTGGTACAAAAATTCGCAGTCCTGGTTCTCATCTGGGATGTTAAATATTACAAAGGCATTCATCCTTTTAAATGTGTATGTAAAAATCAGTTCTTGTCGCAGTAAAGATATGGGGGAGGGGGAAGAGCAAACTTTCTGGAAAATTCATAGTAGGAAAAGGTAAATAAGCTAAAAAGTGGCTTTCCCATACTTGTTTGTGAATGAAATCACTGGAAGTTTGCAAAAGAAATAGGGGGATGAAGAAACGAGTCTGGAAGTCTTCTGGTAGTCAGCCCTGGAAAAGGCCTGTTTTCTTTCTTGAACATTTTGAAAGTTGATAGGTCAAAATAAGAGGCCTGCAGAGCTAAGAGGAAACAAGAATGCTGTTTAGGAAAGGGGATTGCAGATGTCAGAAAGAATTATTGAACTTTCTCTTCTCTAAAGAGAAATTATTTAATTCTAGGCAAATATGACAGAGTCTGGAATACACAGTAAAAGCCAGTATATCTTTACTTTAGTGAATGCAGGATACAAATATTTTACAACAACCTCTAGCATTTTCTTAACCATTTGATAAAAAGTTCACTAGAATATTTATTGTATAATGAAGAAAAAAACAACACATTCAGGGAAAAATTGAGATTAACTTATTTTTTTCTTAAAAGGTTCATCTCAAAGATGGCAACAAAGTCCAGCTTGTGCCGCCAAACGGTTTTACATTATCAAACCGTGAACAGCTTCTTGTGTGAACTGTTGACTACAAACATTTACCAAATACATAAATCTCTTTTAAAAAAGCCATTTTAAATATAGCAAAGCAGTGTCCTCTTGCACAGCAAAGTGAAGAAAGTTTCTACAGAGAAATAAACATTTTACATTTGTAAATCTTTCTTTCACATTCTAATCATGTAACTTCTTTTCATCATCAAATGCCAGGAGTTTTTAGGTTCCTTATTTACTATGTATTTCTTGTGCGCATGACAGTTAATCCAGAAAGTAATGTGAAGCATTAGTGTCCTTTACAATAAAGGAAATATTAAAACATTTTATTTTTCTATAACAAACCCCTGATTTAGTCTGCAACACTATGTTTTTAATTGGAGCTCAAAGATGGAGTTTTCATTGGGATCATATGTATACAATAGGTGAGTTTCATTTGTAAATAGATTGGCTAAAGAGTACAGACAGAATATTTTCTATTGGAAAACTTATTTTAACCTGTGTAATTTAACCATAGAATTGCTCTTTTTTATTTTTTTTTATTTTTTATTTTTTTTAAGAAAAAAATGCTACACTTGAATAGATTTAATAATTTCTTTTCTGGTGTCACATAACACTAAGTCTAATTTTTTTAAAGTAGGGTCTAAAATTACATGTTATCCTCATTAAAAATCACTTTCCATTATATGAATATTTGTATATTTTATGTGCATGTGTGTATATGTAAAGGGATATTTTTATAAAATCTACTTGTTTAAATTCACAAATAGGGCTTATGGGGAAGAGGTTAACAGTCAGATACTCACTTCCTGCAAATGAACAAATTTTTACTCTGTCAAAGCAATTTAAATACAAACTCTGAGCCTTGGGTAACATTATTTTAGAAAACAGTAATTGTACTGCATATAAACCTGCATAGAAATAAAGACTATTGAGATACAGTCAGCAAAGCCATCTCATAAGGCACACAAGAAAATAGACAGTAAATGTGAATGCATAACTCCTATTCACATATATAGCAAAAATTCATTAACATGCATAAATAATAATGAAAGGATCACTAACACTTTCAAAGTTATAAATGGTCTATAAAGTGGTAAGGAAGTGGAATTATCTTGGAAATTTGGTATTGGGAGGATATTTTACTGCTTAGATTGTATATGACCCTATGAAAAACATGTAGATAGCTTAATAAACCTAAATTAATTTCAAATAAAAAACCAAATTAAATTTTGCTGCTTAGATTTTATATACCATATGAAAAACATGGATACTTTAATAAACAAATTCATTTTATATTTAAATAACTACCTTTTTGAATAAGACCCAAATACTCATACTTAAATGAGAGAATATGTGAGAATCCTCCTATTTTTGGCTATGGTAATTAGACTTTACTAGTTATATCCAAGCCTTCTCCAAAAATTTCCATCTTCCAACAAGTGAATGTTCTTAATACCTGTGTCAGAATATTTGGCTGTCTGTGTTTTGAATGGCTTGTTGTGAAAAGGCAGAAACAAAATAAAACAAAACTTTCAAACCAAAAAAACTTTGCCAAAACACTGCAGATAAGAACATGATCCTTAACTTAGGAGATAAAATGAAATATAGGTAAAAGATGACAGATGGCTGCTATAAGTTAATTTAAATTCAGCACAAAAGGAACAATTTTTTTAAAGCTCTACTTTGAGTTTCTGGTGAGAGGTGCAGTTTTAACTCTGAAAATACAAAATATAGCAAGATGCAGAATTTTGGCTCATATGGCACGAGCTTATTAATAAAAACCGATTAACTCAGGAAAGGAAAACTGCTATCACAGATTAGTCTTTTTCAGATAGGGAGTTTAAAAAATCAAGTTGAGGGCTGCCATTGCTCAATTAAAATATTAAGCACTTAAAAGTGGAAGCTGCATTATCATCAATTTAAGCCCCCACCCCCATCCTCACCCCAAGTGGAATGACTATCATTTGAGTATGAAATATTTTAAAAATAGTAATAGAAAAGCTAAATTGTGGCCAGCTGTATCCCTCTATTTCTGGAGGGTTAGAAGAAAAAGAAATTTATTTCCAAAATAAGTGTTTTTCCCTAAGCTTCTACCACTTATAAAACCTTTTGTGCTCACCTGATATGTTACCATTTTCTTAACATGAATTAAATTAGGTCAACTTTTTCCACTGTATTTTTTCTCACAAAAGGCAAAGTTTTAACTAATGCCTTTTAAAATCTGTTACAACACATTTTATATTTATGCAGAATGAACTTTAACACCAGATTTTTTTCCACTTTGCTATTTATATACATATGTATAAAATGTATAATGTATAATGAAGCTTAACCATACAGCACAAAGATTACAATTTAACATCACACATTCACCACCAGTGAGGGGAAAATCCCCTTTATACAACCCTCTAAAAAATTGGGATATTAATAATAATTAAAATCCAAAGAAAGTACAGTATATTTAACAAAATAGTAAATATTAAACAGTGAATACTCTACTTAATAAGGACCTCGCCTTTTTTTTTTTTTTTTCAAGTTGGCGGCAATCCACAAAAATATACTTTTTATTCTGGTGACCGTACAATACATAGGTACTTACACCAAAGGTGATAATATATTTAAGATGCTATATACACAAAAAAGAGTTTGGCTCAAATTTTAATTTACATATAGATAATAAGTGTTCATGGCTTTTTGTTTCCAAGGTTCCGCCTGCAAGTATTTTTTTTTTTTCCTTCTGAAAGTAAAACTCAAAAGTCAAAACAAGATAAAACTATACTCTACAAAAAAAAAGCTACAACATACAGCTTTGGCTTATATAAATAATTCATAGCAGAATGTGTTCAAAAGTACTATATATAACTTTATATATAGCCATCAATTCATAAGGGTATTTTTAATATAAAATATACATAAGCTAAAATCAATTTTCTTTTGTAAAGTCGTGTGTAAAAAGAAACTTCTGACATATTCCAATTATAACTTAATATATTAATTTTATTTTGTTAATGCTCTATTTTTCTAGGCTAATATTTTTCTGAATATCTCATGCGTGTTTTTTTTTCCTATTCTCTCTCTTTATTAACTAAAGATCACTTCTTTGACCCAATATATTTTGCACGTGCAAAACAGGTATGTGTGGTGTTTTCTTGTTTTGTTTAAATAGCATCAGCCCTTTCCCATGCACCCCTTTGCAAGAGACCCATGCTGGGTTGGGTAATATAAATGTCATTTTATGTACAGTATTGCTTTCTTTTTTCCTGCTTTTCTACTGCCCTGCTGCTACAAAGCATTTTTTTTCGTTAAACTACAAGTATAACCACACAGTCTGAATAAAACATATAAGGGACATTACTATGGGTGAGCCCTCTAGGTTCCTGCAAGCCAGTGTGGTAAGATTATATGTAGATACAATGTTTCTCCTCAAAAACTGGATTATATTATTAAACAAAAAGCCTAAGAAAGTGCCAGACCAGACCCCTGCCTACAGGGTTTCTTTTGTTAACCATTGGACATTTGCAGATATACAAGGAATTTGCAGTAAGTGCCTAATTCGGTGTATATAACACACACACACACACACACACACACACACACACATACATATATACGTAAAGAGATATATGTATGTATATAGATATAAATATATTTAACTCATGTCCTTATTTATAAACTTAGATATGTAGGGCAGTTCGTTGCAATAACACAAAATAAAAACAGCAACATCAATAGCTTTATGTCACCCATGTGTCCATCCTCATTCGCTTTACTGAAGGGCTTTCTCTATCTTCAGTGTTTGGGGGTCTGCCAAGCCCAATGGGTGAATGGAAGTCGCTTCTGGGATCTTCTCGATCACTACCATCATATGAACTACTGGAACTACTCAGACTGTCAACAGGGGATCGACCCATTTCCTGACGTGCCTGTTGTTGCTGTTGCTGCTGCTGCTGCTGTTGCTGTTGCTGTTGTTGAGAGAAGCCTGAAGGGGTCATCCTATCCCTAGGAGGTGAAATTGGTTCTGACTTGATGTTGATGTTTTGGTTGGTATTGATGGATAAATTTGAACCCTGAGATAACTGCCCTCCAGCACTAAAGGAGAAAAGAAGTTACATATGTTAGCAAATCTGAGTGAATCTGCATTAATTGAAGAAATATTCCAGAAACTTACTAACAATTGCATGGCATCTGAAATAAAATCTGAATTCCAAAAGACATTTTGGGGTCAGTTCCTCAAATCAGAGCCTACATAGAAATGGGATCACTTTTTTTTAAGGTCACAAACTCCCAATAAGGATGGAATAATAATAGCATCATATTTGAATCTTTCTGTCATCTCCATATTGGCACTAATAGGTAAATCACTATAAGTCTGCAGACAAAATAGTCAGAACAAAGTCAGTGTCCAATGTTTCAACTTTGTCAACTGATTAAGAAAATGATGGCAAAGGGGTCATTTTATTGTTGCCAGCATCAGATGTTTCTTTATCTCCTCTTGGCCTTGGCCTGGGAAATTACATCTGGAAACTCCATCTAAAGAAAAACTAATTTATGTGGTATCTGTAGTCAAATATTATTTAAAGCAGCTCTTGGTAATTTGTTTAGGTAAATTATCTTAGTATTTAATAGTACTTATATAATCTTAAAATTAATTCTTTAAGCATTAATTTGAATGTTATACATTTTTAGAATCAATGAATAATTTCCAGTTAACAAGAATTTATTTTTACCCTCTTCCCATTAAAAAGAAAAAAGAAAAGGGCAGTTAGGGTGGCGCAGTAGATAGAGCAGAGGACCTGAGTTCACATATGACTTCAGATATTTGACACTAACTAGCTATGTGACCCTGGACAAGTCATTTTACCCTGATTATCTTGGGGTGGAGAGGAGAAGAAAAATAAAAGATAAAACTATTGTAAAAGTATGATTCTGTATATTGATGTAACTCTTCTCTGTCAGGTGGGGGTTTGCATCCTTCATCAACAATCCTCTAGAATTACTAATGTTTATTTTGTAATTTCTGCTATTGGTTATCCTAGGGAGGGCTGCAACAGTACATGTTTTAAACAAAAACCTTTCCCTGCATGTGTGAAGATCAACAGATACAAAAAAAGCACCAAAGTGATTCTTTACTTTCTGTCAGTTATCTAATTAATCAAGCATTGCGAAGATAACATCTGAATTTAACAATGACAATTACCACATCATGTACATATATGGAGTGAGATAAAACTGAGGAACTCCCAAAAAATGCCCTCACTGCTCTGCCTCTCAACTCCTCTCTAGGAGGAAAGGGAATGGATTTCGAATTAGAGAATGTGGCTTGAATGGTCCTCCTATTATTAAAGATTTACCTGTGTGATTTTGGGCAGGTAACTTAAACTTTATGAGCCTCCTCTTCTTCTAATCCCTGTAAGGTTGCTTCCAACTATGAATCTGATGATTCTCAGAGTACTGCCTCAGAGATGTCAGGGCCAAGGTCCTTCTGAAAGAAATTTTCTAACCTCTACCTCTCTCTCTGTCCTCGACCAGTGGAAGTGCTGCCCTATCTGCCTCCTAGTTAGACAAATGGAGCTGTTTACTCTCCTGCCAATCTTTCTCCTCCTTTTGGCTCCACTGCATATTCCTTTTAAGATTCTTTCTCCTTTACCCCTGAATTTTCCCTTCCATAACCCAGACTTTCTGTGTCACAAAATCCTCTCCTGATACTCAGAGGCTCCACTGGTGTTCCTCTCAAATTCCTCCTTGTTTGGGAGATAAGATAAAGAGGAAGACTTAATGAGATAATAGTTTAGAAAACTCAGCTTCTGAGGAATCTGGAGGATTTGGAGGAAAGATTGCCAGTTATCTTAATTTCTTAGTAAACTTCCCAGATCTGGTGTGAGTGTGTACACATATATTGATCTGGGGAACCTTCCTTCCATTCCTTCATTTAGGAGAGGAAGGTTAACATGAATAGAATCAACTGACATCTTTTTCCTCTCACAGGAAATAGGAAAATGGTATATAGCTGGTCAGAAAAAAAAAATGAAAATTGGGATGGTTAGGGAATGAATTCCATAGCCTAAACACAGAAGCAATGGAGCAGGATGGTTTGGAACAGAAGTTCTAGTGAGTTAATTAACTAAAGACTAAAGTGAATGCCTTAGGGCTGATCATTTTTTTTAAAAGGCATCTAGTGTAAGAAACTTATTTTTCCTCAAAGCAATTTTTATATTTAAGACTACCTATGTTATTGAAGATTCTTTTATAAATCTTAATCTGAGTTACTTTAGAACTTTCAAATGTGAATTTTGTCTCTAGCCAGAAACCATCGTAGTACAAATTTGGAAAAAATTAAATCTGATATGTCTGTCACATAAAACTTTTAATATGATCTCAGTTGAAGAGTCTTAGTCTAAGAGTCAGGAAAACTGGACTTTAGACATTATCACCACAGACTTTCTGAGAAACCTCAATCAACTTATTCTGTCTCCATAACAAACAAACAACAACCAAAAAAAACACCTGTCCCTCAAATTTCTTAGAGGAATACTAGTTCAGTGGTCATTGTATGTACCTTACTATATAGATAGGGAATTTCAAAGGTATGAACAATATGGTAACATATGAAAAACACCAATGTCCTAATTAAAAAAAATTCTTACTTAATTTTGGTGTGCAATCTTAGAAACATAAATTTTAACCAATATATAAATATAAAAATGTTATAACAGAATCACAGATTCTGTGAGTAGTTTAATAGTTACTTACACAAGAGAACTGAGGGCTGCTTGTCCTAAATGGTGCTGTTGCCAGGCAGATACTTGTCCTAAAGACAACATTCCTGGGGAGTTAAATCCCTGCAGGGCTGACAGGTCTGCACTAGTAAGCGAATAATCTGAAAAAGAAGGGAAAAAAATTTTCCTCACATAGAAAATAAAGGACATACTAAATTCTCTGAACAAGTCCATGTGAAATAAAGTATTTTCAAATCACAACTCTAAGTTACATGGGGGCAAAGATGATGAAATTAAACATAATACAACAACAATTTTGGGGGGCATAATTACAAAATTAAAATGCAAGGACTTTTCTTTTATGGAGCTTTAGATTTTTTATTTGTTTCTGGGGAAAAAATGACATCCTTAGGCAAATATAAGACTTGTATAGTATTAAGGTTGTTAAGACTACATTTTTTTTTTGTAGTACAAATGCAAACTTGTTTGTTTTTTTTTTTTAAGTGAAATATAGTCACATGAAAACACTAGTTATTTTGCACATTGCTGCTACTTTTACATTCAGAATGCGAAAATAGTAGTCCCTATTTGCTGAGCCTATCTAGATAATTTATAATACTACTAGTCTTACATGTGATGTAGAATGCTTCAACTAAAGAAGTTTTGGGAGTTTTTGTAAAATAATTTCTTGCTTGCAGAAAAAGCTACATCTGCTAGATGCATAAGAGATTTGTATGAATTTTGTCCGTGATGTTTATATAGTTCTTATTCACAGTTGCCATCAGTTCACCATTAAACTCATCTGTTCTGTTTCATTTTAGGGTGAACAGGCAAACATTTTCTTCCAACTACAGATATACTCTTGTTTGTTTGTCTCCCCTATTATTGTGTGAACTCCCCTGGAGCAGGGACTATATCTTGACTTTCTTTGTAAACTTCAGTGTTTAGCATACATAGTGCCTGGCACTTAGGAGTTTAACAATGTTGGCTGTTGCCAAAGGCTTGATGAAAATTTTATTGCCATACTATTTTTGACTATCTCATAACTAAATGAATATAATGTGCTCCAGGTAAGGAAGAATTTCCTGTCAGAGAGTTGCCTGGGATTTTGAGAGGTCAAGGTCATTTAAGGAGAATCTGTCACAGACAACAATTTAAATTCAGGTCTTCCAGATTCTGAGGCTAACTCTAACTCACTTTGTCCTTTGACCATTGCCTCACAATATTAATTATAATAGATTATCAAAATATTAAGAGAATTATTTCCATTATGAGATAAAAAACCTTTCAATTATAATAACCCGTTCACAGATTGAAAAGCTATGAGAGAAGATATGAATAAATGTAGTTGACTCACTGGATCTAACCTGATGTATTTTGTAAAGGATGTTTTTGTATTAATTCATCATTTAAGTTCCTTAGTATAGTGTAAATCCTTGCAGGTAGAGGGCAGGGTTAGAAAAAGATTAAACCTAAGTCAATCAGTAGCATCCTAATTGGTCTTCTTGCTTCTAATTTCTCTTATCTTCAATCCCTCCTCCCCATAAATGCCAAAATGATCTTCTGAAGGCCCAAGGTAGTGTCAGAACATTCAGTTTCTCTAGGACGAAATAAAAATTCTTCAGAATAGCTTTTAAGGCTTTCCATAATTTGGATCCAATCCACTTTTCCTGCCTTATTTCACATGATTGCCCCTCACACACTCTACATTTCCACCACAAGTTGTTCCCCAAATCCAACATTCC
Source organism: Myrmecobius fasciatus (assembly GCA_023553655.1). Taxonomy (NCBI): domain Eukaryota; kingdom Metazoa; phylum Chordata; class Mammalia; order Dasyuromorphia; family Myrmecobiidae; genus Myrmecobius; species Myrmecobius fasciatus. The sequence continues at coordinate 278,817 of JAJPUD010000683.1, read as the reverse complement.
ATCTCTTTCCCATGCATTGGGCAGTTTAATGATTTTTCATAAGCCTTTTCCTCATCCCTGCAATGTACTTTCCTGTTCAAGTCTGCCTTTGAGAATTCTTATATTTTTTTGGGTTCAGCTCAGAGGCCAAATATCTCTCCAAAACCTTTCCTGATTCCTTCCACTAGATGTTAATGTTTTCTCTTTCCTTATATTACCTTACATTTACTTAGTTATGTATAAGACATGAGTACTTTGTCTTTTTCTGGGTACTCTCTTTTTCCTTCCCAAGCTCCTTGAAGGCAGGAACTGTTTCATTTTTTATTTTGCATCTCCCAGAACCTATCTTAACTATAGTAGGTACTTAACAGTTGTTTGTTGAAGTGTGATGTATTTGTTGAATTTTTGAATGTTCTCAATTGCAGAATTCCTTTGTGGTAGCAAATACTTTATATATATATATACACACACACACACACACACACACACACATATATATATATATACACACATATATATGTACACACATAAATATGCATGCATGCATGTATGTATATCTATGTTTAAATTAGAGTATCCACTTTTCATTAAGACATAAATATAGGCATATTTCCTTTTGCCCATAGATATGAGGAACTGAAAATATCAAAAAGTTTTTTCTATTTTTTTCCCCCTCTTCTAGCCTATTTTAAAAGCTTCAATCACATAACAAATGAGACAATCAGTTCTACCAAAGACAAACTGCCTGTCTCAGGGCTCTCCCTATTCTAATCTACATTCAGCTACTAAGATGATTTTCTTAAAAATCAGATCCAATTATGTCACTGCCATATTTAATAAATCCTAGTGTTTACCTTATCTCCTCAAATACAAAATCCCCTACATGGCCCATCATAATATAGACCTTTTCCTCCTATCCCCAAACTGTTCCAGTTTTCTTATACCTTACAGCCCTCTGAAAACTCCTAAATCAAGTGACACTGGTCTTCTGGCTATTCCATGAACAATCCATCACACAATCTGTGGGAATTTTCTCTGGCTGTCCTACATGCTCTCCCCCGCCTTATTTCTGTTTCCAAACTTCCATGAGAAGTCATTCCCAATTTCTCTTAATTTGTATGCCTTCTCTCTGGTAATTATGTCTTTCTTATATAACTTGTTTGTACATATTTGTTAACTTCTTGTTTCCCCCACTAGAATGTGAGTTCCTTGAGGGCAGGAACTATCTTTTGCCTGACTTTTTGTATCTCTAATGTTTAATACAGTTTGTGGTACATAGCAGGGATTTAATAAATGCTTACTTTTTTTTTAACCAAGAGTTAATAAAATATCTTAATATCTAGACAAATTTTAATTATCTTTCTTCTTTTGAAGCACCAACTGTTTAGCAGTTAGTTTCAGTATATATGAGAAAACATACTATAAGATGGTAGCCTGGACAGAAAACTTTAGTTTCTCTAAATTAAAAAATCTACCAACTAAAAGAGAAAAAATTAGTTGAAATGAAATGAAAATTAGTTGTATTCAAGTTACTGCTTGCTATATTATGTACAATAACTTGTTATAAAGCAGTTAAATTACTACTTGAGGTCTTCATATGTATTAAAAATGTATACCTAAATTAAGATTAATTATGCAAATAAAATTACAATAAAAAAGTTACAAACATACTTCAAAAAGCAGAAATTCCACTGGAACATGTATTTATTTCAATGTAAAAGAAACCTCTTTCCATCCCTTTGTGGTGAGAATTGCTGTGGCTAAAAATATTCATCACCTGGTCCTTAAACCAATGATGGGACTTTCTGAACTTGTCCAACATTTTTACCTAACCCTGGGCTACCTCTGTGCCGAGATGACATAAAGGGGGAGGATCTTAATTAAAGATAAACTAATGAAAATTAAATTTAACAATTATGACTTTGTCTTAATCACAAAAACAATATTTGTATAATGTTCTGAGAAAAGCAAGGTGCAATGTTTCTTATTTTTCAGATACTAGTCAACCAAACTGCTGGATACAGAGGCAAAACACAAAACAAAACAAACAAACCCACATGGCTATGATAACCATATCTTAAAAACTATATGAGTATGAATAGTGGATTTATTTTCTAAAGTGGGTTAAGTATAAAAAAAATGGAATTATTTAAAACCTGTAACAGCACCATATAGTAGAGGGCTACCTAAAAAAAGACAGAGGAATAAAGTGTACGCAATTTTTTTATATATAATGTGAAATTGATAAGGTGTGAGAAAAGGGGTGAGGCGGTCCTCTTTGGCCACTCGTGGGGAGATGAGAGGTCTATGGCAAAATGGGTTTATTATATAAGAGAAGCAGCTTTCTTAGCAGGACAGTTCTGAAAGGGGAGAAGTAAAGGTGGGTTATTAGCAAAGATTAGTTAACACTGAGCATGGCTCTGTGGGTCTTTTCCTGATAGGAATTAGCCAAAATGGGCTTACACTGAACAGCAGCTCAGTGGGCTTTTCCTGGTGTAGGAATAATCAAAGATTGGGGTTAAGAGTCTTCCTTTTATTTTGCCTACCAAGGCTTCAGGTTCTGTAAAAAGTGGTGATTATGCCCTAGCCAAGATTTCTGATTGAATTGCAAGTAAAGTTTGCCTATGAATAGAGGATGGGGCCTCTCCTATCTCAACAGAAGGGTTTTTGAAATTTGGGGTTTCTCCAGTTCTCCCCACCATGATCAGGGGACACAATTTACATCAAAACGACCTTTAAAAGCAGGAAAGGGCTGAATAATCAACCAATAAACAAGATATACTAAAAGCCTATTAGGTTCTGGCAAATGACATGTGAGATTAGGAGAATAAAGATAAGGTTACTATAAATTACTTAAAAGTCAAATATGAGCTCAAATATCTTGGTACTTTCTTCTTAATTTCAAAATTCATGATTTCATAAGCTTTTGTAAAGCATTTGCTGACTATTGAGTATAAAGAATTGTAAAATATTTACAATACAAAAACTGACACGGAAAGGCTTACCAGTGTTGTAAGCAGTAGGCATGGCTGAATACACAAGTCCCTGTGGAGGCAAGCTTGGAGTTGTCACAGATACCACTGGGGTAGCAAGAGGTTGAGTAGATTGAGAACTGCTTATCCTTTGGGAATTCTGTAAGTGATTAGTAACAAAGAAAGCTGTATCATGTGGATATTATAATGAACAATCTGTATTTTAAAAATAACATTCAATTAAAATATGAAAGTTTTCATGCTTTTTGTATGTTGAAGATGTTATTTCACATAGGGATTATGTGGAAAATTTTTAAGTAAATACTAAAGTAAATATTACCAGACTGTTTCATCTGGCTGATTTTTAAGGGGAAAGTATTTCCATTAAAGTGGTGTAGGGGAAAGGACACTAGACTGGAGTTAAGCTGGAGTTGGGCTCAAATACCATGCTTTTCGCTTCATTTTTGGTGACTTCAAGCAAGTCCCTTAAGCCTGGGGGGGGGGGGGTTGTTCTGTTTTCTATCTGTAAAATAAGAGCGCTGAGATCCCGTCTAATTCTATCCTAGGAAACCTATGTATATTCTTGATGCAACCTGATTAATGTCATGTAGATAAAATTATATATGAGAGCCTATTGTATATGATAACACTTCTAGGTACGTGATATCTAATAGAATAAAAAGTTGATAACACTGCAATTACTGAGATATATATCCTCAGTGGACACATGTTTATATTTTAAATATACTTTCCATAGAGAGTAAGTCATTTGGGAATCAATCCACAATCACAAAATTGAACAATGCTTATTTGTTACAAACATTTGTATTTTACATGTTATGTGAGGAAAAGTCAAGTTTAGTTTATAGTTTGCATTATAATTTAAGATAACTTCTTATCAAATTATTTTTATATTTTGCTTTGTATCTTTCATATATACATTCTTTGTCAATCTTAAGATTATTGGCTCAAGAAATTGTCTTCTACTTTATTACCTCCTTATCACAAAATTAAATTTTAATTTTTTTATTAATACTTTTCATTTGCAAAACATATATATGGGTAATTCCTAAACATTAACCCTTACAAAGCTTTCTGTTACAAATTTTTCCCCCTACTCCCCACCCCTCCCCTAAATAGCAGGATATCAACTACATGATAATTATGTTAGAATGCTTAAATCGAATATATGTATAGTTATTGCCACACATCATTTTTTTGTTCGGGAGAAATCATATCTATAAGAGAGAATAATTTGATAAAGGAGATACAATGTACTGAATAAAGGAGATACAATGTAAAAATTGAATTTTTAATAAATGCCCTTCAACTGTCTTATTTTAATTCTATAGTTCTTGTTCAATGACATTTACACCTTATCTCAAAATCAAATTGGTTATGCTAATTAAAGTACTTAATTAGACACTGACCTATTATATTTACTATTATAGTGAACTTTATTGGTTTTTTTTAATCTGGAGAAAAGAAATTATGTTTAGTTATTTATATAACAAATAATGCCTATATTCATGTGATTATTTCTTTAAAATAGAGCTAGTATTATGTCAATTATATTATTTCCACATAATAATATTGTAGAACCCATATCTATTTTCAGTGATTTAGGCTTCTTTTTCTGTTTACAATGAATCAGTAATGGGAAACACATCCCTTGCAAAGGCAAAGATATATCTAACAGGTAGATTTTAAATCCAGACATTTTTTACATGAAGATAATAAAGTATGGTATCTGACATTTACGCCTCTAAGACTATCATAATGCAAGTAATTATAATTCATTAGTACTAACAACTTTTTCAGAGAGGTGATTCAATTTTCCCCATCATCATTTTCAGAATGTATGAGTATTGGGTAGACTATAATTTCTGATAATTCTATATTATATTTAATAGGGCTTCTGCTACTGTGCAAAAAAGCCTAGGATATAGAATATTAATATTATAAAGGACAATTATGGTATTGTTTTTGTCTTTTTTGTATTTACTATTCTAGTAAGCTGGGTAAACACTGAAAAGATTTATGGCATAGTGGAAAGAATAATGGATTAGAAAACAGAATTCTATTACTTTGACTCAGTTCAGCCTCTCTGGAGTTCATTTTTCTCAGCTGTTAAAATAGTAATACTATCAATTTCTTGCCTATCAAATAGAATTGCTGCGACAATAAAATGAGATTATAACATAAAAGTTATTTTGAAAAATAAAAGTATTTTTAAAAGAAATGTGAAACATTATTCTTTGTGACAATTTGACCCAAGATTACAGAAGATGAAAGCATAAATACTTATGTCTTCTGACTGTGCTATGCTGTTCATAAAGAAGTTGGGATTTTTATGAAGCTGCAAAGCTGCTAGAGAAATTCTGATGCCCCATGAGAAAAGAATCCAGATGTAGGTTTCAGGGCACTTTTCATAGAACTGAATAAGTCTACCTGTGAGTGTAATTCCACTCTCAAATATTACTCATTTGGAAAATATCCAAGTTTCCTACAGATAATAATTATAATTCTGTTTTTCAGATACACAAGGTTTTTTCAAGGTTAACATCTGTAATTGTTTGCCCACTCTCTCCCTCTCCATGTTATCTTGTATTTTATTTATACTTGTATGTATTTTTAAAGGGATGAATATAATAAGGTCCTTGATGTCAGGAGCTATTATTCACTTCTGCCCCTCTATCTATAGTGCCCTGCACAAATCAGGTGCTTAGAATATAACCCTGAATTGAGTTAAAAGTTTTGGTTATATTCTCTAAAGTTTTAAAATAAGTGAAAAGTGTAAGAACATGCTATTGGTATCTCTGAAGGTGACCTCAGAATTTTACAATTTTAGGCAAGTAAAATACTTTTAGTTAAATGTAATATATTTTACAATTATAATAATCTATAAAATCATATACTTGGAAATTTTTTCCAATTTGTAAAAAAGATGTAGAATTTAATGGATGTTAGAGAATAAAGCAATATAAGTATAACTGCTATCTCAACATGCTCAATTTGTTAAATTATTCTTTAACATTTTTGATTCAGGTGATTCTTTGGAATTTAATGACTTTTTGGATTGTTGAGATACTCTAATACACCTCTGATGCTAATTATTATGGAAGATATGGATTCATTATATAAAACAGATCTCTTCAGTCTTCCACCCATGACTCAACTTAATAATCAAGACTTAGACCCCAAGTTAAAGGAAGAGTTCTATGTATTTATTATTGTACTCACTAAAGCTTCTGGTTAATAATGACCCTTTGACAAGTAAATAATTTTGAAAACCACTAGAGGGCAACGTTTTTCTAAGTTAGTAATAAGGACACCTGAAATTTTCTATATTATAAGAAGTCATATAATAAAAGGAATAACAATACACACAAATTTAAAATAAATTATCTTTTAATGAATTAGACTATGATTAAGTGTAAACTTTAATTTGTAAACCATGTATATATAATAGAAGGAGATCATTTAATAGCAACCAAAATGAAATCACAAGGCTGTAATATAATCTGGTATCAAATAGGTAGAAGGAAAACCACAAACTGTAGCAGAAATAAGAAAGGAAACCACAAAGGTGTCTGAGGGATGATCTTTTATTTTAAAGACAAATTTCTGCTATAATGTGCAGAAAAATATATCTAGAAAGAAAAAGAACTGTGCAAAAAATATTAGCATGCATAAACATGGAAATTCTGAAGTGGAAATTCAAACGTTGCATTTCCCCCCATGCTTTCATGCAATCTGAGCCTCTTACCAGCCATAGGTCCATGTTGATGACAAATTAGCTTTTCTACCTTAAATTACTAGGCAAACTACAAACTGATATTTTGGATTTAAATGATAAAAAGTCTTTCTTGTGCAGCAGAGAAAAGATTTATACTTTATTTTGCAGACAAGTAATATTTCTTACCAACTGCAAGTTATTTTTAGTCACATTTATTTTTCCATAGTGAAAGCCAATGAAAATCACTCATTTAGGGAAAAAAAAAGGTAGTTCCTTTTAAAATACAGTATTTTCCAAGAAAGTGGGGAAATGTAGAAGAATTTATTTATAAACACATATATCCTTTTTAGTAAACAGGGAACCCCCTTGTGGTTCTGATCTTTTCATACAGGATGAAATAATTCCAGCTCTGTGAAAAGGTGACCTCACCAAAAATGATGTAATCTTTTTGAAACAAGAAACAACGCAAGACCTTGTATTACAATTTGAGGAACTTTAAGAGTGAAGTCATTTTCTAAAATAATTTTTAATAATTTGGGGACATATATAAGGTATTCTATATCTTTCAGGTTTTTTGCTTTTTTTTTTTTTTTAAAGCCAAATCCTTAGTGTCTTCTGTTCATGGACGGCTACTGTTTTTTAGGCTCTATTCCAATGTTCCCTCGAACAAATAAACTGCATAAAATGATTTAAAGTAGAAATGTCAGAATCTAATTTATAAGATTATATTTTATTAAATAATTCCAAAATAAATAAGTAAAAATCTGCTAAAGGGAACACTGTTTATATTTAAAATATTTGATAGGAAGGACTTTCTGAACCCCTTTTATCTTATCAAGCAGAAACCCACACTCACCAACTCCAATTCATCCTCCTCCGACTGTACTCAGCAAACAAGAGGGATAACAGAGTTACTAAGACTGTCATTGCTCTATGCTATTTTTTTTTTAATTTTAAAAGAACAATTTAGGTTTTAACAGTGTTACATACTTAACCTGCTATTTACTGTGCACATGCCTGAAGCTCATTCACAAAGACTGCCATACAATTTTATCACACGTTTTTCACTTGTACATAACTTTGTATATGTAAAATAATTTAAGTGTGTAAAAACAAACAAGGCCATAAATTAAACAGGAAGAAAACTGAAAAATTAAATTAAAAGATTGGCTACAATTGAATACATTTGATCCTTTTTCCTAAACCATCCAGAAAGTACTATTTGCACAGATGAAAATGTTTAGCTAATTTTGTGAAGGAACTCTCTAAGCTATTTTACTCTGTACTAAAATGGTTCCTTTTTTAATTAAATAATTAAATTTTTATATCAATTACTGTTTGAAAAGTAGCACAGTATAATCAAAGCCGCTTAAGGAAGCTGCCTCTGATACATATTACCTGTCACTGAACCTTATTCTCTAGGAAACTCTAAAACTAAGTTACAGATCAGTTACTGATCTGTATCAACAGATACCCTTGCCCCCACAGGAATGAAACCACAAGTCTGGACTTAAAAAAAATAATTAGTGTTCTGTTTTTTCATATCCATGAATAAAGATAAATTAGAGATAAGGACTTGACCTAAGATGTCATAAACAGAGGGAACTCAAGGATGAGAAAACTTCCTTTATCAAAGTTAGAGCCTTCTTTGTTAACCAGGAATCCCTCTTAAGTGATTTGCCAGAGTTCACAGAGATAGTACTTGTCAGAAGCAAGATTTGAATACAGATCTTTCTGGCTCCAAGGCAAGTTCTCTATTCATTATCCCACATTTCCTCTCACATGAACAAAATGGGTGATTATTTAACTATCTGCAAAATATCATTGTATAAAAGGACTTTCCATCAGGTTAAAATAGATTCACTTACAGACATATTTAATTCTATTTCAATTAAGGGATGTTCATCTAGAATTAAGTAAATGTTTATTCTGGTGACATTCATGAATATTTTATTTTCCTTAGGGAATACAAATCTGGTGTAGTTAAGGGTCATTATTTTATATGGAGACAATTTCAATCTTCAAAGGGAAGACTTTATCTGTCCAAAAATAATTAAATGCAATTCCCCCCTTTCTACCCAACAGTTAACCACTGTTTTCATATAAATATGTTATCTGTTCTCATTTTATAATATTTAAATGAATAAGTGAGTAGCTTCTGGGTCTGTTTCTCAGCATTTTAATTTATTATTTGTGCCAAATTCCCTCAACACAAAATATAGTTAGAAGACTGAATGCTAAATGCTACCTCTGGTGATGGCTCACAATAGCTTGGGCCTGTGGGCTTCTGGGAAATCACTCATTTCTCTGCTTTGAGGTTTTTCACTTTTAAAATAAGGAAGATTTAGTTATTTTTAGGTTTCTGCACTCTACTCTTCAGCTAAAACTACTCTGATACTAATTTCAAAATATACAGCCCTTTAATGGGGTATACTTTTTAAACTGGCCAGCATTTCTTTCAGTTAGCCAGAAGGAGCAAAATGGTGTGTCAGGTAATAAAAGGTAAGAGCCTTTATGTTTTTAGGGCATAATCTTAAAATATGTTAAGTTACCCCTAATAACCATATTTTCATCCACTACAAAAAGTCAAATCAATTATGACAGTACATTCCTGGATTTACCTTCTTCACACAAATAAAATCAGGGCCTGAAAAATAATGGAAGCTTGAGCTAAGAAAATAAGATATTGTTTAGTTTTTCTAATCATCACAATGATAACTAAGCTGTCTATGGATGAGAGAAAAAACTGAAGGTGCTAGATATTCTTCATTCTAGTTTTTAAGCACTCTTCATTATCTGAAAAGGATAGAATAGAAAAACCAACCTGGTGGTTTGCCCTACAAATCTCTCACAAATTAAGCTAGTACTTTTTGTATCATTACCAAATGAGTTTATTGCCTATTCTTCATTATGAGGCAAACCATTTTTACTTCAATAATATTCTGCCTAACCTATTGGCTTAATTTGTTGACAAAAGTTATATAAATTTGTATTAAATTTAAGAGATTTGTATGAAAATGCTTTCCTTATAGTGATACTTCATTAAATAAGTAGGAGGGGTATCTTTATCCCCAGAGGAAGCTGTGAACCATGTGAAATAATTTCATCTATGTAAAATATATGTTTTAAAGAATGGTTAAACTTACCAATGGAGGCATCATACCCTTGCTAGAAGGGGGGATCACTACTCGAAGGTCTGGTTTTCGATTGTTCATTCCAAGGTTTCCACCTCCAGGAGGAGGGGGAGATTTTGTAGGCATCACTTTGCCTAAACTACTCCCCCCAGTAGATACTAATAGATTTGGAGATGCTCTTGAGTTTACAAAGCCATTCCCTAGAAAACAAAAATATTAATCATTATAATGAGCAGAAGTAGATGTTAAAATAGCGAGGATACAAAAAAAATCCATAAAAGAAAAAAATATATTTTTATTTTTAGAACTAAAAATTAATTTTTAAAAAGAACAAAAAAGAGCTCTTATAACTTTAATATATTTATGGATATTTAAGACTTGTTATCACCTAGTATCTATAGGAATCACAAAACAGTTTTGTATAGTACCTACTGAACAAAATTTATCATAGTGAGGCTCAAAATCTTGAAAGAGTTCTAAAGAGGTGAAGTTTAGACCTGAGGTCCTTCAGAATTAAAAATCTCTTTGACGGTGATGGGTACTAATGACAATACCTCTTCTTACTATATAATGAAAATAGTTGTTACTCACATAGAGCTTTAAAAATTGCAATGTATTTCATTTGTGTTCTTAACTGATACTCATAACAGTGTATAGGGTAAAATACTACAGACAATTCTTACTTTATAGAAATTCACATTACATAAATTTCATTTTATTTAAAGAATTTTGAAAGAAATCTGAATTAGAATACTGAACAAGGATCTGATTGAGCTGCTAGCTGCAAAGATTACAGAAGAAGAAAAGGAAACTCTGAAACCTGAGGATCAACTAAAAAATTCCAAAACAAAAGGCAAAAGCAGTTCATCATTTGAGTGATTTTTTTTTCTTGTATTGAAAAGATAGATCCAAACACTTAGATTTTCAGAAGTTCCAAGACTAGGTGAAAATAATAGTATTCACGACTATCAGAGGAAGGAAAAAAAGAGAGCCATAATCACGGCTGTGATTCTGGTAAATGAGATCCTATTCTGCTCATTGGTCCAACCCTGCACTATAAAATCAGTAAGACCATCTTAGAAAAGCAAAGGATGAGAATTTAAAGAAGCCACAAAACTCAGAGTATAAATCCATACATTAAGTGAGAATCCTCTCTAAAATACTTAATAAATAGAAAACAGCATGGTTTAATCAAAAGATCAATGTATTTAAAGTTAGTCTGAAATAATTCTCTTATAAAAATTTATAAATTTTCCAAAAATTTATAAATTTATAAAATTTTATAAAAATTTTAAGCCTAGCCACAACCCAGTGGACATGAATTTGCCATTTATTACTTTGTAACCTTGTGTATACCAACTTTTGTTTTTCTAGATAAAGTATTCTTGATTTTTTTTTTTTTTTTTTGGTGCCATGAATCTCTTTGACCATTTGAAAATCTTTGGATCACGTCTCAGGATGTTTTTCAATGCCCAAAATAAAATATGTAAGAAGCCATTGTAGTGAGATAGAGACCCTCTGAAATTTGTTCATGTACCTCATGATAAGAAATCCTGGTCTATACCTAGTTTACAACGGGTTGGACTAGATAACTTCTCATGTAGGTATTGTAGGTAGATCCTACAATCAACTCCTTTACTTCCAGTGACAAGGAGCTCACTCCTCTAACAATCTTTTTGTTCTTTTATACAGTACTTCCTAATGGGAAGGTTTTCCCCTTAATTAGTTAAAACCCACTTTTCTACAACTTTCATTCATTTGTTCTAAGTCAGTCACTGGGAGAAGTAAAACAAGACAAATTTTTCCACAATAGCCTCCCACATTTCAAATCTCTTTATCTTTCTCACCATTCTTCTGGATGTGTTTCAGTTTATCCACTGTCTTTCCTCAAATATGGCATATGCAAAAATTTGAATCCTATGTTTCTATTAGAGTGATTTAAGATGGAAAGATAACTAAATGCTATTTCCTGGTCACCATTCCCTTCCATGTGTTATCCTATCCTTGAAACACTTAAAAAAAAAGGAAGTGAAGTTACTTTAGCATGATTTGTTCTTAATGTACCTATTTTGCTTTCCTTTTTCAGATGCTCATAAACTACTCCATCAATAAATTCTAGAATGCTATCTTTAATAAGACACTCACTGTTCTATAATTTAAATACATTTTGTCTGTCCATTTCCTACTCATAATTTTTTGAAATTAATTATTTTATTTTGTAACATTCATTGTTAAAATTTTTGAGTTCCAAATTCTTTCCCTCATTGATAAAGCAAGAAATTTGATAAAGGTGATACATATGTACTCATGCAAAACCTATTTCCATATTAGTCATGTTATGAGAGAAAACAAACCCAACCCCCCTCCCTCTCAATAAAAATAAAGTAAAAAAAAATGTATGTTTCTCCATACTCCATGAGTTCCTTCTCTGGGGATGGATAGCATTTTTCATCATGAGTCAATTGGGATTGTCTTATATCATTGTAATTGCTGAGAACAGCTTAAGTTATTCACAGTTCTTCATTGTACAATATCACTGTTGGTGTGTACAATGTTCTCCTAGTTCTGCTTATTTCACTTTGCATCAATTCATGTAAATCTTTCATGGTTTTCCTGAGAACATCCTGCTCATTTCTTTTTTTTTTTTTTGCTCAGGCAATTGGAGTTAAGTGACTTGCCCAGGGTCATACAGCTAGGAAGTATTAAGTATCTGAAGTCACATTTGAACTCAGGTCCTCCTGACTTCAGGGTTGGTGCTCTATCTACTGCGCCACCTAGCTGTCCTTGCTCATCATTTCTTACAGCACAATAATATTTCATCAATCATACATTATAACTTGTTGATCCATTCTCCAACTGATGGGCATCCCTTCAATTTCCAATTCTTCACCACCAAAAAAGAGATGCTATAAATATTTTTGTACATATATAGGTCATTTTCTCTTTTGCTTTTTATCTCTTTGGGATATAGAACTACTAGTGATATTACTGGGTCAAAGGATATGAATGATTTTCAGCCCTTTGGGCACAGTTCCAAACTGCTCCATGGCATGCTATTCACTATAATTAAAAACCATGATTCTCCTTGGAAATCACAATTTTTCAATATCTTGGAATATAGTTTATCTGATCCTGGCAACCAAAATTTAATAATGGCAGCTAAGTGTTCTCTTACTTATCATTGTTTTCTCATGCTTAAGACTTTTTCCTGAAAGAGACCCAGTTCAATTCTTATAATGTCTGGCTTACTGGTCCAGAATTTCTCCTTTCATTCACTGTGGAGAGAATCTGTATTATCTCTAGGTAGATGGGTGGCAAACAGATGTAGTGCAGTGCTGAGTTAGTAAGAACTAAATTCAAATCACAACTCAGCTATGAAATACTGGTTAAATTATACTTCTGCCTATTTTAGTTTCCTCTTCTATAAAATAGGGATAACAATAGCATCATAGGGTTGTTGTGAGGATCTATGAAATAATATTTGCAAAGTCCTGTTCACATTACCTGGCCCACAGCAGATGGTTAATAAATGCTTGTTCTTTTCCTCCTCTTCCTGGCCAGCCTTGACCTATTTTGCTATGTATCAAGTCCACTAAACTTCAATATTTACAATCCTGCCTTTTCTTACTACTTATGTTCGCCTTGTATTTTTTTTAACATAAATGAAATAAAGAAAAGAAATTTTTATTACTCATCCTGTCTCAATTACATAGAAACATGATTACAGTTTTCTTTCACATGGATGTTCAATATGGACACACTGTGGAATATATGTATCGGGCCAATTTATATGTATGACTTAGGGAGTGTGTGTGTGTGGGAGTGGGGGAGAATAGGCTTATAACCTACTTCAGATAGTATACAGTGTTCCAAAAAATCTTAGTGCTGTTTAACTGTACTACGACTTTTGGAATACCCTGCATATAGACATTAAACAATTACATGATAACAAAAAAATAGACGCTGAGATTCAGTGTGAAAATAAACCATGTAGACAGTAACAGTATGAAAGATACTTTTTGAAAAACTCATTTTTAAGACTTCTCCATATACTTTTTTCTGTAAATATTTGAGAAGAAATTTTCAACTCTAAAAACATGCACTTTCCTAGAAAGATGCTTCATTACTACACCCACATAAATTCTTATGCAAACACTATTTATCCTTACTCTCTAGGTCAACTGAACCTGGAATAGGGATGGATTGCTGCCAAGACAAGGATAGAGATTGGATCTGTGATTTCACTGGTGTGAGAAAATGCCTTATACCAAAGCAGATTAGCAATTTATCTGTGACCTAGAGTGTTAGAGAGACTAAGGAATTGCCTAGAGCAGAGGTGAAGGACTCCTGTGCTCAAGAATCAGATTAAAATGTAACTAGGAAAAATTAAACAAAATAATCAAAATACAATACAACATGGTGCTAGGTTTATGATTTTAAGTCAATATATGGCCATCAGCGATCTGGTTTAATTTGAGCTTGATATTCCTGGATTAAAAATATTCAGAGGCTAAGTGACTTAGACAAGATAACAAAGCCACTAAGTATTAAAACTGAGACTTATGCGTAGGTCCTTCTATTTTTGAGAAACTGCTTTTTATTCTTCTACAGGAGAAGGAAGAAAAGGGGATACATATCTACAAAAATATTTATAGTACTACTTTTTGTTGCAGAAAAAAGGGGGGTGGAGTGGAGCCAAGGTGGTAGAATAAGGCCAGGAAGCTGTTCAAGCTCTCGCAGTTTCCCTCAAAAACCACATGAAACCAAGCCTTTGAACAGAGTTTGATGGAATGAAACCACTTTCTAACTCAAGATAGATTGGAAGGATTTCAATAAAGGAGTGAAAAAAGGGTGTTCAGCCCAGCTCAGACAAAGTCTAGGAAAGCCAGTAAGAAGGTCTTAAACATAGCAGATCAGTAGCTAAGATCCTTGGTCCTGGCTCAGTATTGGAGAAGACCAATGGGGCAGCCTCCAGTACTAGCTCAGAAGACAAATTCTGGGAAACCATCTGTATTCTGCAAAGAACAGGTAAAGCTACCCCCTGTTGTGAGTAAAACATCAAACACACAAGATGCTCCTGTGCTCAAAGCCAAGGATCAGAGCTGCATAAGCAGTTAGGGACAGTGCTTCCCCCAGGAGCACAGTTCGATCATAAAACTCATAAAAGAGGAAATACAAAAAGAGAAAGGAAAGAAAATGAGCAAGAAACAGAAAAGAACCTTGACCATAGAAAGCTACTATGGTGACAGAAAAGATTAAAACACTAACTCAGATAAGGGCAAAATTTCCACAGAGGAAATCTCAGAGTGATATGAATTAGTTTCAAGCCTAAAGAGGCTTCTTGGGAGTGTTCATAAAAGACTTTAAAAGGCAAATCAGAAAGGTAGAAGAAAAAATGAGAAAAGAAATGAGAGATATGCAAAAGAAAATCAACATCTTAGAAGAGGAAGGCAATTGCTTAAAAAAATACAACTGGCCACACATATTTTTACATTAAAAAATCCACTGAAGAAATCAATTCCTTAAAAATCACAATAGGCCAAATGCAAAAATAAAAATGAAAAAAAATGTAAAATACCTCTTGGAAAAACAATTGACCTGGAAAATAGATGCAAAAGGGACAATTTAAAAATTATTGGTCTACCTGAAGGCCATGATCAAAAAAATTATCTGGATAGCATTCTTCAAAAGACCATCAAGGAAAACAGCCCTGACATACTAGAATCAGAGGAGGAAATACTCACTGAAAGAATCTACTGATCACCTCCAGAAAGAGATACCACAAGGAAAACCCCAAGGAACATTGTTGCAAAACTCCAGAATTATAATCTCAAGAAAAAAAATACTGCAAGCTACCAGCAAAACAATTCAAATATTGAGGAATTAGTGCTGTCAGAAGCAGTTTGACAGTCAGAATTACCCAGGATTTGGAAGTGTCTATAATAAAGACTGGAGGGCCTGGAATACCATATTCTGAAAGGCAAAGGCCCTAGCGTTACAACTAAGAATTAACTACCGAGTGAGACTCAGCATCATCTTTCAGGGGAGGAGCTACATCTTCAATGAAGTAAGAGACCTTCAATCATTTCTGTGGCAAAACCCAGAACTAAACAGAAAATTTGATCTTCAAATACAGAACTCAAGAGAAGCATAAAAAGGTAAACAGGGGTATTATATATATATATTAAGCTGTTTACATGCCTAGGTGGGAAAATGAAACAGAAAATTTGATTTTCAAATACAGAACTCAAGAGAAGCATAAAAAGGTAAACAGGGGTATTATATATACATAGTTTAATATATATGTATATTAAACTGTTTACATGCCTAGGTGTGAAAATGATATCTATAATTCTTGAGAAGTGTATCTGTTATTGGGACAGTTGGGAGGGGGGCATCACATGAACAGAGGGTGTGGTTGTGAATAGACTCTGATGTGATATCAAAGAAAAAGACATGAAGGGGTGGAAAAAGGACTGTACTGGGAGAAGAGGAAAGGAGAGTTATAATGGACAAATTAGATCACATGGAAGAAGCACAAAAGAACTATTACAATAGAGGGAAAGAAAGGAGGAAGATGAACATTGAAGCTTAATTTCATCAGTTTTGGCTCAAAGAGGGGATAAATTAATCATTCAGTTAGGAACAGAAATTTATCTTACCCTATAAAGAAACAAGAGGAAAAAGGGAAAAGAAAAGGGAGGAAAGGGATAGAAGGGAGGGAGGAAACACTAGGAGAAAGGGATAAGAGAAGAAGGGGGGAGGGTAACAGAAAATAGAGCAGGTAGAGGGCAGAGTGGATTAAGAACAAAATAATGCTAAGGAGGGATAAGGTGGAAAGAGAGAACAAAGTATACACAGGAGAAAATAGGATGGAGGGAAATACAGAGCTGGTAATCATAACTTTGAATGTGAATGGGATGATCTCTACCATAAAACAAAAACAAATAGCAAAGTGGATGAAAAAACAAAATCCTACATTATGTCATTTACAAGAAATAAATATGAAACAAAGAGAAACATATAGAGTAAAGGTAAAAGGCTGGAGCAGAATTATGATTAAGCTGAAAAAAAAAGGCAGAGGTAGCAATTCTGATCTCAGATAAAGCAAAAGTAAAATAAGATCTAATTAAGAGAGATAAGGAAGGAAACTACATTTTGTTAAAGGGTATCATAAAAAATGAAATAATATCGATACTAAAGGCATATGCACCAAGTGGTAGAGCATCCAAATTCTTTTTTTTTAAATTTTTTTTATTAAAGCTTTTTATTTTTATAACATATGTATGGGTAGTTCCCCAACATTGATCTTTACAAAGCTTTCCATTACAAATTTTACCCCCAGTCCCCTCCCCTCCCCTAGATGGCAGGAAGTCCACTACATGCTAATAATGTTGAAATGCTTGAGAAGTTATGCAAGAAAAATCCTATCTACAAGAAAAAAAAAAGAATCAGAGAAAGAGCATCCAAATTCTTAAAGAAGTATCAAGCCAGTTACAAGAAGAAATAGACAGCAAAATTATCTTAGTGGGGGACCTCAACTTTCCCCTCTCAATCAGATAAATCTAACCACAAAATAAAAAAGAAAGAAACTAGGAAGGCTAATAGAATTCTAGAAAAATTAGATATGATAGATTTCTGGAGAAAATTAAATGGAGACAAAAAGGAATAGACCTTTATTCTCAGCAATACTTGGAACCTATACAAAAACTGACCATGTGTGAAGACATAAAACCTCACCATCATATGCAGAAAATCAGAAATAGTAAAATGCTTTCTTTTCAGACCATGATGCAATAAAAATTATATTCAATAAAAGTTCAAGGAAAGATAGATTAAAAACCAATTGCAAATTAAATGATTTAATTCTAAATATTGAGTAGGTCAAACAACAAAACACAGAAACAATAATTTCATCCAAGAGAATGATAATAATGAGACAATATACCAAAACCTATGGGATATAGCCAAAGCAGTTCTTAAGGCAAATTTTATATTTCTAAGTAGTTACATGAATAAAATAGAGGAAAAGGAGATCAATGAATTAGTGATGCAACTAAAAAAAGCTAGGAAAAGAACAAATTAAAAAACCCCAACTAAATACCAAATTAGATATTCTCAAAGGAGAGATTAGTAAGACTGAAACTAAGAAAACTATTGAACCAATTAATAAAAACTAAGAGTTGGTTTTAAGAAAAAAACCAACAAAATAGATAAGCATTTTGTTAATTTGATTAGAAAAAGAAAAGAAAAACCAAATTGCCAGCATCAAAAATGAAAATGGTAAACTTATCATCAATGAAAAAGAAATTAAAGTAATAATTAGGAGCCATTTTGCCCAACTGCCAGCAAGTGTGACAATCTAACTGAAATGGATGAATATTTACAAAAATATAAACTGCCCAAATTAACAGAAGAAGAAATAAATTACTTAAATGATTCCATTTTAGAAAAAGAAATTGACAAGCTATCAATGAATTCCCTAGATGGGCCAGATGGATTCACAAGTGAATTCTATCAAACATTTAAAGAGCAATTAATTCCAATACTATATAAACTATTAGGAAAAATAGGTAAAGAAGGACACCTGCCAAATTCCTTTCATGACCTAAATATGGTACTAATACCTAAATCAGAAAGAGCCAAAACAGAGAACGAAAATTATAGAGCAATCTCTCTAAT
The DNA here is from genome assembly GCA_023553655.1 of Myrmecobius fasciatus. NCBI lineage: Eukaryota > Metazoa > Chordata > Mammalia > Dasyuromorphia > Myrmecobiidae > Myrmecobius > Myrmecobius fasciatus. The sequence goes on along the minus strand of JAJPUD010000683.1, from coordinate 260,311 downwards.
GAATAAAAAATAATAAAAAAATAAAAAAAAATATAAGCAAAGAGATTACAACAACTTATCAGCAAGATAATAAACTATCACCAAGTGGGATTTATACCAAGAAATCAGGGCTGGTTCAATATCAAGAAAACTATTGCCATAATTGATCATATCCTTAACAAAATCAATAGAAATCATATAATTCCAATGGATGAAGAAAAAGCTTTTGACAAAATACAGCCACCATCCCTATTAAAAACATTTTCAGAAAGCAAAGGGATAAAGGGAGCTTTCCTTAAAAAATAATAAGCAGTATCCATCTAAAATCAACAGCAAGCATTATTTAAAATGGAGAGAAACTAGACCCACTCCCAATAAGATCAAGGGAAACAAGTATGCCCCCCCCCACTATTATTCAACACTGTACTAGAAATGTTGGTTTTAACAATAAGAAAAGAAAAAGAAATTAAAGGAATTAGAATAAGTATATGATGATATACATAGAGAATCCAAGAAAATCATCCCAAAACCTATTGGAAATAATTAACAGCCTTAGCAAAGTTTAAAATGAACCCACACAAATCATCATCATTTCTATATATTACTGACAAAATCTAGCAGCAAGAGATAGAAAGAAAAATTCCATTTAAAATATCTGTAGACAAAATAAAGTATGTGGGTGTCTACTTGCCAAGACAAACCCAGGAACTATATGAACTCAATTACAAAACACTTCTTTATTATACAAACAAAGTCAGATCTAAACAACTGGAAATATATCAGTTCTACTTAAATTGGTCTACTTGTTCACTGCCATACCAATCAAACTGGAAAAAAAATGTATTTTATAGAGCTAGAAAAAATAACAATAAAATTCACCTGGAGGAACAAAAGGGCAAGAATATCAAGGAAATTAGTGGAAAAAAAATACAAGGGATAATGACTAGCAATGCCAGATCTAAAACTATATTATAAAGCAACGATTATCAAGACCATATGGTACTGGCTAAAAAATTAATAGTGGTGGATCAGTGGAATAGATTAGATACACATGACACAATAATCAATGTCTATAATAATCTAGTGTTTGATAAACCTCCAAACTCTAGTTTCAGGGATAAGAACTCACTATTTCACAAAAATTGCTAGGAAAACTGGAAAACAATATATCAGAAAGTTGGCATAACACGAGTCGAAAGAACCGCTGGGCTAAAGCCGGCCCAGGTTCTGATAAAGGCCTCATTTCTAAAATATATAGAGAATTGACTCAAATATATAAGAATTCAAACCATTCTCCAATTGATAAATGGTCAAAAGATATGAACAGACAATTTTCAGATGAAGAAATTAAAACTATTTTTAGTCATATGAAAAGGTGCTCCAAATCACTATTGATCAGAGAAATGCAAATTAAGACAACTCTGAGATACCACTACACACCTGTCAGATTGGCTAAAATGACAGGAAATGATAATGATAACTGTAGGAGGGGATGTGGGAAAACTGGGACACTGATACATTGTTGGTGGAACTGTGAACGGATCCAACCATTCTGGAGAGCAATTTGGAACTATGCTCCAAAAGTTATCAAACTGTGCATACCATTTGACACAGCAGTGTTTCTACTGGACCTATATCCCCAAGAGATTTTAAAGGAGGGAAAGGGCCCCACATGTGCAATAATGTTTGTGGCAGCCCTTTTTGTAGTAGCAAGAAACTGGAAATTGAAAGGATGCCCATCAATTGGAGAATGGCTGAATAAATTATGGTATATGAATTTATGGAATATTATTGTTCTGTAAGAAACGATCAACAGGGGAATTTCAGAGAGGCCTGGAGAGACTTGCATGAACTGATGCTGAGTGAAATCAGCAGAACCAGGAGAACATTACACACAGCAATAAGACTATACGATGATCAATTTTGATGGACATGGTTCTCTTCAACAATGATGTGATTCAAACCAGTTCCTATTGTTCAGCAATGAAGATAGTCATATACATCCAGAGAGAGGCCTGTGGGAACTGAGTGTGAACCACAACACAGCATTTTAACGCTTTCTGTGAATATTTCCATGCATTTTGTTTTCCTTCTTAGGTTGTTTTTTCTTCTTCTCTTTCTAGATCTGATGTTTCTTATGCAGTAAGATAACTGTATAGATATGTATACATGTATTGTATTTGTCATATAATTTATCCTATTTAGCATGTATTAGATTACCTGTCATCTAGGGGCGGGGGGTGGCCAGAAGGAGGGGAAAAGCTTGGGGAAAAAAGTTTTTGCAAAGGTCAATGTAGAAAAATCACTCATGTTTTGTAAATAAAAAGCTTTATTAAAAAAGAAAAAGAAAGTTGGCATAGACCTACATCTCACACCCATACCAAAATAAAGTTAAAATGGATACGATTTGTACAGAAAGGTGATACCATACACAAATCAGAAAAGCATGGGATAGTTTACCTATCAATCTTTGGAGGAGGGAGGAATTTGTGACTAAAGAAGAACTGGAGAACCTTATGAAATGCAAAACTGATGACATGACTTTCATTACATTAAATTAAAAAGGTTTTGCACAAACAAAACCAACACAAATAAGATTAAAGGGGAAATACAAAGCTGAAGAAAATTTTTTTTACAGCCAGTATTTCTGATAAAGGTCTCATCCCCAAATGGTAAATGGTCAAAGGATAAGTTGGACAGAATTTTCAGATGAAGAAATTAAAATTATCTACAGTTATGTGAAAAGATGCTCTTAATCTCTACTGATTAGAGAAATGCAAATTAAAACAACTTCGAGGTACCACCTCATATTTCTGATTGGTTAAGATGACAAGAAAAGGTAATGATAAATCCTGGAGGGGATATGAGAAAAATGGGACACTAATGCACTGTTGGGGCAGTTGTGAAATGACCCAACCATTCTGGAGAACAATTTGGAACTATGCCGAAAGGACTATCAAACTGTGCAGACCCTTTGACCCAGAAGTTCTATTATTGGGTCTGTATCCCAAGGAAATCCTAAAAGAGGGAAAAGGACCCAAATGTGCAAAAATGTTTATAGCAGCTCTTTTTGTGGTAGTAAAGAACTGGAAAATGAATAGATGCCCATCAATTGAGGAATAGCTGAATAAGTTGTGGCATATGAAGGTATACTGTTCTATAAAAATGATGAACAAGCTGCTTTTAGAAAAGCCTGGAAAGAGTTAAATGAACTAGTGCTGAGCAAAACAAGTACACAGTAACAGCAAGATTGCACGATAATCAACTATGAAAGACCTGGTTCTTCTCAGTGGTTCAGTGATCCAAGGCAATCCCAATAAACTTCAGATAGAAAATGCCATCTGCATCCAGAAAGAAAACTATGTAAATTTAATTAAATGTAAATCACACATGCTATGTCTTTACTTTTTTTTTCTTCTGTTTTTTCTCTTTCATGGTTTTTCCCTTTTGTTCTGATTATTTTTTTTCTCCCACCATTATTCATAAGGAAATCTGTATTTAAAAAATTAACATGCATGTATAACCAGAAAAAAGCTAAAAAAAATATGAGGGGAAAACAAAGCGCAAATTCATTACTTCAACAATACATAAATTATAATATGGTATATGAACATAATATATTAATATTGCAGTATAAGAAAGGTCAACCGACAGATTCACAGGAAGACATGAACTGATGAAGACTAAGTTAGCAGAAACAGAACAATTTACATAGTGATCACAACAATATAAAGGCAAACAACTCTGAAAGATCCCATAATTGATCAATTTTGTAACCTGTTTTTTCAGCACAGACTAAAGCTAGGGAATTTGACATAAATTTTCAGTCAATGGGTAGATTTGTTTTGATTGGCTACATCTGTCACAAAGAATAAAGAATTGAGAGGTAGCAAAAAAAATTTTTTTAATTGAAGGGCATACATTTACAAATGTACAGAAAATAATCATTGTACCTAACAGATGATCAGAATATCAAATATAATACTTTTTTGTTCTTCTTCATATAATGAAATGTTCATATTTTTAAAGATTTGAATTCAAATTCAGCCTCAGACATTCACTAGCTCTATCTTTCCTTCTCTATAAATGAGAATAATAATAATAATAGCACCTATCTTCCAGGGTTGTTGTTGTAAGGATCAAATGAAATAATGATTGTAAGGTTCTTAGCCCAGTCCTTGGCACATGTTAGGCATTATATAAATGTTAGAAAGTAGTAGTAGTAGCAATTGTAGTGGTGGTATTACTACTACTACTTCAAATTTACTGTTTGCAATTTCCTTTTAATAGTTTACAGAGCCTTGCTACTATGTATATTATACCATTATCCTATTCTGAATAGTCCCTTATGTCCAATTCTATTGCAGTAAGTAAAGGTTAATTCAAAATCACTGAAAATTACAAAAACAAATTTTGCATAAGCAAAAGCTTGGTGCTTAAAAACAAATTTTATTAAGAATGAACATGCATAACAAATTGGAAGCTTTTTCTTCATGCATTTTCTTGAATTCCCAGTAATAATGCTTAGCATACAAATATTAACTAAGAAGTTACAATCAGTTAACAGTGAAAAACTGGATACTCATTAGTCAGTAAACATTTGATACCAATGATACCAGTAAGCAGTAAATACCATTTGCAGAACAATATTAGAGAGAGAAGAGAGAATGTATAAGACAATTAGGCATCTTTTTTCTAGAAATTTATCACCTACATGAAAAAAGGACAGAGATATAAAAATAAATTACATGTTTATAAAGCAACATAAACAAGAGAAAGTAAATATAATGCTGAGGAAATAAAAAAATATATTTATCATCAAAGCTTGGTGAGGTTAAACATGAAATCCTTCTTGGAAATGACTATTGTGTAGAGTCCTAAGAGAAAGCAGGGATAAGTTGGTTGACAAAAGGGAAGAGAGCAGAAATGAACAAATCATGAGTGGTAAACAGATTAGGTTAGTTGGGATGGAGAGTTCATATTGGGGCAGTTAGGTGACACAGTAGATAGAGCACCAGCTCTGAAATCAGGAGGACATGAGTTCAAATCTGGTCTCAGACACTTAATACTTCCTAGCTCTGTGACCCTGAGCAAGTCACTTAACCTCAACTGCCTCGGGGAAAGAAAAAAGAGAGAGGAGAGAGAGGAGAGAAAGAGAGAGAGAGAGAGAGAGAGAGAAAGAGAGAGAGAGAGAGAGAGAGAGAGAGAGAGAGAGAGAGAGAGAGAGA
>JAJPUD010000683.1:137961-255094 GCA_023553655.1 Myrmecobius fasciatus | reverse complement strand
AGAGAGAGAGAGAGAGAGAGAGAGAGAGAGAGAGAGAGAGAGAGAGAAAGAGAGAGAGCGCTCATATTGAGGGGTGATGAATAGATAAGCAATGAGATTAGTAAAAGTAGACTGGAAGACAAAATAAAATATATTTAGTATGTTATATCAGTCTACTTTTTCCTGCTTTCTTGATGCAGGACAGAATAGATAGATATATGAGCTCTAGTACAGCAGACACACAAAAAATTAATTTTAATGGATTCCATTTAAACACTGCTTTTTTAAGATTTAACTACTGTTTCCTGCTTTCTTGATGCGGGACAAAACAGACAAATATATGAGCAATAGTACATCAGACACACAAAAAAGTTAATTTTAATGGATTCATTTAAATATTGCTTTAAGATTTAAGAGTTTTTTTTTTAACACTGTTTTGCCTCACATACTGAAATAAGTCAGTCAAGTTGGAAGTTAAATCTTTGGGCTTTATTAATACAGGATGCCTCAAAAATCTTTATGATATTTTAAACTACTACCTAGAAAAAATAACAACAAAATTCATCTGGAAGAACAAAAGATCAAGAATTTCAAGGAAATTAATGGAAAAAAAAAGCAAATGAGGGCGGCCTAGCTATACCAGCTCTAAAACTATGTTATAATATGTATGTATATATATTATATATTATAAAACTATATCATCAAAACCACTTAGTATTGGCTAAGAAACAGAGTACTTGATCAGTGGAATAGGTTAGAATAGTTAATGACTACAGTAATCTAGTGTTTGATAAACCCAAACACCCCAGCTTTGGGGATAAAAACTCACTATTTGACAAAAACTTCTGGGAAAATTGGAAACTAGTATGGAAGAAACTAGGTATTGACCCATACCTAACACTGTATACACCAAGATAAGGTCAAAATGGATTCATGATCTAGACATAAAGAATGATACTATAAACAAATTAGAAGAACATAGGATGGTTTACCTCTCAGATCTGTGGAGAAGGAAAGAATTTGTGACCAAAGAAGAACTAGAGAACATCATTAATCACAAAATAGATAATTTTGACCATATCAAGTTAAAAGATTTTTGTACAAACAAAACTAAGACAGACAAGATTAGAAGGGAAGCACTAATATAGGAAAACATTTTTACATTCAAAGGTTCTGATAAAGGCCTCATTTCTAAAATATATAGAGAATTGACTCAAATATATAAAAATTCAAGGCATTCTCCAATTGATAAATGGACAAAAGATATGAACAGACAATTTTCAGATGAAGAAATTGAAACCATCTCTAGTCATACAAAAAGGTGCTCCAAATCACTATTGATCAGAGAAATGCAAATTAAGACAACTCTGAGATACTACTACACAGACTGGCAAAGATGACAGGAAAAGATAATGACAAATGTTGGAGAGGATATGAGAAAACTGGGACACTGATACATTGTTGGTGGAACTGTGAATAGATCCAACCATTCTGGAGAGCAATTTAGAACTACGCTCAAAAAATTATCAAATTTAATTTTGATTATATTAAGTTAAAAAGTTTTTGTACAAACAAAGGTCAAAAAAGGACGTAGAAAAAAATTCAGAAAAGAAATGAGAGACATGGAAGAAATACTCAATAGCTTGGAAAAAGGACAAAAATTAACTGAAAAAAATTCCTTAAAAAATACAATTAACCAAATAGAGGAGAAAATCCACTGAAGAAACAACTACTTTAAAAGCAGAATTAGCCAAATTGAAAAGAAGGTATAAAAGTTCACTGTAGAAAATCATTCCCAAAAAATCAGAACTGAGGAAATGGAAGCTAATAACTTAATGAGACATCAAGAATCAGGCACAAAAAAATCAAAAGAATGAAAAAAAGTTGAAGAAAATATAAAATATCTCATGGAAAGACAACTGACCTAGAAAAGAGATCAAGAAGAGATAACTTAAGAATTATTGGATTACCTGAAAGCCATGTTCAAAAAAGAGTCTAGACAGCATCTTTCAAAAATTATCAAGGAAAACTGTCCTGATATCCTAGAACCAGAGGATAAAAGTCATTGAAGAAATTAAGAAGATGAATCAAATTTTAGAAAAGTTAGATATGTTAGACCTCTGAAGATGGGGTCTTCATGGGGAATAGAATGGAATATACCTTTTTCCTCAGCAGTACATGGCACCTACACAAAAACTAATCATGTGTTAGGGCATAAAAACCTCACAATCAAATGCCGAAAGGCAGAAATATTAAATGCATCTTTTTCAAACTGTGACACAATAAAAATTATATGTAATAAAGGACTATGGTAATCAAAACAAATTGAAAAGTAAAAATCAACTCTTAAAAATGAGTCAAACAACAAATCATAGAATTAATCAATAATTTCACCAAAGAGAATGACAATAATGAGATGATATGCCAAAATTTATGAGATACAGATAAAGCAGTTCTTAGGGGAAATTTTATATCTCTAAATGCTTATATGAATAAAAGAAGAGATATAGAGACATAGAGAAAAAAGAGATGATTGTATTGGGCATGCAACTAAAAAAGCTAGAAAAAGCAAAAACTGAAAATCCACAAATAATAACAAATTGGAAATTCTGAAAAATCAAAGCAGAGATTAATAAAACAGAAAGAAAACTAATGAACTAATAAATAAATCTAAGAGCTGGTTTTATGAAAAACTAATAAACCTTTGCTTAACTTCTTGATTAAAAAAGACAGAAAACCAAGTTTACAGTATCAAAAGTGAAATGGGTGAATTTACTATCAGTGAAGAAAAAATTAAAGTATTAATTAGGAGCTATTTTGCCCAACTGAAAGCTGACAATTTAAGTGAAATGGATGAATATTTACAAAAATATAAATTATCCAGATTAACAAAAGAGGAAATAAAAGACAACTCTATTTTAGAAAAAAAGAAATTGAACAAGCCATCAGTGAATCCCTAAGAAAAAATTTCCAGGGCCAGATGAATTTACAAGTGAATCCTATTAAATATTTAAAAAACAATGAATGCTAATGCTATATAAAATATTTGCAAAAACAAATGAAGTTCTTCTATCAAGTTCTTTTAATGACACAAATATGGTGCTGATAAAACATCAGGTAGAATCAAAATAGAGAAAGTAGCAATAATGATGATAACCTATTTTATAAAGCCAGAAAAAGTAATGACAAAATTCATATGTAAGAACAAAAGGTCAAGAATTATCAAGGGAAGTAATGAAAAAATTAAATGTGGTCTAGCCATACCAGATCTAAAACTCTATTACAAAGTGCCAATCATCAAAACTATTTGGCACTGATTGAGAAAAAGAGCGAGATCAGTGAAATAGGTCAGGTACACAAGACACTAGTCAATGACTACAGCAACTGACTGTTTGATACACCCAAGATTCTAGTTTCTGGGAAAAGAACTAGTATTTGATAAAAACTGCCGGGAAAATTGGAAAATAGTATGTTGGAAGTTATGTACTGCCAACATTTCACATTATATATCAAGAAAAAGTCAAAATGGGTAGATGACTTAGATGTACAAGGTGAAACATAAGCCAATTAAGAAAGCAATGAATAATTTGCCAATTAGATCTATGGAGAAGAAAAGAATTTGTGATCAAACTGGAGCTAGAGAAAATTATGAAATACAAAATAGATAATTTTGATTACAATAAATTGAAAAGTTTTTCACAAACAAATCCAATACAATCATGATTAGAAGGAAAGTAGAAAGATGGGAAACATTTTTATAGCCAATGTTTCTCAAAAAGACCTCATTTCTAGAGAACTGAATCAAATTTATAGCAATACAAGTCATTCCCCAATTGAAAAAGGGTGAAAGGATATGAATAGGCAGTTTTCAGATGAAGAAATTACACCTCCTGGGAAAATATTCTCATCTAATAGCAAGATAGAGGGATTCAAAATTATTTGCATGCCAAGAGGGTATGCTACAGTGTGTTTAATACATAAAAACATTTTTAAAAATTATGTTCATCCATCCTCCATAGGCCTCTTCCTTATCAACTTAAAAAAAAAAGAAGTAAGAATTGCAGTATCACACTATTAGAACTCTTCAAACAATAACTGTTCCTCAATATTAAATATCAAGGACATATCCATACTTAATACATACTTTCTTACAACAACAATTATATAATTCTATTTGCTATAAAAGATTATTTATTTAATTTGCATTCAAATCAAAAGTACAATGCAATATCTGCTTGTCATTTTCTAAAACCTAAAAGAATTTCAAGATATTGCAAAGAAATACATTTACATTTGGAGTACTGCTGTCTCAATAGGCTTTTGCACTTCTACATGTTTCTCAGATAGACAGACTCAAGAAAATCAGATTACAAACAGAAGGGGAGCTAAAAGCTAAACATATATATATATATGTTTAATACAAAGTCAGGAACTAGACCTAGATAATGATTACAGGGTGATATAATTGGCAACTTGCCATACTCAAGTTATAATCATCTTCAAAATACCATTTGTTATTTTGTGTAGCAGAGGGCAATGATTCTTTTGGCAAACTTTTTCAATTTTAACTAACCTTCAAATGACAAAAAATATTAATAAAATGCATATGATTTGTATATACTGCTGATGTGTTTGATTTTTATTTTAATATAAGTATATAAATATATAATATAGTTGATTTTAAAATATAAGAAAAGATATCTAAGAATTTCATATCTTACATGTTTGGAAAATATAGTAAATTAAAAAAAAACTTTTTTGTTGTTAAAATTGTTTTTTAGTTGTGATAATTTATTAATAAAAATGACAACAACAATCTAACAAATTACATATAAATGCCTCCAAAAATTAATGCAACTAATCTCACTTATTGTTAATTTATTGTCTATAGAAGACATCACATACAATTCAGTCTCGTTCATATTTAGGTATATAAATAACATCAACTGAAGCGATGCATTTTTGTGACTGGAAAATACTCTATGTTGTTATTACTATTATTCTAGGAATAATTTGTTGTCAATGATGTCATTAATCTTTTCTATGATTTCATTTTAGAAACAGAATGGTTATGCAGATTTTAAATGATGCTCTGAAAAGCAATTCATTCATTATAAGATTAAAGATCATTTTGTCATTAATATATAAAATTTTTTTAAACCAATAAATCTATCTGCTACATGGTTGAAAAAAAGGAAAAACACATTAAAAAAGCATAAAGTACATCCATTTGTCTAACAAAATTGTAGTTTATGCATTTGAAGTAAAACAATCTGGGAGTTCTGAAATAAATTAATATGGCATGGTCATACTCGATAACAAAAAAACATTAAAATGAGTCTTTGGATTATCTTTCATTAGCACTAAAGATTCAATCTAAGACAAAAAGACTGTTAACAACTAGGCAAAAAAAAGGGCATATAATAAATCAAGTATTTATTAGGAACTTACTCTGTGCTAGTCACTGCTAGGTAATGATACAAATATGAAAAATAACAGAATTTCTACTCAATACCAACAAAACAACACTTAGTTAAGACTGTAAAGAATTAACATCAAATACACGTCACAGATAAATGCAATTTGTGGAAGAAAGCAGGAATACGTGCACAGATTAGAGGAATCTAAAACAGCCATTGAAGAAATAGAAAACTTAGGCAGGCAATAGGCTTTCAAATAATGGATAAGAAAATTCTCCTTGAAACTTTCCATTCTTGAATTGACAGCATTTCTTCCTAATTTTTAATCTATGTCTGTTATGAATATTCTTTCACTGGATGTCCCTCAAAAATTCATTAACGGACTCAAGTTTCTCAGGTAGCTCCTCAGAGAGAAAACAAAGAATAGTACATGGAGTCTCTCCTGATGCAAGATGCAATTTACTAATCAGCATGTTTCAAGTTTCCTCATCTACAAAATGGTGATACGATATTCTTTTCACAGGACTGTTGTAAAGATAATGTATTTAAATTGTTTTGCAACCCTGAAAGTGCCATATAAATATTAGCTGACAGCATCAGCATCAGCATTATTTTGCTCTAGAGGTTTCCATGGCTTCAAATCTAACACATCTCCATCTTTGACCTCTTTTTTGATCTTTCACCCTACATTCTCAGATACTTGTTGATTGTTTCACAACTCAATGGATCTAAAAAAGAACTCATTATTTGTGCCCTCCTAAAATACATAGTTTTCCTCCTAGCTTCTCTATTTCTGTTACTTTTTTTTAAATTAAAGTCTTTTATTTGCATAACATATGTATGGGTATTTCTTCAACATTGATCCTTACAAAGCTTTCCGTTACAAATTTTCCTGCTAGTCCTTCCCCCTCCCCTAGATGGCAGGAAGTCCACTACATGTTAATTATGTTAAAATACTTGACAAGTCGAATATATGTGTGCATATTTCCATATTTATCTTGCTGTGCAAGAACAATCGTATCTACATGAACAAAAAATATCTGAGAAAGGAAATCCAATGCAAGCAAACATCGATAGAGACCATGTATTTCTCTTACTTTTAATCACTGTCAATAATAATAATTATTTTGTTTAAAATCTCAACCGACAAAGTAGGATGTAAATTCTTTAAGATCAAAGAAACTGCTCTCTTCAAAGTTACCTGTGATCTCTTAATCAATGAGACAATGAGTCAAAGCCAATGGCCTTTATTCAATTTTCATTCTCCTTGATCTTTTTGCATGCAGCTTCTGACACTGTTGATTACTCTTCCTTGATACCATCTTGGCTACCCTTCTCTCCAATTCTCTTACTACCCTGAATGTTTGTTTTCTTTCTCTTTTTTTGGTACTTTCTCTAGAGCATGTCCTCTAACTGTAGGTGTTCCTCAGTATTCTATCCTGGACCCTATTCTCCCTCCATACTACTTTACTTAATGATCTCATTAGCTCCCATGGATTTAATTGGTACCTTTAAGCTGATAATTCTCAAATTTACCTTTCCTACCCAATCTTTCTGCTGAGCTCCAATCTTGCATCTCCAATTGTTTTTCAGATATCTTACACTAGATATCCAGTAGACATTTTAAATGTCCAAAATAGAGCTTACCATATTCCCACCCTTTCTGGGCAATCTTCCCTATTACTATAGAGATCAATACCATTTTACCAGACCCTCAGGCTCACAAACCTAAGAGTCATCTGGTATCTTCACTAGCTCACCTTCCCTCCACCCCAATCTAATATGTTGTCAAGGTATCATGACCTCACTTTTCCAACATCTCTGAAAATGGCTCCTTCTATCCTCTACCACTGCTACCATTCTAGTATAGGTCCTTATCACCTCACACCCTGATTAGCTCAATATCCAGTTAGTAGGTCTGCCTGCCTCAAGTCTCTTCCAACTCCAATCCATCCTCCATTTGTCCCCTAAGCAATTTTTCCTAAATCATGTCACCTTCCCTCCCCTGCCCTCTCTCAATAAACTCTAGTGGCTTCCTTTTGCCTCTAGGAACAAATACAAAATGCTGTGTGTGGCATTTAAAGCTCTTCATAAGCTCAGAATAATAATACTTGACACCTCACCCTCCCTCACTCAATACATCTAATGAGACATCTACCTCCATATCTCTGACATCCATTTACTTCTCTACTTCCATGACCACCTTACACTTTAGGCCATCATAACTTCTCTCCCATATAATACTCTCCTTCTTGCTGTCTTTCCTCAAGTGTTTCCCTTCTAATCTCTGTCATACAACTGCCAATGTGATGTTTCTAAAACACAAGTCTGACAATGTCACTCATCTGGCTCAATAAAATCTAGTGGCTCTCCAATACCTCCAGACTCAAATATAAATTCTATAGTTTGGCATTCGGAAAACTCACAGGCTGGATCCAACTTAATTCTGCAAGTGTACTACACATTACTTCCCTATTATCCATTCTTTGATCCAGCTGAATTGGCTTTGCTTCCTTCACATATGGCATTATCTTTGTTTTTCATGCCTGGAAATATCTTTCCCACACTTGCTTCTTAGAAACTCTACATTTCTTCAAAATTCACCTTAAGTATTACTTGCTTCACGAAGCTTTTAATGATCTTTTCAGCTGCTAGTGCCTGTTATTTAATTTGTACGTACATATTAAGCATATACATGTTGTTTCCTCAACTGAATGTAATCATCATAAGGATATAAAGGTTTCATTTTCCTTCTTGTAGTGACTCACTATGTAACTCTCCACAGTAGCTTTTCCATACCTTTTACTGCCTCCCCTACCCTCCAGTGGCTTCCCATGTTCCATTCCTCTCAGCTCAGAATCTTGTTTAATGTTTCACTGAAAAAACTGAGGCAATTCCCTGAGAATTCTGTTATGTCCTTTTACTTATCTCACATAATTCCATGTGCCTACACTCACTGTTTCCTCCTTCATCCTTGTCTTGCATGAAGATGTGACCCTTCTTGTTAAGAATAATCAGTTCATATAAACAAAGAATCCCATTCTATCTTACCTTTTTCAGTTGATTGGTTCTTCTATATTTTCCATTCTTCCACTCATCTTCCTGTCTACTGGCTATTTCCTTACTGCCTACAAACGCCCCCATGTTTCTCTCAGTCTTGGAAATATCCTTTATTTAATCTCTCTATACCCCCAAAAAAGATATCTCCTCCCATTTATAATTAAAATTGAGAAGACCATTTGCAATTAATGCTTCTACTTCCTTTCCTCTCATTCTTAATTCTTTGCAGTTGGGCTTCTGACCTAACCATTCAGCCAAAGTTAGAGACATCTCCACTCCAAAATGTTCATGTGGACTGACCTGTGGTAGAGCCTTCTGAGCTTATCCTTAACTAATCAGCCACAGATGGATACACTGCACCCTGACAATGAAATAATGATGTCCCTTTTGAATACTGAAGGACAAAAATTAACAAAAGTCTCATTTTCTATAGGAATCTCTTTCAATCCTCTTTAATGCCTTCCTTCTGTTAATTCTCTCTTATCCTATCTGCTGCTTGTTTGTACACTGTGAACTCCTTGAGAGATTTTGCCTCTATTTGTATCACTGCTTAGCAGTGTCTGGTAGCTGTTAAGCACTTAACAAATGCTTCCTAACTAGATTTGAGGACAAGGTTCTGACCCTGGTCTAGGCAGAAAATTGAACATATCGAGCAGCTTAAGCTCTCCTGCCTCCCCCTTTTCTTTTCTTTAAGCTATAGCAGGATTCAGAGGTATGGGTTGGGAGCTGCTCTTTATTTTATATCACAGAGAAGTGAAGGGTGTTTGACAGATCTGATGCCACATAAAGGTATTGTAACAGTGGATATTAAAAAAAAAATCAGTGGCTCCATATTACCTCCAGGATCAAATCCTTTTATGGCATTCAAAGAAATTCATACCTAGGTTTTCCTCCTCTCCTTTCCAGTCTTATACTTTATTCACCCACATATGATCTGCAATCCAGTGACACTAATCTTGCTATTATTCAAACAAGACAATACATTTCTTACTGCCATAAGTTTTCACAGGTTGCCCTTGGACTTAGAATGCTTTTTTTTTTCCTCTTTCTAATTTCACCTTCCTAGATCCTTTCAAGTCCCAGCTAAAATTCTATTTTATACAAGACTTTCCCTGATCCTTCAATGTTATGCCTTTTCTCTGTTGATTATCTCCAATTTATCCTGTATGTAACTTGTTTGTACTTTGATTTTTGCATATGAAATCACTCCTCTAGATTCTCTGAAAGTAGGGGCTATCTTTTGCTTTTTTTCCTGGATCCTTACTGCTTAATCCAGAGCTAGGCACTTAATAAATGCTTCTTGACTAACAAAAGATAAATTATCTTACAATGTTAAGAACTGTATTATCCATTAACAACAACAGCAATAAAGTGATGAGTGAGAGCAACGGTCTTAGACTGCTGTACTTTTTGAGTTCTATGTTCTTCATAAATTTTCTATCTGGTTTTTTTTTTTTTTTTGTAGTTAGACTGTTGCTTCTCATGTTATTTTGTCTGCCTTTTTTTTTTTTTTTTTTTTTTTTGGCTGAGGCAATTGGGGTTAAGTGACTTACCCAGGGTCACAAAGCTAGGAAGCATTAAATGTCTGAGGCCAGATTTGAACTCAGGTCCTCCTGAATTCAGTGCCATCTAGTTGCCCCTATTTTGTGTGCTTTTAATAGTGCCTCTTCCTACTTTGAATTATTTTTGGGTCTGGGTACTACCTAATTGATTAGAATCATAAATAGGTTATTAGGCCCAGAGATATCTCTTTAAGAAAAAAAAACACTTAAGGCTTCTCATATAGAGTTTGTGACATATATTTTAAACTATTTTCATAATATCACATCAAACCTAGGTCTTAAATTGGTGGGCTTTTTTAAGGTCTTCCAAAGCAAAACATTAAGGACAAGATACTAAATTTATTGCTCTTAACTTTTTCCTGAATAAGTTATAAAGTAGATTATCCCCAAATAAGTCTATAGTCAGTTGTGCTATCGTATGTGGAAATATTAATTAGTTCTAACACAACTGATATATTAGGGAACATTTTGAGCATAAATTCAAATTCTGAATTTGCTTTTATGTGATTTCTTCTAAGCAAGAATGCAGAAAATGCCTTACTCAGTAGCTGCAACCCTTCTAATGCCTAATTCCACAAACAAATTTCAAGTCCTTATTAAAGACCTGAATAATACCATATTTATTTATTGTATATCTTCTCAAAGAGCAGTAGCTGTAAAAAGAGAAAGGTTGGTCTTAAACACTCCCACTTTTTCCAGCAAGGCTTTTATCCCTAAGGTATGGAGTTCAGGGATACCCAACTTATTCATGTGGGCAAAGCCATCCAGTGTCAGTCATAATTTATTGTATTATATTTGTATTTCTTAATACATATTATGCATATCTTAACCATTTATTATATGAAATGTGTGCTACTTTTTAAAATGAGTTCCTTTCTCTTTTTTATGCGTCAATTATGAATTTTTTTTTTTAGCACTATGCCCCTAACTTCGTTTTCCCCATAAACTGTGGTTGTTAATTACATGATAAGTTGGTACTTTCTGGGAATGTATAAGTCATATTATAGAAGAACTGCAATGTGATGAGAAGACTCACAAGTTTTCAGGTAAATAAAATGAAAGGATTTTATTTACACATAAAAGGGAAGAGATATAAAAATTAAGCCACAATATTGTTAGCATTTTTATTCTCAGATGAACTGAAATATTAATTTCACACCTCAAAAATCAGAGAAAGTCACTTTTGGGAACAGCTACATTAGAGACACTATTTAACCAGTGTATCAATAAAATATATACATATATATATTTAGGAAGGACAAGCTCTCAAAGTAATTCAGATAACACACACACACACACACACACACAGAGTGATTAATGTAGATCAACTGAATCCTGTAGCTGATTCCTATAAATCTGCAAGTTTCTTGAATTTGCTACTGAAATTAACAAAATATTTAACATAAATTTACAATAACTCTCTTTTTTATAACTTACAGTAGGCTGTCAACTCATCCCTTTTGATCTGGAATAAGAATTTATTAATTTCTCTAACAACTGTGAATTATATCAGGAATTTCATACTTCCGTAGCAATTTCATAGGTGTTACTGAACTCATCTTATTGAGAGATGACCCCCAAAAAGAAAATGTATGTCTGAATTAATTAGGTAACTTCTGAACCTATGTTTCAGTTTGGCATGAAAAAGTGCAGATGATGTCAATTAATCAAATACAAATGAAAATACTTTAACCATAAAAAAAACAATTCTATTGACTCAGTATTGTAAAGGCTAAAATAAAATAGTTCACCCAATATGTTGTTTGAGAATTGATCCTTTAATTATGGGCAATCAATTAAAAAGGAAGGATTATATTTATTTAGGATTATTCACTTGGGAATGATATTTAGATTTCAGGTATAGTGGTGCTTGAGTTTTAACTGGCAGATTACCAAAAGTGGAGCTGTCTATGAAATGTCTATTTGATATGCAAGTTGCTGGGTTGCAATTAAAAGTTATGAAATGGGAAAGATTAATTCACATCTGCCAGTCTCTTTCAAAAAATATAGAGTAACTCATAGCATCTTGACAGAGTAATACGTATTGACAATTTAAAGATTAGGATTATCTAAATGTTTTTACAATGTAATCAAACATTTTTCAAATTTACCTACAAAAGAGAAGGATTATATAATAGCTCTAGTTATGATTACAATAAATAAAAAGTACTCAGGGGTTATCTTTCACAAAATTAAAAAAATCTGTATTTTGCTAACATCATTTTTTTCAATTAAGGATAAAAACTTAATGTTCAAGGAAAGTCTCTTGCTAATGCATTTAAGCTGTTCATCTAGTAAGAAAACTTCATATTTACACTTACAATAATATAAAATTACTGTACCGGTACTATTAGCAATTGATAAGCTCATTATAAATATTTGATTATCTTATTTACCACACTTGTAATGGAGGAAAAACAACAACAGTGATTCTTAATAAGACCAACTCTTAGTGCAGTGTTATATTCATAGTAGGCTTTTAATAAACCTTGTTAATACTCCTCTTTTTGGGTGGGGTGGGAGGGCTGAAAAGGGCCAGCAGAATGAACAGATAGCCGACCGTGGAACCAGGAAGGCTTGGTTTGAGTCCTGTTTCTGATACATAATGACTAAGTGACTTTGGCCAAGTCACTGACCTCTAAAAGTTCTAGGCTATTCTCTAAAGAATATAAATTACAAAAAAAGTGTCAACTTGAATGGGTAGTTCCTCAATTGGTAGCTCTCTACTATAATGAAATAATTGGTCTCATCTATACCCTTTTCCCTAAAAGAATAGTAAAGGGACATAAAGACAGCCTTTTAAAATTTCCATTATACAGTCCAAGTTTTGAAAATTAAATACTTATTATAATTATTAAATACTGTAATTAAAACCAGCTGCTTCCATACATCAACTTCTTAAAACTTAGTAACTTCAGCTGAGGAAAACAACAACAACAACAAAAAGCACAACTCAATAGTTACAGGTACTCATCTTGCTGTCTGATTTGCATCTAGATAGATATGAAAAGCTGGATGTCAACAATCCTGTCCTCTAATCAGAGAAAATGAAATTCATCACTGTCAGTTAATACCAAGAAAGAAAATGGAGTTCAAGATAGTTCTCATGCATGAGAAGTATAGGAGATGTCACTATATTCTGTGATAAAGGATAATGAATAATATTTCAAAATAAAAATAAATCTTCACTACCTTCTAAGGTTTCAACAACATATGTAAGCATAACAAAGGAGAAAAAGAGGAATATGAACTGTGGGACAGAAGAGATCAGTTATGGATCTAAAGCCCACATTTTTAAGGCTTAAAAATAAAGGCTTTCCTCACAGTAACCCTGTGAAGTGGGTATATATACACATTATCTTTAACTTAAATATGAAGAAACCTAGGCTCAGACATTAAAAGCTTAAGTCCACAGTGAAACACTTTAGAAGGCACCTTAGCCAGAATCTAAACTCAGGTCTTCTAATTCAAATTTCAGCATTTTTTTTCCCTACTGCTTCTACATAAAGATAAAGATCATTAAAAAGAATGACCCAAAGGATATGAATAACAGAGTCAAAGTCAAGACATCTTAAATAGATACAAACAAAAAACAGTACACAAAAAACTTAAAGGGAAAAGAGAAATGGAAAAAAAAATGAAAAAGCTCTATTAGCAATCACTTAAAATTTTCTCCAAATGAAATACTGATCCTTTGAAGATAAAAATCTAAACATAAGGTTGACTACCATATGTAAAATCAAATGCCAAATAATATGAGATGGAAAATTTGGGATGCTTTTATTCAAATTATTATACCTTGATGCAAATGCATGTCCCCCCCCTTTTTTTTTTACAATTTTAACATATAGTTTCAAAATTAAAAAAAAAGAAATTTGTAAAAATAGGTGCAAAGAAGTTTCTAAAGAGGCAGGTGAATTTTTTTTCCTGAAAAAACAATAATCAGAACCTTATTAGCCTAGTAATTTTTCTATTTTTTTTCCTTCTCTAAATGTTAGTTTAACAGGAGGCAATGATCTAAGATCAAGTTTCTTATGTCTCAAAACATGGGGATGGATGCCTACTTACATGAACCAAAGAATAATATCACCTACTTACCCACTGGACTATTTCCAGATCCATTTGGCACTGTGAGGTCTGCAGTGCTCAACATTCCACCTAAATGTTAAAAATGAAAACACAAAGATTAGCTCTTCCTATTAGTATTAAGCATTACTTGACCATTAAGAACATACTCTGGTAAGGAGTTAATAATAAAATTTTTCAATGTGAACTTGCTGAATATGTGTACTTGGCCATGAACATAACTCCATAAACTGCCCTGATAAAAGACACCAGACAAGAACATGAGAGTAGTAAGGGTAGGGGGATAAAGAAAACAAGACTTTTATTTCATTTATCATTGTCCTGTCCAAAAACTTACAATAATTCCCCACCTATAAATTCAATTCCATATTTTATACTTTGCCACTTAAAGGCTACATATTTTTGCCTCATCAGGCTTATCTATAATTTTCTTAACCGAATCACCAATTTTTGAATGTTTACTCTGTGCAGGGCACTGCTTTAGATGCTATGGGAGATTAAAAAGAAAACAAAACAAAACAAAACAAATAAACAGCATATGGTTTCTTTCCTCAAGAGGATCACTAAATTGGGGGGAAGGGAAAGATATATTCCTGAATTATTAATTAGATATAATCCAATCAAGAAAGGAAAAATATCTGTGACATAGCATTTACTGAAAAAGATGAATTTAGGCTGGACTTTGATGAATGAGCAGGATTTAGACAGTAGAGAGATTGGAGGAAAAGAAGGAAGTAAGGAGATTTAATCTAGGTAGTGGGACTAACGTGAATGAACTGAAATATAAAGAAAAATACAGTAATGTTCATTCACAAGTAAATCCTCTTCCAAAATGAACACAACTTTACATCAATGTGACTCCACCTATCTAGTTAAGCAGGTCTCATTACTGTTCCCCAAATACAACTTTTTAAATACCTAATGTCAAGATTTTGTTAGTAGTTTTCTATACACTTGAGGTATTTAGGTGATGCAATGATTAGAGTCCTAGGCCTACGGTCAATAAGATATATCTTCCTGAGTTCAAATCTGGCTTCAGACACTGGGAAAATCATTTAACCCTATTTGCCTCAGTTTCTTCAACTGTAAAATGAATTGAAAAAGAAAATGGCAAACCACTACAATATCCCAAATGAGTTCACAATAATCAAAACTAATGAATAACAACATCAACTATCTGTAAGGTCCTTTAAAATCCCAGCTACCCTATTATAAATTTAAATTAAGGGCTATTTTTCTGGCTTAGCAAATCCACCCTGATTTTTTCATTTTTTAGCTCATTCTTACCATCTCCTTTTTATCATGCAACTAAATACTACCTTAGGTTATTATTAACTAATTGTAAATGTCTTATCATTCCAATGATAATAATATAATGAACACAGTAAATGAAATAAGAAAAGCATTCTATGTTTTATCTTTCATAGTACTAGACACATTAATACTTCTCAAAGAATAGTTCTTGAATTAAAGACAAAAGAAAAAATTGAAGAGCAATGATTCCAACTTAGTCTGAGGCACTAAGATGGTCAAGCATGACTTGACTCGTCATATCAATCAGCTTTATTATTTTAATACCAAGGAATGGAAAAATGAAGAGACTACCTGTGTTGCCAGTACTTGGTGGTCTCTGAGGAGCTCCAGGTGATACATTTCTATGCATTGTAGCCTGAGGTGGAGAGAGCATACTTGTGTCTGTTAATGATGAACTGGCTGCCAATGATGGGGATACAAGTGAACTTCCTGGGTTAGTGTAGGTCAAAGCATTGTGATTGGTAACTGGTACGGTAACTGACATTGAGAAATTCTGAGGTGGTAAACCAGGCTGCAAAAAAAAAAAAAAAAAAAAAAAAAAAAAAGGAAATTTTAGTTTTTACTTATACTTTAGAATGAAAAAAACGTGCATACTTTATATTTAGTATAGGTTGTTTCACGACTTATTTATAACTTTTAAACATAAAAGAGAGATGTTATCCCTGTTTAATAGTCTTGCAAAAGCCTAATACACAACTAATTTGTTTTTTAAAGTTCACCTTGAAAACTTATATTAATTACAATATTAATTTAATTTTTATAACAAATATTAGTACAATTGAAAATCAGAAGCTAGAATACCTTTAGGCTGAAAGCAATTTTGTGAAACAATACAAATAAAATAACAAGAAAAAGAACTATTTGCTAATAATTACCTTAAAAATAAAAGTTAGCCTAGATTTAACTCTTTTATTCTAAACTTAATTCATGATTCATGTTTGTTAGTGATTTAAAGTATGACAAAATGTAAATGTGTGCATGCTATTTTCAACAGTCATGAGATATAAACCAAGGAAAGCACCAATTAGTAATTTATTTGATTCTTTTAGAAAAAACTACCAAAGTATCAGCATATTAATTACATACTTAATATACCATCCTGACAAAAATTATATACAGAAAGTATACTTTAAAAACAGGTAACCACCAGCAGATATCATTAATGAAGAATTCATTTTAGTTCTCTATCTTTAAAATAAATATATTTGTGCAAAGAAATTTATCTGGAGAAAGCTCTGAGAAAATGACTATGAAAATTCATGTACAATACATAAATGACGTCCTCTATAACATCATATTTAGTCATACCAATTACTGGTCTGCTAGAGATATTCTTGCATTTTAAAAGGTCTTTTCTCTTTATTTCTTCAATTTTATTCCTAAAGGTACTATAAAAATTCTTTTAAATTATTACAAAATAAGAGTTATCTATGCCTCAATTTTGAGAGGAAATTACTTTGTTTTCTCTTATCAGCAAATCATTGTCAATCCAGAAGATGACAGAATGAAAATAATTTACAGACCCAATGTAAATCAATTTACTACATAATTATATAATTATATTAATTGAACAATAAGGAAAATTAATTTTATTACAAATAAAACTTTATTTTTGCAATACTACAGAAGCTCAACATCAGTTTACTAATCCTCACAACAACCCTGTGAGGTAGGCAGATTTTGTTTGCTGTTTTAATGAAGAGATTATCTTCTTGCAATGGTGTTAGTTTAACCTGTTTATGCTGTTCATGATACCTATTTATATGTTTGTATGCGTTTAAGTGAAATTAAGATATTAAGTCTATGGAAAGCACCTTGGAGAAAAAGCACTGCCACTGGGCTTGGAAAAACTATACCAATAAAATCGTAATACTGGAGCAGAGGGAAGGTTCTGCTAGAAGCAAGAATCTAGAGAAAATATCTTTTCATTATTACTGGATTTAATAAGATCACAAGAATATTATAGGTTTACATCTAGAAGGAGTTTCAGAAGTCATTAAGAGAATAAAAATGTGTTCTTCAAAATCCATTCTAGAAAAGACTATTTCTTGTAAGTTACAATAAGGCTGTAAACACATCAACATAGTATCATAGGATTATAGATTCAGCACTAGACAGTATTGAAAAAAAGTTGTAGAGAAATACTACCAAATATGGCAATATAAAGATCAGATAAGTTTTTACAAAACCTCCAGAAGGAAAACATATTTATTATTAAAGCAGCTAAAGCTACCTAAAAAATTAGAGGAAGTTTCACTTCACTTCACTTCACTAGACACTAGATTTGAAGCTGCCAACTTCCATTTAAGGGCAGAAAGGAAAAAGAAGTAAGTCAGTAAGGAAATAGAAAAGGGAAGAATTTCAGCTTTACCTTTTCTACTTTAAAATATTAGATAAGTATTGTTCAAAAGAGTATTTTAAAACAATGAAAATTTTCAAATTAAAAAGTTAACCAATCAAAATGAAAATTAGTCCCTTCTTTCTTAAAAAAAAATATTAGAAATCACTGTCACAGAAAAAATGCCCATGAACTTAACTATTCTTTCCCTATCCTGTTCTTCAACAGGGACCTCCTAGGGGTTGAGCCTGTGTCATTTATCTTTTTACTGTCCAGTGCCCCACTGATATGGACTAGCATAGAACTAACAAACTAAAAGGGAATCTTTGCTCTTTAATGAATGATTTTATACTATTGCTTCTGAAATGTAGCACTGAATACTGAAATAATAATCTATATTTGTGAACATCTCCATGCACAATATAAAAACACAAACCATACTTTAGTACTCACTGCGATTTTATGATTCCGCATCATATTATCAAATTCCTCATTTATTTTTTTATACTTTTCTTCTGTATGTGGAGTTAGCACATATGAAGTATCAGGATCTGGGCTGTCGCACCCTCTGTGTTCCTTCTTGTTCAGAGCCTAAATAATGAAGTTAATAAAAAGGATCAACAAATAAAAAGTAAAGGTAAATGAAAGTACTTACAGGGCCTCGCTTGAAAATAAAATCACTATCTTCATTTAGTTTGCTGAATCTGTCCTCCGAGAGTGGACTGTGCTCAAAGTAATCGTCAGCATCAGGGCTCTCACAACCATTAAGGCCTTTCTTTCTTAATGTCTGAAATACAATTGGAGAATTCACACACAAATAATACTAACTTTCCATGATTTTTTTGTTTATTAGAGAGCACAGACTGAACTGAACTATATTGAGCCACTGAAATGACTTTAAATATACTCTAATTAAAAAAAAAACAAATTCATTAAGAATACTCAAGATAACCTACCACAGTGAATACTCAAATTAAGTTACTTTATCATAAAGTAGAAAGAATATTTGTGGTTAAATTATTTCTCCCTTTTCTAGTGAACATTACATATGGCTTTGGTAGTTACTACTACTATATGATGGGTCCTAATCAATTTTCTTATCATGATAGTTGGATGAACAGGAATTTATAGAGCAAAAATGGAAATGTAAAAAATGATCCTTTGAAAAGATTTGTTTTTTTAAACCATTTCACTTCTATAATAAAATAACCTTCAGTGATTTATTTTCAATGATATATTATTCAACCTTTCCAATCTTCTTATAATTTACTTCCCTACACATACTCCAATATCAAGCTATATCAGCCTATTTGCATTTCTATACTAGATCATCTCTTATATCTGATTTTTAACTTGCTGTCCCTCAGGCCTGGAATCCCTTTTCTCCTAACTTCTATGACTTCTCTAAAGACTTAGTTTAAATCCTACCAATTTCAAGGGACCTTTTCAGGTTGTCCTCTCTCCTTATTTTATTCCAGTTATTTTCCATTTACATTGTGTCTGTGTTTATGTGCACACAAGACACAATGGAAATGGAAAGATACATATTATATCTGTATATGCATATACACATATTTAGTATGTAATTTTTCATTTGCATTGTGTATATCTATGTACATAGTTATTTGTAGATTGTCTTTCTCATTAGAATGAAACTTAAGGGTGATATTTGGGGCCATATTTCTACCTTTCTTGGTATTCTGTGCACTTAGCATATTGCCTTACACATAGCAAGCATTTATTGTATGCTTACTGATTAAATAACTTGACTTTGAAAATAACATGGATTACTCAATCAACCTCTTCTTTACTCCAACAACAATAAAATAACAATAGTCCATTAATTCCATTCTTAATTTTAAATTCTAAAAGTTTTATTTTTAAAGTGACACTGAATAAAAATGTATGAGTATATCAACTAACTTCATATTTAAGTGATGAAAAATACTGCACAGAACATTTGCAAATAAAACAATTATTCAAAACATAATTGCTTTTGTAGCTCTTTTAACTTATCTTCTTCAAGATTTTGATAGTGCTATTAGGTTGCTTAGTGTATTGTACTTCCTGTTTATTGAATGTAACTCAGTATCCCTAGTGATATACTGTCACCGTGGAGCAATAATTACTGGCTTCAAAATATTTTTAAATAACATTCAATTTTTTTTTAAAGGTACAGGAAAAAAGTAGAGATTTTCTCACACTTTATTCTTAAAACTTCTAGGAGAACACTCTGATTTTCTAATCTAGTTGAGTATTTTTTTGGTAAAATTACTTGGTTCAATAATTAACATAACTCTCTAATTTACTTGTCATCCTAAATATGGGGAGGATATATTCAGGAGTACAAAAGGTTTTTCAAGAAAGTCTAGTAAAATTTGTTTCTTCACCAAATAAAGTTTTGGTCAAGCTAACTTAACTATAAGCTTTTTAATAAATTATTTTACTCATGATTTTAACAGTTTATAATAATGAAAGTAGTTGAATTCATTTCCTAAGTATATTATCATCATAATGCTTTCCTTGATAATTTTTGTTTTGAGAGAGACAGGAACATGAGCACTGAATTCTGTAAATTTTTATTTAAATAGTTCTACTATTAAGATAAACTGTTTATTTCATAATGACAACATTAGCTATAAGATAAAATCTTAAAAGACCATCGGTCATCATCAGTATAGACATGATTCCTTCTCAAATTACTTGGCATATGCTATGTACCATCCCACACACAGAGCTAAAATGTATTCATTAAATCAGCACATGGCAAATGCTACACCTGTTTCTCCAACACCTGTCATTACTCTAAGCTCTTCTGGTCTAACCAATCATGTGAACATTTATTTGGTCTTTGCCATAAAAGGACCTGTTGTTTAGGACACTGAAGGTCGGAGACAGTTATCCTCTCTACTCCTCTCAGCAAGTTCTGCTTGCCAGTTCTCAGCATACTGATATCAGCAAGAAAAATGTTAACACTTAATATACCAGTACATAATCAAACCTTTTAACTTACATAGACCTTTAAATAAAACACAAAAAGTCAGCAGTAACTTGATATGGATTCTATGTCAAAATATATATTCTCATAAAAATAAAAGTTATTAAAAATCTAAATCTGGAGAAAATATTTGCTTAAATTATACTGCATTTTCTAATTTATCCATCTTATGTCAGTTAAAAAAGATTTGTTTTTTTATTTTAGTCCAAGTTCTTTCATTGTTTTCTTCACTGACAATTTATGAATTGTATTTATTGTTCTTTTTGAGAATACTAAAAAAATTAGAAGAAAATAAAAAATGAAGATGAATCCTATATCTTGCATAATGTAAGTTAAAAATCTTAACAATTGAGAAAGTATCTTTGAATTTACAAAAAAATCCTACACATATTACACTATTAGAAGTAATAAATAGTATTACAGCTTTACTTCAATGAATAAACATGATTTTTATTCTCACAGGGGTAAGGTTAACTCTGCATTTATTTAGAAGGAAGAAAAATACTGTAGTATCTACAGCTCAAGTTTCTGGAAATTTTCACTGCAGATAGGGTTCCTGTCATTGCCAGAGAACTTAAGAGGTTGGTTCACTATTGGAGATAACCAGTTAATGTTCAATTGTCTGATAGCCAACTTGTTTCCTTATCACTAAAACACTGACAATTGCTTTGAGGACCCAACTACCATAAAAAGATCTTTTCTGTCTTCTTTATCATTATCCAATAACAGAATAGTAAAAAGTTTTTACTATGTGGCTGGTCCTAACCAGTGGAATGCTGTAATCTGTTGACAAGGCCAGGCAAGGCCCAAGGGACACAGGACAGCTTTAGTTTTTTCACTGGCTAGGAAGTTAAGCATAATAAGCTCTTGCTTAATGAAGAACAAGGGCAGAGAATGTATATAATCTTTGAGGATATAGATGATTTTGAATGGTGAAAATACCCATTAAAACAAACCAATATCAATCTATGCTTTCTCTGTGCTAATTAATAATAGTAATGTTTTTCATTATACAGGAAATATTGTTTCTAAAATCCATCTGGGCTAACAGATGATATTTTAAAATGTTTCAATGAAGTTTTGACAACAGTTGGGAAAAAGCCACATAATAGGTCAAAATAATTTAAACACTTAGGACCTGCACAATTCAGAATTATTTATTTCTTCAATTTTTCTTCATTGTAACTATTACAAAACATACATTACAAATTGCTGAAAGGATATACTTTGATGAGCAATTAAATGACTAATCAAAGTAAAACTGAAAATTACTTTAAACTTTTTTTGCTAATAAGGTATCACAATGTGTAGATACTTGAATGCAATTTTGTTTCTAAAAATTCTGCAACTTTGTTTCTAAAAATTCTTAAAAATCAATGTAATTCAATGTCTCATTGAACAACAAAAACATCATAGACAATTTTTTAAATTTTCCTAATGGTTACTGAAAACACTACCAAAGAGAATTTTTTAGTTTTCACAAGAAAAAATTTAAATGTCTATAGTTAAAAGTTCCCATTTCTGAGAATCCATTTTAAAGCAGCTACTTCAAACTCCTAATTTTACAGTTAAAGAAACTGCCAGCCACAGAGAAAAAGTCACTTACCAAAATTCACAGAGCTATTAAGTAGTAGGAACAAGACTTAAATATGATATTCTGATCCTCCAAGTCCAACTGTATCTTTCTATCCTTGTGATTTCTTCCTTTTCCTCTTATTGAGACATAAGTCTTTTGACAATATAAGTAATTTATGTATTATTATAGTTTATAAAAGAAAAACTGACTTTCAAATAAGTTAGAGAATGCACTTCTTTTATTTATACAGACATATTATTCTAGCCACTTTATTAGTAATAGCATTGGCATGAGTAAACAAAAAAAAGTAATGACTGTTGGGACAACAGAAAACTGATAAATGCAAGAAAAAAATTTAAGTTTATTTTAATAATAAAAAATGAGGTATTATTAGAGGAGTGATTCTGATACATTTAACATTAAGTAAATATGATTATTATGACCATAACTTTAGAAGCAGGAGGGAACTAGAAGTTCAACTTCAACTCCATCATTTTATAACTGAGGAAATTAAGTCCTAGAGAAGTTAGGTGACTTGTAGAAGGTATTAAAAAGGCAAAGCTGAGATGTAAATCCAGGCATTAATTCCAAATCAAGTACTGTCTTTCTGAAGTGTTTTTGTCTTTCAAGGCAACCCAGGATAGATAGAACAGAATCAGAGACTACTAGAACTGAAAGGATCCTATAAAGCTCATTTAATTCTCTCATTTTACAAATGATTAAGTCAAAACCTATCAAGGAGAAATGATTTATCCAAAATGGTAGTGCCAGGTCTGATGCCCAGGTATTTTTAACTGAACAAAAATGTGTTGTCTTTCCAAATAGTGAGACATGGCATAAAAGAAGTCACATGAAATATGTATTATATATACATTATATATATAAATACATGTTATATATTATAATATTATATATATTATATAATTATATACAACAATATTCCCTTTTCCCCCATCTCTTTTTCTTTTTAAAGGGCAATAATTCCCTCACAAGCCCTTTTTGGGGAAATCCAATATTCTTGGGAAATCACCTTTTAATTTACTTGAAATCTGTTTAAGAGTTAAAAAAAAACTTCTATATTTGCTCTATTCTGCCATTAAATGGCTGAGTGATATTTGACCTTCCTGGAAGTCTGTTTCTTCAACTGTAAAAATGAACATTTTTCTTACTTTTATTACAAAGCTGTGAGGAATAGCCTTCTAAAATGTAAAGCACTACAATCAAGGAAGATGCCTGGAATGGGTGATATAAGTACACAGAATGAAACAATCTCTATTAACAAGAAGCTTATACTCTCATGGGAGAAGCAACAATGTTATTTTATATAGATATATAGATACACACACATATATTTTTATAGAAATAGGGGAAGGGAGAGAGAGGGGGAAAGAAAAAGGGGATGGAAAAGAGAGCAAAGAGGGAGGGAAGGAGAGAGAGAGAGAACAAATAAAGTGGTTAAATACAAGGTGGTCTGGACAGATATTAGAAGTGGGGAGTGGGGGTGTGATTAGGAAAGGCCTCCTGTAGAAGATAATGCTTCAACTGTTTCTGAAAGCAAGAGAGGGACACTATGAGACACAGGGAAAGAAGGAGCCAATTATAGACAGGATGCATAGTCAGTGTAAAGCAGAGAAAGATTAGTTTGGCTGATCACAGAGGGAGAGAACAAAATGTACACTGAGGAAAGAAAAGATGTGAAGGGCTTTAGTTTATCACCGCTGAAGTTGATTAAGTAGCAGAATTACTTGGTCACATCTGTACTTAAAATTACTTTTGCAACAGTGTGTAGAATGGTGTAGCAAGATTCTTGATAATATGATAAGATCATCATTATTGCTACTTAAAACGCATAGCCAAATTCTTGAGCCTAACATTCAAAGTCCTGCATAATATTCTGATCCTCCAAGTCCAACTATATCTTTCTATCCTTGTGATTTCTTCATTTTCCTCTTAATTATTATGCGTCTGGACATAAAGTACTTTATGTATTACTATAATAAT
Organism: Myrmecobius fasciatus; assembly: GCA_023553655.1. Lineage (NCBI taxonomy): Eukaryota > Metazoa > Chordata > Mammalia > Dasyuromorphia > Myrmecobiidae > Myrmecobius > Myrmecobius fasciatus. Next base: position 230,760 of record JAJPUD010000683.1, on the reverse strand, counting down.
ACCACCTCTCTAGGTTTATTTCCCAACTCAATCTTTCCCTCTGATCCAGTCAAATTGCTCAATTAATTTTTCCCCTAAATGTTCTCCCTATGTAGAACGTCTTCCCTCCTTTTATATAACTGGCTAAAACCTACCCTTTATCAGATGTTTAATGCTACTTCTGTATATACTTTATGAAGTCTTCATTCTAATCATTGCCTTTACTATTATCCTTTATTACTACATAATTAGTATAAGAAAATTAGTGCATTGATTGATTGTCTGTATGTTTACATCTAAATGAAAAGTCCCTATTTTAAAACATCATTCTGGTGCAGGCCTTTATCACTTTACAATCTGAGTACTGCAATAATCTGTTGGGTCTGTTTGCCTCAAGTCTCTCCCCACTCCAATCCATCTTCCATTCAAAATCAAAATGATTTACCTACTGAAGTGCAAGCCCAAAACATGTTACCACCCTCTCCCCTTACTCAATAAACGCTAGTGCCTCCAGATCAAATATAAGATCCTCTTATTTGATGTTCAAAGTCCTTCAAAATGTAGCCTCTTCCTATTTTCCCAGTCTTCTTACTTTTCAATCTAGTGGCACTGGCCTCCTTGCAGTTGAATGAACAAGAGATTTCCTCTCTCAAATTCTGGGATTTTTCTCTGGCCAAATCACATGACCAGAATGTTCTTTTTCTTCATCTTTGCCTATTGGTTTTAAGTCCCAACTAAAATCCTATCTTTTATAGGAAGCCTTTCCCAACCCCTCTTAACTTGAGTGTCTTAATGAACATTTTCTTAATTATTCCATATTTAATTTGTATGTTTACATGTTCTCTTCCCCATTATACTGTGAATCACTTGAGGCTGTTTTTTGACTTTTGATCCCCAGCACTTAGTACAGTGTCGTGTATAAAGGAAGTGATTAATAACTATTTATTGACTGATCTGCATATTCTCAGGCTAGTGAAATGCCCTACAAATGCAGAATAGACATTCAATCAATAATAGTATGGGTGTATTTATATCATACTACAAAATGCAGGAACAAAAGACATCAAATAATACTGTGGCTGGATTTTCAGGGTTTTTTTTTTCAAAATACAAAGCAACAAGTTCATATTTTTATTGAAAAGCAGTGTGTCTGAATAATAAAGCAACCTGAAAGAATTACTGCACTTGTTTAATCATCAAATGACTGACATTTTGAAAACTATACAGATGTCTTTCCTGCAGAATATGGCAAGAATGATACACAAGGCTAATCCTCTTTTCACAATGCACATTTATGAAAACTTAATTGCCAAAATTTCTGAATATGGACCTTTTAAGATAAATACAAATGTTAAACTGCCTTGGAAGAAGGAATTTCCTCATGGGATAGAAAATCATGATATTCTAGTTGAGGAGCAAAAAGGTTTATACCTCTTAGTCCCTGGAGACAATTTCACAAATGAAAGACATATCAAATCTTTGGGGAGCGAGTTTACTTAAGTAAACCAAATTATGGGTTTTAAAACAAAGTTAATATTAGTTTAAAGAAATGACATCTTGTGATTCAGGGAGAATTACAGTCTGAAAAATTAAACATAAGTATTGCTGGGAGGATGGTAGACAAAAGCAGAACAACTTATAACAAAATATGGAATATCAGAGAAGTACAGAAGTAATGAATGTCATAAGAGAATTCGATAAGAGAAAAAGAATGGGCTGATTATATGTCAAGGAATAATAGGTAAACAGCCTGAGTATCCACTGAAGTGCCTAAAAAAAGCAATGAAAGCACATCTGGTGTATCCCTTGTTAGGACTTGTATAAAGATATGGACAAGAGTTGTGTATGCTCTCGTACAAATATGGATGAGTTGCAATCTACACAATTAAAAAAATAAATCTCTTGATTATTGAAGTTATCAATACATTTAAATATTTAGGTTTCTATTTTACCTAATTCTTTAATAGGAGTTGTTCTATTTTGCTTATTTGGATTTATGTTCTCATTTTCAAAACTGCATACTCATTCCTTTAGTTTTTTTTGTTTGTTTGTTTTCTATTTTGCTAATATACTTTTAAGAGACTTCATTTTTCCTAAGGATTCTTTCAGCTGCATCACAGAAATTCTGGAATGTTGCTTCAACATTAAAATTCTTAACATTCTTTGACACATTCATTCAATATTATTTCTTCAATTAGGTCTGTATCTTGTGCTTATATTCTCTTCATTGCAATTTTATTGAATTATAATAGTAAAAGTTGTTTCATATTTCTTTTTTTACCTTTATTTATAAATTTCTCTATGCCTTGTTATACCATCTATTTTTAAAAATAGTTCCATGAGGTAGTGAGAGGTATTTTAATGTTCCCAATAAGAAGATATATGCAAGGAAAAAAAAAGTCTCTGGTCTGACAGTTTTTTTAATTTTAATTTTCAATTGTTTCCACAGAAAGAGATCCCCTAGAAAAGGTCATCTACAAAATATGCCTTCACTTTTTTCCTCTCACTCTCTTATGACCTGGCTTCAAACCTTATTATTTTATCAAAACTGCTCTCTCCAAAGTTACTAATTATCTTTTAGTTGACAAAACCAATGGTCTCTCTTTTCAATCTTTGTTCTCCTTGACCATTCTGATGTCTTTGACACTGCTGATCACTCTCTTATCCTTGATTGTCTCTTTCCTCTAAGCTTTTGGATTCTCTTTCCATCTAGCTGAGACTTTCACTGTACAAAGTGAAAGAAACAGTTCAAAGAAATGGGGGAAAAAGGTCCTCAACTTGACTTGATTCCTACAATAGGGAAGACCTAGAAGGCAGCTCCTGAGATTTTAACAATAAAAGTAAGTTAAATAACTAATTAAAGGACTTTAATCATGACAATGATGACTAAGATACAAATCTAGAGGAATATAACTCAAAAACGTCTAAAATCAAGATCTGAAGGAAAAAAGCAGATGGCTTTGTAAAGAAAACGATCTGTAAAGAAATCTGTAAAGAAAACAAAGCAAGAATTATAAAATATTGACATTATAAAATGAAAGCTACATCCAAAAATGGAAAAGGGAACTTCACTAAAACTTAACAAAAAAAGGTTTAAAATCTTAATTTAGTAGTAATAAGCTATCTAAAAAACAAAAATAAAGCAGATAAAAACTAATAAGTCTAGAAGACAAAAAGAATTCTTAAAACAAAGTAAAAAAGACTGATAGTTTTAAAGGAAAATTTAAGGTATATCAGAAATAACCAACCTAGAAAAACAGATAAAAAAGAAATAACATTTATTTATAAAGATAATAATTTTATCCAAAATAATAAAAAAGCCTACATACCAGATTTTAACAAATCTAAAGAAAATTGCCTAGACATATTAGGACAAGAGACCACGATAACAAAAAAAAAATTCACTAATCACCTCCTAAAAAGCACCCCTAAATGAAAATGCCTAAGAATGCCATTGCTAAAATTCAGTGACCAAACAAAAGAAAAAATATTATAAGCAACCAAAAAGAAAGAAATCAATAGTGATGAACTACAATTATACTTGCACAAGATTTAGCAACTATCTCTTTAAAGGAGAGAACATAAAGACAAAAGTCTACGATCAAGAATAACACAATTATCACTTTATTTTTTATCAGATATGATAGAATAGGAGAGAGAAAAGTATTTATTAAGTACCCATTATAGCAATGAGCACTAAGTATTAAATAAATATTATTTCATTTGATCTTCACAACAACTCTGAGAAGTAAATGCTATTATGACCCCTATTTTAAAAATTAGGAAACTAAGATGGAGGCTAACTTCTAAAATGACACAGCTACTAAGTGTCTGAGTCCAGATTTAAACAAAGGTCTTCTTGATTTCAGGCCTATCATTCTATCCTCTGTATCACCTAACTGTGTCTAGCTATTTTAAGAACTCTAAAGAATCAACTAAAAATTAACAGAAAACAATAACTTCATCAAACTTACTATATATCACATAAATCTACATAAATTGTCAGCATTCCTATTTAACACCAGTGAAACTCAGTAGAAAGAGAGAAAGAAATTCCATTAAAATTACTATAAAATATAAGCCTATCTTACAAGGCACAAAGAAGAATGATAAATATAACTACAACCACTTTTTTAATATCAATAAAAACAGAAAAGAATAAACTTTTCAGAAGTATACCAAGTCAATACAATAAAAATGACAATGCTACCTAAATTATTCTACTTATATAATTCTAAACCAGTAAAACTACTAAAGCATTACTTTACAGAACTAAAAAGATGATAAAATAATTCACATGGAGGAAAAACGGTAAAGACCTCAAGAAAAATAATGAAAAGAAATGGAAATGAAGGCAATCTATCAGGGCCCAATCTTAAATTATCAAACCAGCCATAATCATTTTTAACACTTTGACATTGATTTAAAAATAGGATTACAGAACACAAAATTGATATTTTTGTTATATAAACATAAAAAGATTTTATACAAATTTAATAAACTTAAAATTAAACAGCAAAGTATTGGGAAAGTCTTCATATAGCTAATTTCTCTCACAAAAGTCTCATTTCCAAGATATTTGGAACTGATTCAAATCTACAAGAAAATAATCAATTCCCTAATTGGCAAATACTGTAAGAAAATGAATAAATAATTCTCAAGGAAAAATGATGGTAACATGCCCTCACACCCTTTTGCTCTCACTCTTCATGAAAAAAATTCTTCAAATCACTACCAAAAGAGAAATCCATATTAAAGCAATTCTGAAATTTTACCTCACATTCATTAGAATAGTAAAGATGACAAAAATGGAAAAAATATGTTGGAAGGACTGTAGGAAAACAGGCACACTGATGCACAGTTGGGAGTTTTGTGAATAGATATAACTATAATGGAAAACAATTTGGAAGTATCCACAAAAAAAGTTATCTTTTTACTCAACTATATTACTGCTAAACCTTTACCCAAGAGATCAAAGAAAGAGGAAAAATAAGAGCAGCTTTATGGTTGGGGGAGGGAGAAGGGGGAATGGAAATAAGGGAATGTCATCAATTGAGGAATGTCTGAATAAAATATGGTTCATCTATGTCTCAGAATACTATTGTCTGGCAAGAATTAAGGAAACAGATGATTCAAAAAGACACAGAAAAAAATGCATGAACTGGTGAAGCATCAAACAGAACCAGAAAAACATTAGAATTTTTTCAAATGAACAAGGATTTTCATAAATCAATTTTGAAAGGTATCAGAACAATGATAAAGCCAATAAGCATTCCTGATTCTATGATGAAAAATGCTATCCATTAAAGCAAGGTCATGGGTTTATGGTATAGAATCATATGTATATATGTAGGCACATATATATGTAGCCATTAAAAGGGAAATTTTGCTTGAATATGTCATGTTATAAGAAGTTTTCTCCCTCTTTGGGACAGGGAAAGTGAGAGGAAGAAAATACAGATATATGTTCATTTAAAAAGAGAATGATTTGGAAAAGGAGTGTGTGTGATACAAATGTAGAATAATGTATGCAGTTTTATTTAACTGTCTTACTTTGTTACAAGGAACCTCTCACATAGTGGGAGTAATCTTTAAGAGTTTGCAAGGTAAAAACAAAACACAATAATTTTTTTAAGATACCTTAAGTTTTTCAGATGTAATTTTTCCAAAAGCTTATTCAGTTATGTTTCCTGATCTGTTTATTTTCAAGTGTACAGAGTAATATTGAAGTCTTTTACTATTACAATGTTACTATCTATGTCTTATAATTCTAGTTAAACTTCTTTGTGAATTTAGACATCATTTCTTTAAAAACTGGCTGATTTAATGAATTCCTAGACTACTTGCTAAATTCTATGTCCACCTCTACCACCTTCTTCTCTATAACTTCCATTTTAGGAAATGCCTAGTCTAGTCTCACTCATTCCCAACTTGACTCAGTCCTTCATGACACCTCCAAGCTCCACCCCACCTTTTCATGCTGTCAGAGAATGTATTTGTTTTCTTGTCCTTATATTCCCAGTGCCCAGCAAAGCACAGTAACAATTAAATCACTGGTTTAACTACTTAATGCTCAGATATTTTATATTAATAATGTTTCACTATCTTTAAGTGTAAAGTACATTCCCTGATACTTTCTCTTGGCATTGTGTGTGTGGTGTGTGTGTATGTGCTGTTTTTTCATCTTTTACATTAATGCAATTCCCACTTCTGGGCAATCACTTGATATATAACTTTTGCCAATCTCTCCTTTACCTTATTCCTTTAATTTTCTTTGTATCTTAAAGATAAATTTCTTATCATTTTTTGCCACACGCTTGCATTTTATAGGATTGTTAAATCCACTCAATATTTAAACAAAGTGAAATACTTATAAATACTAGGGACTACAATGTTCTGTTTATCTTAAATTGAGATATAATTACTCAGGTATAGATATAACCGAACACAACAAAGATAGCCTGAATGTTTATTAGGAGTATTTGCCATATAAACCACTTTTTAACAAAAGACCTGGGGTAAAATAGAATGTTTCCAATAGCTGTTTAGTTCTAATCTGAATCTCTGTTTCAGAACTAAAAAGAGCCTGGATTCCATTAAAACACATTAAGAATTTCTACAGTTACAGGCCAAACTATCAAGTTTTTTCCCTCCAGGTAGATATGTTAGTTATCAGCATTTTCATATATCACCATTACTTTGGTGAAATACTGCTATCTGTAATCATTAACATGTGTAGGGTCACATCAATCACATGGTACCTCTCTTCACTAGGATCTTGTGTGAGGTATTCTTTATAATGATGAATGCCTCGAGTGACTATGTTTTCTTGTATGTCTTGCTTTAATTTAGTTATCAGAGATTTTCTGAAGAGGTCTTGATGGCTGTTTTTATCAAATAATCTTATATAACATAAATATATCCATGAAAGATGCACTGTAAGGGAACCTTTAAATATAACTTATTAGGCTTCCTCAATGAGACCCATGATAACTCAACAGATGATAAAAGAATTATTATCCAGATAATATGTCTATTGAGTTAGTAAATAAAGAATTACCAATGGATAATAATTTGGTTCTAGAACTGAATAGGAATAAAATGTGATTAAACCATATTTTTGAAATTGTGCAGCCCTTTCGATGATCATAAGCTGGCCTCTGGTATAAAAATCAATCTATTTAACATAATTGTTCCTTAATTATGTCATAGGATTCAAATATTGAAGAACATACTTCCTCAAGAATCAATCAACTAATCAATAAACATTTATTAATCACCCACTATGTGAAAGACACTGTGCTAAGAAACAAAACTGTCAGCAACCACAGGAGCAACAGAGAGATGTATGGTAGGCAAAAGTAAGCCATATCATATTTCCAACATTTGACAGTCCAAGTTCAATAACTGATCAAAGATAAAAAAGATGCCTTCTCAGGGATTTATGAAGAACACAAAAAAAGAATGTTAAGAGAAGAGGTATGATGTGATTGGGATATATATCTATGAGATGAGAGATTTGATAAAGTATTGAAATATTTGGCAAAGAAGCTATGCACATAGCATTGCCCAAAAGATGCCAATTGGTTGCCTTGTTGAAGGAAGCTCTAAAAAATGACGTATTTGTAAAATCCTATTATGTCTAAGATTCTCTAAGTAAAATATTGTATCTTAAAAGTGAAAAAAAATGTTCTCCTTTTTGCCTATAATTATTCTCTCAATTTCTCATTTTCCTTTTTTGTTATAGTTACTAGTTCTAGGACAATGTCAAATAAGAGTGGTGATGATAGATATCTTCACTTTACTCTTAAATTTACTGGTAAGGTTTGAATTTGTCTCCAAAATAGGTAATCTTAGCAAATCCTTTTCATAGTAGCACAGAACTGGAAACAAAGCAGATGCTCAATGATTGTAAATATAATTGCGCTATAAGAAATAATAAATGTGAAGAATACAGATAACCATGAATTGATGCAGAACAAAGTAACCACAATCAGTAAAACAATATATACAATGACCACAATGAAAAGAAAAAAATTAAAATTAAAACTGGATACAGCCTAAGGATTTAAATACTATTCATCATATTAAGAGATAGTCCATTTATTAAAATTTTTTTCTCTCCCAAAATTATTCATAAAGCAATGTCCTAAAAATATATTTACTAAAAAAACCAGAATTAGTTCCATACTCTTAAAAAGACTTTGTATGTATCTACTGATATAATCATTTGATTTTTTTGCTATTAATATGGAATATTATACTTAGAATTTTCTTCATATTTTATTCTTAATATTCCTGATATAAATCTAACCTGGTCAACTTCTGAATATTTGGCTATAGCCCCTTTTCCCCAATATTTTTGCATTAATATTCAATAGCAATATTTGCCTATAATTTTGTAATTTATTCATTCATGTTTTAAGTGTCAGGTCCCAAAATTTCTCATAGAAATAATGTGAAGGTGGTTTCTATTTTCTTTTTCTATACTTTATATAATACTGGAATTAAATTGTTCTTTGAATAGTTAGTGGAATTCACAAGTCCATTCAGGCCTTGAATGGCGGGGGGGGGGGATTAAATTTTTGGTATTGATGGTATATAATTGAGTAAAGTAGTTTAACAATTGATTTTACTGGATTATTTGTTGTGAATTTTCTTTTTTGGTAATTTGGTTATAATCCTTTCAAGAAAAAAAATCAAATCTAATAGTTGCCTATTTTCTTAGCTTTAAAAAAATCCTAGTTTTATCAAGTATTTATAAACTTGTAAAATTATTACTCCATAGTACCAGAAAAGTTACACAAGTTCCAAGTTAATAAGAGTAGAAAAAAAGAGATGATTCTATACTACGAGAAAACTTTAGTTTTAAGTTAGTTAATAGTAATCATTTATTAAGTGCTTAATATGTGCTAGGCACTTGTGCTTAGCACTGGAGATACAAGAAAGGCAAAAATATGTTCCCTGAAATATATCAATTTATATGCAAACAACCATGTACATATAAAACACTGAGCCTGTAATGGCAAATAAGCTCAGAGAGAAGGCACTACTAGCAAAGTGTAAGGAAAATGCAGATTGCAAAAGACAGGATCTCAAACAGTCTTAAGAAGCCAGGGAAGCTAGAAGACAGAGGTAAGGAACAAAGAAGAGAATTTCAGACACAGTATTGGAAGATAAGAGTCATATGAAAATAAGAATAAGAAAGCCAATTGGGGCTGGATCAGAGAGTACAGGGATGAGTGGTTGTTTCTCCTTCATACTCAAAGACCACCAAAATGACATCATGATATTGGGGTCAAGGTATAGCATGTTCAGCTATGTATGTTCAGACCAATACAAGCTTGGAAGGCTCTACCATTGATCAAACACAAATAGTCCATTTGAACATTTGGGATAGAGATGTTTCTAGATTTGCGTATCTCACATTTCTTTTGAGCTACTGAGATTCTGTCTTGCTCACAGAGCATGATTCTTTTGATGTCAGCATGCCATGCTTACCAGTCTTGTGTCATCATCTCTCATATCTCACAAAGATACTAAAGTTCTTCAGAGAGACCTTGAGGATATCTTTGTATTGCTTCTTCTGACCTCCACACAAGTACTTGCCTTGTATGGGAAAACTTGCAAAGGATCATGTTGTGAAGGGCTTTAAAAATAAGAGGATTTCATACTTGACTCTGAAGATGGTAGAGACTCACCAGAGTTTACTAACTTAGAAGAAGAATATGGTCAGACTTGTACGAAAGATGGATTGGAGTGGGGAGAGACTTGAGGAAAGAAGACCAACCAGAGGCTAATAAAATAGTCCAGTTGCTAGATGATAAGGATTTTTAGTAATGCTATGGTTATGAATGAAAAGAAGCTGAGTCATACGTGAGATACTGGAATAAATCTTTTTATTCATCTTTAGAACACTCTCCCCACCCTATTTTCACTTACTCAAGCAATCTTTCTATCTCAATGTTTTCTAGTTATAATTTTCCTATGCGAAAAGCTACTCAATCAACCAATATTTTTTAATCACCTACTATGGTGTCAAGCATTATAATAAGTACTGGGGATGCAAAAAGAGGCAAAAGACATCCCCTAAACTCAAGGAACTTACAATATAAGTTGTAAGGGGGAGGCAAAATGCAAACAAGTATATATAAAGAAAGCTATAGATAGGATAAATAAAGAATAATTAAAAGGCAGGCAATGGAATAAAAGGGATTGGGGAAAACTTCCTATAGAGGATGGTTATTTCAGATGGGACTTACAAGAAGCAGGGAAATCAGTACTTGAAGCAGGGGAGGGAGAGTTCAAAGAGGGGACAGCCAGAGAGATGGCTGAGACGTGGACTATATTTATTGTTCATGGAACAACCCAAGAGACCATGGTCACTGGATCAATGAAAAAGGCAGGACTAGTCATTAGAATGATGAAGATGTGTCATGGAATAAGGTATAAGAAGAAGGGGACTAGATTATGAAGGGCTTTAAATGCCAAACAAAGCATTTTGTATTTGTACCTGGAGGAAATGGGGGTGATATGATCAGACTTATGCTTTAGGAAAATTATTTAAATGGCTGAAGAGAGAATGCACTGAAGTGAGGAGAGACTTGAGGCAGGCAGAATTACCCACAGCTACTGCAGTAAGCCAGGTATAATATGCTAAGTGCCTATATTAGAGTAGTGGCAACATCAAAGGAGAAAAGGAAATGTATTTGAAAGATGCTGAAAAGATAAAATCAGCAGGTCTTGGCAACAGATTGGACACTGGGAGAGAAAGATTGTGAGGAATCCAGAATGACTTCTAGTTCACGAGTCTGACTGGGAGGATGGCGTAGCTCTCTACATTAATAGGGAAGGCAAAGTTTAGAGGAAAGATAATGAGTTCTGTTCTGGACATACTGAGTTTAAGATGTCTACTGGGACATCCATTTTGAGATGTCTGAAAGGCAGTTGGAGATGTAAGGTTGGAGTCAGCAAAGAAACTGAGGCAAGATAGGTAGATCTGAGAATCACCTAGAGATGTTAATTAAATCCATGGAAGCTGATGAAACCACCAAATAATATAGAAGATGTGATCTGGAAGAGAATCCAGCACAGTGAGAAGATGCAAAAGCTTAGGTACTTACTAAAGGGCAAGGATGTGATTTAGGGGAATTTCCTAGTATTTAAAAAAAATCAACAATGGATAGTAATAAGTAACTTGAAACTTCATAGACAAAAAGAAAAATCAAGCAAGGTCTAAAACATGGCATGTAAAATACTTAGAACCATCATTTATTCTAGGACATATTGAAAAATGTTTTGGTTTTATCATGTAACAATGTTACAAAAATAGGAAGCAATAGTGGTAGAAAAGAGGGAACGAAATAATAGTGTTGAAAATCAACTAGGTTTATTTTTTGAATATACTGATAAATATTAACATCTATGCATAAACTGGCTTTTGTTTCATTCTAAAAATAATTTTTTTCCATTTGAAAATAATCAAATAGACCTTTATGAAGCACCTACTTTGTATCAGGCATTATGAATACGTCCTTTCAGTGGAGAAAATATGTAGCGGAGAGTGAGATAGGGAGGGGAAGAGGGAGGGAGAGAACAAACAAAAATATATAACTTTTTTTGAAGGAAGAAAAGATATAGCAGCTGGAGTGTTAAGGAAATGCTTCCTGTAGAAACAAGCAGAAAAAAACCTACTCCTCTGAAAACTACTCTTAAAGTTTACTATTGATCCTTTAATTGCTAAATTATAGCCTCAAAGTTTTGAGTTCCAAGGGAACTTTGAGAGCAGATCTAAGCTCCTTAACTTCCTATATAAAATAGTGTAACTTGATAAGGATCAGATAGTAGCATACAAGGAGTTTAACTCAAGTATTTCTGTGGCTAAATCCAGTGCTCTATCTATTATCCTACATTGATTCAAAATCCAGTAACCATTTCTCAATTCTCATCTCTACATTTTTCTGTAGATTTTGACACTGTTGACAACTTCCTACTGGTTATTCTTTTGCATATTATTCATGGTTATCCTTTTGTCTGATCATTTCTTCTAAGTCTCCACTGCTTGATCATCATCCATTTTCCAGCAAAGCAAAAGATTTTTAAGTCCTGTCTCAAGAGACTTTGCTCACTTACATTTTTCCCCTATGATGATCTCATCAGCTCCCACAGAATTTATTATCTGTTACTCACTCCCAAATCTACCCAATGAATTCTTACCTCTTGTAAATACCAGTCTCCCATTTTCAACTTACTCTTGAACATCTCTATCTATATGCTCTACTGCCACCTTAAACAAAGGATCTATAACTGAAGTTGTCTTATTTCTCCAAAAGCCTCCTCAAAACTTCTAGTCCTATTAAGAGTACAATGTTGGAGTCTTCCTTGAATTCTTTCTCTCCCCACTGCATTCCCTAATATCATTTACCAAGTTGTACAGATTCTCCTTCCAAAATGATTTTAAAAGGATCCATTTTTCTCAATTCAGATAGCCACTATCCCAGTTCAGGCCCTCATGACCTCTTGTCTGAGCTACCATAATAGCCTATTAACCTATCTCTTTGCCATTACATTGCCCAATCTATTCTTCTAAAAGCTACCAAAACTTGTAAGATTACAAATCTTCCCATGTCACTCCCCTGCTCAAAAGCTCACAGGGACTCTCAAAATCTATAGGCTAAAAAGCAAATTAATTTAACACAAACTGATTTCAATCTAACTTTATTAGCTTATTTCACATTATTCTTTTAAATCCTTTGTATTAAATTTCACTATTTGACCATGTGATGAACTTTAACATCCTGGCTTCTATCTTTTTTTTTTTTTTTTTTGCTGAGGCAATTGGGGTTAAGTGACTTGCCCAGGGTCACACAGCTAGGGAATGTTAAGTGTCTGAGACCAAATTTGAACTTAGGTCCTCCTGACTTCAGGGCTGGTGCTCTATCCACTGCACCACCTAGCTGCCCCCTGGCTTCTATCTTTAAACCTCAGTACAAACTATCCCTCCTCCTCTATCTAATTTTTCCAGCATGTTTTTCTTCCTTTAAGGATTAGCAAAGATGCTATGTTGTCTGGGAAGTCTTTCTTGTCTATGTTTAAGTCATCTCTATTAAAATACAAACTCCCTGAGGGCAGAGACCTCCTTGAGGTATAGCCTTCAATACTTTCTTGCAACTATAAAGTGCTAATATTTATAATTAATTGATGCTCAAAATCTGTTGGTGCAAATTTTCCAATTTTTTTAATAGATAAAATAGCTGAGGTTTACTGAGCTTACATTATTTACCCATCTACCCATTTACCCATACTAAAGCAGATTGTTTTTATCAAGGACAATAGAATCGTCACACTTCAGACCTACATAGTTCCAGATGTACAGCCAGATGGACCAAATGGATATTGAGTAGATGTTGGAGGCAACACAAATATGAATAAACTGAGGGACAAAATGCAAGACATCTTGAGAAAAATGTACCAAAGGTGTAGAAAAAAATACTGAGACCTTAGTTAGTATCAAAATAAAATAATCAAGGAAGTATCAACTATTACTAATATATATACTTATTCTTACACAAAATCTTTAGGAGATTCATATACATAAAGACATTTTTGATGACAATATTAAAAAGGAATAAGTGGACATTTGCAAGTAACAACATAATATCTTTACCACTTCACAATTAATAAAAGATATGGAGAAATTCAATGTGCTTATTGTTCCTGCATTATAAAAACAAAACATTTATTTCAATAAAGCAAAATATCTCACATCTGTACAACAAAAACATTCAAGATTCCTCAAAAGGTATAACAAGAAAAATAACTCTGACCAACTATCTTCTGACCATATATATGAGGTAAAGTATAGAACAGAGAGATATTTGCCAAAGGTGTTAACCATTGTAATAGGGGAGACTGAAAATATAGTTCAGGCTGAAGAGGAATTCTCTAAGTCCTCCAGATGCTTTTGCTTATATGATACTCGTCTGGTTGCATCAGGCCCCAGGAGACTTTACAGTCTCCTGGAAAAGGTTTGTAACCATTAACCACTTTGGCTTTACCATGCATACAGGAAAGACCAAATGGATGAAGAATTTCTATAATCCAGATTACATTAATTGGAAAGGACACCCTACAGAGCTCATTCATCATTATGTATACCCAAAACAGAAAATACAGATGGATAAGAAATTAGGCCTAGAGTTGAAAAGGAGAAGAGTAGCATAGATTATTTTTAGGAAATTTATAAATTCTTTTAATGACCTCAATTTCCCCCAAAAGGAGACATATTATTGATGTTGCTCTTTGGCAATGAAAGAAAGTACATAAAAGTCTATGAAAAATTAAAAATAAACATTACAAGAGAAAGCAATAAGGAAATATATAGCAAATGTGAACAAGCTGTATCCTTAATGAGGATTAAGAATAATAGTAAAAAGATGTCATGAAGAAAACATGAAATAGGAAGAAACAAAGGCCTGGTCATGTGGTAAGAGTGAGGGACAGCCAAAGTGCTCCACGGGTACCTACCTCTACACTGTCAGAAGAAAGTAATGAAGGCTTTCAGGCTACTGAGTAAACAGGAGTATATAAATAAGATTCATACATGACAGGTAAACACAGATGGATTAGGAGATGCATGAGTATAGAGAATTTATAAATCAATGAAATCATAGATCTTATTGGGTGTTTTAGAATAAGGTTCAACATTCATTTACTCATTTAAAATATATGATGTGAATACTCTTGTGTTGGGCTTTGGGAGAGACGTCAAACAGATGAACAGATAGATGGACAGATGGGTGACATATTTTTTCATCCAAATCTCTCTTTCTCCATTTAGAATATAAACTACTCAAGGGTCAGGGCTATTTATCTTGTATTTATTTAGTGTAGCATTATGTTGTTGAAAGTGACTAATCAAAAAGCTAAATGTTTAGAAATATCACTCAGTAAACTTTTAAAATATTTCAATAAGTCTTAGTCTACATTTTAAAGGATATATATTCTTTACTTAGTTAATCTGCTTGACATCAGAATGTTTTATTAAAGTATTATGCAAGCAGAAAGAAAAATATCATAGCATCTTTTTGTACCAGATGGCAATATTTTCAGTTTAATAGCAACAAATTGGAGACCATCTATACAAAGTGATTATATAAAGAATTCACATGTTGCAAATTTATATTCTAAATGTGCTTGTCTGATAGACAATATGATTTAAGGAACTAAAAAACAGTTTTAAGAGACAGGAAATTCTTTAATTTCAGCTATTCTATATTTTTATTATGAAACTCTTTAGCAAATCATGGGTCTCCTTGTTTTTTAATTTCTCCATCCATATAATGTAAATTAATTATGCTTATTTAAGACATGAATATTAGGACTGATATAAAAAAGCATCAACATCATTATCACCTTTTGAAATATTCAACTAGAAGTATCTAAGATTGAAAT
This sequence comes from Myrmecobius fasciatus, assembly GCA_023553655.1. Lineage (NCBI taxonomy): Eukaryota > Metazoa > Chordata > Mammalia > Dasyuromorphia > Myrmecobiidae > Myrmecobius > Myrmecobius fasciatus. Next base: position 215,328 of record JAJPUD010000683.1, on the reverse strand, counting down.
AAAAGATAGCATTTTTCACAAGTCAAAGAATATTACTTCCTCTATCTGAATCTTCACTCCATCTAAATCAGAGGTGTAAAAGCACTATAATACATTATAATAACAACAATGATAATGTGCCTATAAAAGAAACAAGTAAACTAGTAAGAGAAAGGAGAGAATAACCACCTTCCAATTACTGGTTATACTTTACTCACAAAATTAAAACGACCAAAATCCTGGAAATGGGAATGCAGTAAAGTAGCGGAATAGCTGTTTGGATAATGATAGAATTAGGCTTCAAACTGCTCAGTCACAACAAATATAACCAGCCAATTCTTGCTTCTATTCCATATATAACAGACAGTAAAAGGAAGTTTAATCATCTCTCTCATCACAAGAGGACACTTTTTTCTTATATGAACTGATTATCAGAAATCATCTCATAATGATATTTAACTCAACCCAATTCCCTCAGCTTCCTCTCCTCTTAGATTTGAAGGTTGGAAGATAGAGCACTGTACTTCACCCAAAAAATTCCTTTAAAAAGGGCAGAAATTGGACTTCCAATTAACTGGATTCTGCATTTGCAGTTCTGCTTGGTCTCACCTCTACAGAACTACCATCCTAGTATCATGTCCCCCCTTCCACCTTCCAGTTTTCTCTCCTGAGGAGAATTCTTCTAATTCTCCAATTAGATGGTAAGATTCTTGAGGTAAAGGGCTGCCTTTTTCTTATTTGTAACTCTGCACTTAGTGTACACTGCCTAGAACATATTATGTGATATAATAAATGTTTATTCAATTGAACTGAATTTCAATTGCACTTACAGTCTGCACAGTAACAAAAACCAAAATTTTGAACAAAGTTGTGTTAAGGATAATTAATCCCATCCTTCATTTTACACATAAAGTTGCCATCACAGAGGATAAACTTGCTCAAGGTCAGTGGCAAAATAAGAATGAAACAAACAAAATAGGACTCTTAATTCTTATTTTAATTTTCTATTATGGCTATTCATTGAACATTGAACAAATAGTTATGAAAAAATATAAGTCTCCCTCTGTCCTGTACCCTATCTATTCTACCACTTCTCTCTTGGCACTAATAAAATGATCATTATGATAATGACACATAAAAATTGCAAGACGCTTCATATATACTATGTCATTTGATCCTTACAACCCTTTGAAATCTATTTTATAGATGATGAATCTGAGATATAGTGGGTGTATGAAAATAATCTCTGTTAAATGACTTTTACTGCTTGTAAAGATTGTCTGGTTCCTCCCAGAAGCTTCATTTTAAGAAATCCATGTGTTCATTTCTCTCCAGATTCCACTCCTGACTTTCCAGACTTTTTCCACTAGACCACAACGATATGTCTTCCTCTGTGCCCCCTGTTTAGTTTTCTTTTATGTGTAATCTTCTTCCATTACACTGAGAGTAAGGATTGTCCTTATTTCTGCTTGTATTTGAATTTCCATTTTTAGTATCATGTCTGGCACCTTCAAACAAGGAATTAAGCAACTCACTAGCAATCACATGATTGGTACAAAGTTAGGAAATAAAATAAAATACCAGAGCTCTTGGGACTATACGTCCATTAATTTTACTACTGTCTTATCTGGCTTCTACAAATAAAACCAACTTTTAAAAAATGCAATCTTATTAGATATTCAATAATTCAAGAAATGGTACATGAAAAGCATCAAAGAACTGACTACATATCCTAAACTACAAAATAAAGGCTTCTGCATATCTCTACAAGTATTTCCTCTTAGGAAATTAGAAATGTAATGTTTTTGATCTATATTGTGGTTTATGCTTTTTAAAATGGTTGGTTGCTGTATTTTGTTTTCAAAGAGTATCAAAATGACACCACTATATTACAATGTATCTAACTGTGCCTGATTAGACTAATACGAGTTCAGAATGCTCTTCCAGAGGTTGGGCATCAATAGTCCCTATGAACATTTGAGATAGATTCTCTAACTGTGCATCTCAAGTTTCTTCTGAGCTGATTCAATTTTGCTTTGTTCATAGAGCACAGCACCTTATCTGATAAGAGCACATCATGCTGGACGTTTCTGTGCCAATGTCTCCCATGTCATGCTATCAGTTCTTTCATATGAATTATTTCATTTAATCCTCTGAACAACTATATATAAAAGCTGACACTTTTGTATCACTTGAACAAACTAGCAGTTACAAACATAATAGGCACATATACTTAAGGAATCTAGAAAGATTAGACAAACTATAATAAAATTAACTATGTTATTAATGAGCTGCTCATATCAAATAACAATGGTAAATATTCTATTATCAGATACCAATCATCTGCAGCTAATTACTAAGAATTGCTTCTTTATCATCCTATATGAATTTATACTGTGCTAGTGCCACTTTATGAAGTACTGCTGAATATTTATACCACTAAATATTTATATACAAAAAAGTGATATGAAAAATTAATACATTATAGTAAAGTGCTACACAAAAGAGGCATTCAAAAGCTATTTGAATGAAAACAACTTTCTATAAACAGATAGAAAGTCTGTTTTATAACACAAGTACTTCCTAAGTCCCAAAAAATTAGTTAAACTAAATAATTTCTAGAAAATAAGAAACCAGTTAATGGAAGAAAAACATTTCTTTTATAAATTTCAGACAGACAAAAATTAGTATTTAACTCAATATGAGTCAAGTACTTATGTATTAATTTGGAATTTGAACTGGTTTGTTGGCAACTGCTATGAACTTTCATTTATAAAAATAAGTTTCTTACCTTTGTTATTATTATTATTATTTGCTGAGGCAATTGGGGTTAAGTGACTTGCCCAGAGTCACACAGATAGGAAGTGTTAAGTGTCAAAGACCAGATTTGAACTCAGGTCCTCCTGACTTCAGGGCTGGTGCTCTATCCACTGCACCAATTAGTTGCCCCCAAGTTTCTTACTTTTACAATTAATAATAATTAAAAAGTTTACATGTTTCTCTAACTTTCTGATATTGGTATCAGTGGATTATAGTGAGGCCCAAAGAAACATTATTTGATTAAAGTTACTTTAAAGCAAACAAATGCTAGTAAAAGCAAAAGCTCATTAAAGCATATTTAATATTTCAAAAATTATTGTTAGAAAATTTAAAAGTAAATATGTCCCCAAATATAAAAAATGTTCATGTCACATTTTGATTTTATCTACTTATTAGGAATAGCTTAAGAATAAACACATAATGAAGTGAAGTTTTGAATGAGACACAAGTCACACTACCAAAATGGACCAGGTCAACTTTGGAGTCAAAAAGATAAGGGTTCAAAATTTTGCTTCCAACATATAATAACTGATTTGTGAATATGAGTTGCTGACAAGTTATTTATCTAAGCACTGACATACTGGAAATTCTCCACAGCAAAGAAATTTTTCCCCCAATTAAAATAAATTTATGCCAAGAAAATTATTCTTTTTTACTCTAAATCCTGTATTCCTCTCTTTTAGGGCAGAAGTTAATAAACTCTAAACAGCAAAGCAAATTATCACATAAAGGCTAAAGGGCAAAACAGGTGAATCTTTGCACCTCAGATTTTTTCCTTAAATCTTCTCAGTCTCAGAAAAATTAAAAAAAAAAAACAAGATACCTGTAATGTTGCTTCTCTATTGAAATTGACAATGTCATCATCAATGAAAATTGAATCATACATAAGTATGATTGCCAGGTTCTGAAGAACTTTTGAATCTACACATTTGTGAATACAATGTAACAAAGTTGAAATATTAACTAAATGAAAAATGCAAAAAGTCAACTTTACTAAAGTGTATGACAGAGCAAAATTTCTTACACTATGAGTCAAGACCCATAACTAAATGTGAAGGTTACAAAAGATCTGGCAACAGCAAAGATTTCTGAATACAACAACCAATAATTAATTCAAAATCAAATATGTAATAAGTACGAGGTATTTCTGGCAGCATTTGCCTGTGCTGTGTCATGTAATTTCATTGCAGCTCTGGTTCTGAACACACAACATGTGCACTTTGCACACTGTGAATGCATGAATGCTGCCAAAACCACGTCAGCTCGGATCTGAGATGGGGTTGCATAAAAATTTCTCAGATGAAAAGGGGTTGTGAGTGGAAAAAGTTTAAGGAAAAGGAAAAAGTGTTGGAGGATTAACACTTAACAGCATTGTACAGATCTACACAGATTAATAATTAATTGAATTAATTATTAATGTAATTAACTACAATTAAAAATTACAATAAGCAGAAAGCTTCCTATTAGTTTCTCTAATACTTACATGGTAAACACTTTTTCACAATTATGGAAGCTCTGCATAAAATATCTTGAGACCAAGATCTATGTCTAAGAAAAACTTTCTTCCAGCAAGATAATTGAATAGCTTTTTATTGTTAGGGGTTTGTTTTATCAAACTATTAAACACAGCATGTAGAAGGAAAAGAATAAGCTTTCTGTGTTTTTGCAATTTAAGAAATCTTTAAAGTTAAATAGGATGCTACAGAGCTCTGCACAGCCTGGATAGACAATAAAACCAAGCATTGAAAAAGATCAATGAAACATAAAATTCCTTTACACTTATAAAGATCAATACTTGTCAGCAACTTATACTTAAAGTCAGTTGCCTGAGATACTGAGAGATTGTCCTTTGCCCTTGGTCACATAACCAGTTATCAATATTGGAAGCAAAACTTGCCATAGTCTATTTTTGCTACAGCACATACAACTATCAATGAAACAAGGATGATGTAGTAAAATGAGAATTGGCAGGAGAGTTGGGAGATTGCCCCCACTAGCTATGTGATCTTAATCAAATCACTCTACCCTGGATGCCAGTTTCCTATTAAAAAAAAATGAAGGGTTGAATTGTATAATTCTGAAGGTCTTTCTCCATTCTTAATAACTTATAAACTAACCTGAAATAGAAGTTCATTTTGGCTTGAGCATAAAGCTAAATGTTTATGTTCTTTTCTAATTTAGGTTTTACCTTAACCTCTTTAACTTTTCTTATCTAAGTTTAACCAACTTTGAAGGTAAAATGACCTCACAAGTTGAAAATTGATAATATTTATAAATACTCAAGTCTGGAGTAAACAAAAAGAAAAATCAATAATTGTCAATCTATTTCTAGTCAATTTTAGAAAAAAATACATACATACATATATGTAGGCATGTATACATATATATACATATATAGCATATGTAACATACACATATATTATATATATATATATATATATATATATATATATATATATACACACACATGCCCAAACAGATTTACCTCCACAATTATTTATTAGGAAAGCATCAAAATTAACATATATCTTTTAAATTTGTCTCACTTTGTGAAGTACATTGGTCTGAGAATGTGTTCAATTCTGAAATGTTATTCTTGTGTTATATTTTGCAGCTATTCCTTATGTATTACAGAACAGTTATTGTATTCAAATAATTTGTCAAGATTATCATTTAAAATCTTCCGTGATACTTCTTGGCTGGCAAATGAATATCATTAACATAAAATAACACATAAGTAAAACTATCTTGTAAAATACTTTACTGCTTTACCCAGTATTAACTATTTTACTTTTCCAAAATAATTTTTATTTTCACAGTATTCATAATGCTGCTCAGTTTTTGTTTTGTAAGAAAATAATTCATTTACTGCAAGTTTAAGTAACCACTTGGACATTATTTACCTTCTTTGGAAAAAAAGACAAGAATGGAATTGAGCTATATACTGGGAACAAATCAATGCTTTAGGATACTTCCCAAATCAACCCTTAGCCCAAGAAAATATTTTGTTTATTTTATTTTTCACTATTTTCATCTTCTTAAACAGAATCAATGCACCATGAATTTGTAAATGACATTAAAGAAATACTGATCATTTGGTATTTTTCAAAATAAACTGTTTACTAGAATTTTCATTCTTATTAGTTGTATAAAAGCAGTTAATTTCAATTTTTTTCTCCTTTCACTGTTTATGAAACCATTCAAGGAAATCATCACTATAAAGACTAAATTTTAGCTTTCTACTAAACATTTTGTCTTGAAATGAAGGTAAATAATAAAAGATGGAAAATCTTTAAGTAAAAGTGACCCACATGATTATTTTGTTTGAAGACTGAAAAGAATAGAGAGGAAATTAAAAGTTGTTTCCTTCTTCAAAATAAGACATTCTGCCTCTCATTCCAAAAAACAAGATGTGTTTTTATCCTCGAAAGAACTGCAATATTGTATCTTGAAAGACAAATTGTTAATAAATTATTTGGAGGTCCCAAGTCATCAAGAATTAGTTTTAAAATAACTTGATCTTTCTCCTTGTATTTGCCCAGCTCAAATATAAACAAATATATTAGTTACTGATTAAGTACATGCCCCAACATAGTTCCTGAGACAATCCTTTCCTACCATCTTCACCTTGAAGCAAAATTTTAGAATGACAGCTCATCCTTCTATCATAAGTTCATTAGAATTCTTTTGTAAAAAACAAAACTAAATTTATTCAAATATAAAATAAGTAACCAAATTTATTCAAATATAAAATAAGTAATTACATAGCCTTAAAAACATCAGCTTATGAAACTTTAGCTATCCACAAATGTATTTCACAAATGCTTTTTAGTATTACCAATCACTTTAATTTGGAAAAAAAAATGAACACTGCATCTGTACCTTGAAGAGAACCAGTACAGAATGCAGTAGAAGTATTCTTTAAAACACAAGAGATTTATTGCTGAAAAGTAGGCTGTGAAGCGATGTTGTATGAATTAACTCTATTTTTTTCCCATTGATTCCCATTTAAAAAAAATAAAAGATACATTCCTTTAAAAAAAACTGTGGCCTGAAAATAATCAAAATCACACTTGGAGATGTAGCATACTTTCTTAATAAGCACATAAAAGAAAACTGATAATTGTATGATGAATAATACTCAAAATACATTGCAAAATAAAAATACTAAAACTGAAATTGCAAGAAACTATGGTGATCATTGTGTGAAGTGGTGGTGCAGCAAAATGTGGGAAGGAGAAGGAGGGCCATGAGGATTGTATGCCTCACCCTGTGAATCATCATCTTGCTGCTTCAGGTTCTGTTATCAATAAAGGAGCAGGGCAGGGGGCTGGAGGTGGAGGGAAGCTTTGTCTTGTCTCCAGGTGTCACAATATTTTTTTCCCCTTTCCCTGCCGCTCCATTGCAGCCCTGTAAAACATTAGGCAAGCCTCTTAACCGTTCCCTGTCTGTTCCATTCCTTATCTGTAAAATGGGGAAAAAAATGTTTATTGGCTGAAAAGCCTTTTTAAAAAGTTATTACAATACTGTAAGTAAGCCTAAAACACAACAAAGTCCCTAGTTTGGACAAGTCAGCATCAGATCTCAGAGGAGAAAGGCTAGCAGTTTTGTTTTCTTCCTGGCTCACCTTTGTGACAGACGCATTCCTTCCTCCCCACTACCCCTTCTCCCACCATGAATCTATAAGGACCAAAAATTATGTTAAGCAAATTAAGTAAGAATGTCTTAGAAACTCATTCTCTGCTTTACAATTCATATATAATCAAACTGAATTGTCATTTTGAATTACTTTACAAATCAACAGCTGTACTTTTCATTTTTTTTTTCATTAATTTTTTAAAAACTTGCTTACTGCCTGTTATTTCTAATATCATTCTTAGAGACAAGAGCTATCTTATTATCAATACTACCTTATTAAAGGTGTTCATTTCCTATTTTGTCTACTATATTATTACAATCAACAAATTAATGCAAAACAACCAAGCAAGAAACAAGTCAACAAAACAAATTTTCTCATGAGACTGTGGGGAAAAAAATTAAATCATTCTCTCTATTTCCAATTATGTCATTTTATTATCTAAAGCTCAATGTATTTTTTGCTAAGGAGGGCTCTTTCTTATTTGAAAATACAAATTCCTTCTGATAATTACTGTCAATATGATTGGAATATAAGAGATTGTTCTTAACCCTTTTGTGTGTGTGTGCCATGTGATGCATATATATATATATATATATATAAATTTTTTAAAATTTATTTATTTATTTATTTTTAAATAACTGAAGGAAATGCTCATTTTACTTAGAAGTCATTAAGAATGAATATGTAACTTTTTTACCCTTCAAGTTCACATCCTCTGAAATCTATAAAGCCCTGTTCTAACATGAAAGAGGGAAGATTATAATCTAACAAAAAGCCAATTTTTCTTTTTTCAAATCTTATTTATAGTAAATACTACTAAATCTTTGTTTCAGCTAACTTTTAAAAGTAAAATTTTTTTGTTTTTGCAAATTTTTTAGATTACACATTTTATTCAGTGTTGGACATGTTCTAATTTTGCATTTTCTTTTTTTCCTGTTTATAGCTGCTTAGGATAAGTCTTTCCCCTTTAGCCAGATCAAGTTTGAAAAAGCTTATTACTAAAAGGTTGGCCATTTAACGTTTTTGTACCAGTGGTTTTTTGTTTGTTTTTAAAGTTTGCTAAAGATTATAATCTATATCTGTTGGTGAAGGAGATAGGCAAACAAAATTAAATGATAAAGGAAGTCCAATGCATTTTAAAGGGGATGAGAGGGATATATTTTATAGATTTCTCGGAATAGCAAAAATCCACAAATACAACTATAATCTCCCTTTAGAAGATGGAGAAAAGTCCTCAGGTAAAAACCTCATAACAAGAGAGATTACACTGGCTGAATAGGTATAAGTGAACATCACATAACTGAATGAAACAAGCTACTGTAATATGAATTTCTAAAAAAGCAGCATAATTTACTATTTCAATATGTCTATTAAATTGGAAAGCAGATAATGTGGGCCCTGAGGTATCTATGGTCAAGGCTTTCATTTCTTACCATAAACAAAAATGCTCATCTAGTGAGTATTCTAAAGAATTTTTTTAGTTCACACTATAATTCCTACATTTTAATCTCTTATTTAGTATAAGTTTCCAAAAAGTTTATGTCTCTGATAAACAATTTTATTATTCATTTGTTTTTAATTTAATTATAATTTGACTATTAAAACACAGATATGAAATACTAAAATATATAGTATAAGAAACCTCAAAACATTTTTATGCTTATCAAAAAACATTAATTTTGGTAATTAAAATATACACTAATAATGTTGTAAGATGGAACAAGAAGGATAGGACTAGATGATTTGTAAGTTCTTTTTAGCTTTATAAAGTCATGCTAGGTAATAACTTATTCCTGAAAAATTATATGCAAATAAACTTTCAAAATAAGTCATTTAAAAAAGAGCAATTGTACTGCCTCTGTAAAGAGTTTTGTAAATATTTTTATAACGCATCAGTTTTCTCCCTTCTTCCTATTTATCTCTTGCATAATCTTTAATTTTCAAAGTATGAGCTTTGCTTAAAGAAGAATATGACCAGTCATACAAATAAGATTTTGGTACTATATTTAAAATATTTAAAAACTTTTCACTAAATTGGGGAGAAAATAGTGCTGGTTTAAAAAAAAATTAAAATCTTAAAAAAGTTTAAAACTTAAAAATTTTTTTAAAACCTTAGTCAGAATTTGCAAAGTTAATGGTATTTTAAAGAAATTACATTTTTTAAGTATCTAATTTATGTGGTACAGAAAAAGAAAATGCAACACTAATTTTTCTGTATCCAAAAAAAAAGATACTTAAAGATAAGTAAATGTGAGCACTACATCTCATATCATTTAAGTGTTAAGAACAATTTCTTTGTTATGCTCTCCTTAGAATATTATTCCCCCAAAACAAACTAAGTATCTCTACCAAGAATTCTTAAATTGTTCTTAAAAGTTAACTATAGTAGTAGTAATAGCAACAGTAGTAAAATATTTTCATTGGCTATTATATATATTATATATTATATTGGTTATTTTTAAGGTAATTCATCATGAGAGAGGGAAAATAAAACCAAAACCTACCAATAAAAAAAAAAGGTCACAAACATGCACTTCTATTCACAGAAGAAAAGCAAGTGAGAGAATGTATGGGCTATTTTTAAAATTAATTTACAAGTCTAACATCTTTCATAAGTACAATACTTTTTAAATAAGGGTGAAAATATTGTGATGGAGTTAGTTGTAGTTCAACTGGTGCATTCAATTTAAAGATTGCTACTGGCCCAAATATAATACTTAGGCAAACTACGGGTTTGGTTGTTTTTTGTTTTTTGTTTTTCATTTTTAAATTCTAAATGGTCAGCGCAGAAATTCATTGCCAACTAACTAATTTATGGAGAACTTTTTTCCCCCATCTAACAATTTGTGTTAGAAATGACTATATGCAAAGTTTTGGGAAATAAGACAACACAATTAATACAATGTCAAATAAATATTATGCCAGATTTCCATAAAAAAGCCTGAGGCTTGAATCAGGTTCAAGAATTTATGTAGAAGAATAGGAATAAGATATTAACTTATAATAAAAAAATATATATTTTAAGAACTTATAAATAAATTTATGAACAATCTTTATACTTGTCTCAGTATAATTCATTTCTCCTACTTGAAGAAAAAGTGTGTACACCAATGCTAGGCTGGTAGTGTCATTGTTATATGAAAAAGACAGAAGATATTTATAACTATGTTGTTATCCACTGTCTTCCAATAGAAAGCATGGTTTAGTCAAGCATAAGTTTAATATGCAAAAAAATAAAGCTAACTTTTTCAACCCTTAATAACAAAACACATTGACCAATTCTTTCCTTTTTCAATAATCCAATATGCTCACTCACTCTTCTTTATATTTAGCTCCTTAGAACTTCATAAAAGTGATATGAATAATTTTAATTCCATTCACACACTTGCAATTCAAAAAAGCACATATCAAAATCTCATTAATTCACAATACTGATTTCTAATCTACACATAACTAAAGAAGAATATTTTCTAAGAAGAATATAAAAATATCCTTTTTTATTTTGACACTGCCACAACTGTGATGGAGTAAGAAAAGCTATATGCAAAAATCAGAATATATATTTCATTTTTTAAAAGAGGTAGATCTTCATATCTGAGAAGTATTCAGAACCTCCCAATAGAGATAAGAACATCTGGAACAATGAAATATCAGAAGTAAAATAAATACCCATGGACCAGCATTTTTAATATAAGGATCAATCTTAAATTGAAACTTTGGCTAATTGTAAATTAAAGAATTTATACTAAGAAATAAAGGCTGAAGGTTAAGTGTGTGATGTCATATGCAGGAGAAGGGAAGGATTTTAAGAATTTAACAAACAAGGTTGGCTATATTTTCCAAGTATTACTTCAAGTATTAAATGATAAAATCATTTTCATATGATTTTAAAATAAGGTTTATAGGTTAAACATGGGGTGGAGAGTCATAGTTATGTAGTTCAACTAACAGAATCTTTATCTAATATAAAATGAACTGATGTGCATTTCAAAAGATAAACTCAGCATTTAACAAACTGGCCAAAAAAATGAACAAGATGATTTCCACCAATTATGTTATATTTTGCTACCTCTTCTCATTTAAAAATTCAACTGTTGCTTAAAATTAGAAGAAACACTTAGAAAAATTCAAGTAGTTTAGTCATTTTAAGCATATGTGTATGTACATATGTGTACATATCATGAAGCCAAAAGAATTCTGTATAAAGAAATGTCATAAAATACATTTAAAATGTATTATGTATTCATCTTAGAACTACAATATAATACAAATGATCTTTTCAAAGCCAAATAAATTAAAACTCCTGGACAACAAAATCATTAAAAATTCTAGTTTCATCAATTTTTAGAGAAAAAAAAATGTGTACTTTGGTGTTACTCAATTCTTGTAAAATTAATTTTATCTTGCATTCCACATTTTTGTTAATGTAAAATTTAATGTACCTGAATGGTCACATAATATTAAAAAATACAAGTCTACTAAATCTTGTTATTTCCTAGGTAATGAAGAAGCCAGATTTTGTGAAAGAAAGAATATTTTTAAATGTTTAAAGGCGAAAAAAACCCTCTACTGTTTATTTTAAAAGAGTACTCAATAATTCTACGGGTTGAAGAAAAATAAGTACATTTTGTGGTTCCAAGGCAGAGTAGACGAAAGGAAATTAGGTTTTATTCCTTTTGCTGGGAAGGTTTAGTTTGGTACATTGTTTTTAAGTAGGAAACCTTTGCCTTTTTTTCTCTGGTAAAACAATAGGTCTACTGAGGGTGAGGAAATATTTTTTAGGAGAACAATCAAGGAGGAGGAACATATACCCTGTTACTATGGCCCTCCAACATTAAGCTCTGTTAACAATAGAAAAAGATGATTTCTATCTTTTTCTACGTAATTAAATTTTTGAAGTTGAGAATATTTATTAATGAAAATAAAACAATTAAAACTGTACAACTATACATTTATCTTTTACATTATATCCTTAAATAGTATATACTTTGATACAATTCTAACTTTTTAACGTAAAACAAGCTAAAAAAGCTGTAGATAAACAGTTAGGTTAGCTTGGTATATTCTTAGTACACTTTCAAAATTTTCTCAAATGGATTTACAATATTTAAGTTACTAAATCAACAAGATACAGAAATTATTTTTAGAAGGTAGGCATTATACCTGAAGAAAAAGCAAATTCTCCTCGTAACTAACTCATATCATTTTGCAAATTGAGAAACCAGAATACAAATGTTCACTTTTCATTCTTTCAATTTAACATTTCAAACACAAAAATTAATCTTGTTACTCAAATTATAATTAAAATGTAAAAATATTAATTATCTTTAAATTAGTCATTTCTAGATATATGTGTTACCTCAACAATATCCGAATTGGTTCTGCTCTCATGAGGTTCATTATATTCTGTATACTTGAGGAGGACTTTGTCCATGTCAGTGCTGGCATACTGAAATAGTTTGTTAGAGCTGTTAAAAATGATGAGTGCTATTTCACAGTCACAAAGCACACTAAGTTCATAGGCTTTCTTCATCAAGCCAAATTTTCTCTTTGTAAAAGTCACCTGAAAAAAGAAAAAAAATTGTTTTAAAAAATTATCAATAGTTTTAAGCATAACTTTTAAGCATATCTTAAGTCTTCCTTATACATGAAGGCTAGTCTAAGATAAATGAATTTGCAGTTCTCATTTTAGAATCATAATGACAATATAAATTTCCAACATTCAAAAGTTCCAAGTGATCCAGGTTTTATCTTTTACAGCACTGTTAAAAGAAAAATCCAAAGTGATCAGCATTCTCAACAATAAATGCTAATGTTTTCATAATTTATAAAGTGTCAGTTTTCAACAACTTCAAAAAACAGGTATAATTTTTTGCAAATGTCTATGAAATTAAGAAACCAGGTAAGTAAAGCAAAGATACCTTGTTTTCAGATATCAATATTTCAGAAGATATGTGATTTTTCTCTTTCCTTGAACACAAAGAAAGATTCATCATTTTTAATAGATAGTTAAATGGTTATTTATTGGGCATGCTATATGGTACAAGTTTAAGTTGGACTCCATAGTCTCTAATGTTCCTTACACACAGAGATTTCATGATTTTGAGAGAAAGGACAATTGGATCGGCAAAGCTTCCCAAGGATTTCCTCTGCTTAATGATACTATTTATACTTCAGGCAATTATAGCACTGGCGAGGATGTTGTAATTATCTATAAGAAACTAGAAGAGAGTCAGACAATACCTTAGCTACCATCTAGTGAGAGAGATGAAATGAGGCACAAAATCACAAAGTAAGTAAAAGAGGCAGAATTCAAACGTAAGCAATTCTGCACCAAGGGCTCTCTACGCAAATAAAATGTCCATAAAAACACAAGCTCACAAACCCCAAAGGTGACCAAGATAAGAGAATCTGCAGCAACAGGTATAAAGAATGCCCAACAGTTTTTTGACTTTAACAATCAAAGTAGTAGAGGGAAAACTATAAATAATTAATTTATTTCAGCTGATAGGGAGGAAAGAATTGTTTTTGAGACCTACAAGATTGTGTAAGATCTGATGTTTGTCACAGGAAGCCAACAAGTATGATGAACTGAATGAAAATTAATCTCACTATCAGAGGAGAAAGCAAAATGCCTGGAGAAATCTTTTTCTATTCTCTGGTACATATAAGGGAAGATGGTACATTCCTTAGCAAGAAAGAAAAGACCTGGGAATAAAGCAAGGAATAAAGATGTTGAAAGATGGAAGACTGTGAGGAAACAAAAAGGATGAACCTGTGTTTTTCCAAGTAAGTAGTAAGTGGTACTTGTCACAGAGGAAGGACTAAATCTTTTGAGTTGAAAATAGCTTCTTCTATTTTACAGAATGGTAAGAGGATTCACAAATGCCACAAAAAAAGGGCATCTATTATTGGCCCCAGAAAGAAGTGTGTTGTAGCGGCAAAGTTGCTGAAAGGTGTAAACGGTACTTATGTAAACTTGGCACTATAGTGAAGTTTACCATGTCTAAAGCCTACCAGATGTGATCTGTCATAATTTAAGAACTATTATATTAATGTCTCATGTGGGTAACAGAAGATACTTTCAGAAATAACATTTAAAAACTCTAAAGACTGATTAAGTCTAGAATAGGAAATCGAAGAACTTTAGAGGTGTTTTCATTACTATTATTAATTAAAATAGGTTTTTAGAAAGACAGTAGGAAAAATACTAGGAATAGCTGGCTAAAAAAATGACACCAAAAACTTCAATTTGACTTTAAATACTATGATGTAAGAAAGAGAAATGAAAAGTTGGGATTAGGGGAAGTAGATAAGAGGAAATCTTGAATATAGCTGCTCCAACAGATAATGATAGTGAATAAGTTATAGCTTAGGAAGAATAGCAGTAGAGGTCTTAGGTCAGAAACCTACATTCAAGTCTTAGCTTCATCACTTATCAAGTGTATGTTGAGCAAGTTACAAATTCTCAATCTTAGTTCTCTCTTCTATAAAAGTGGGATAATAATTTATGTATTCAATGGAGGTGTTACATAAAAAGTGAAAATCAAAGTGAACTAAAGTTTTAATATGTGACATATGACTTATCATAAATGATTTCTACCAAAAAAACTTAAATGAATCTCATGACTAAAATTACCAAAAGCAAAACGGAAATTATACTACATACAAATAATAAACAACTAGCTTCCATATTAAAGATAGCCAATTGACAGTCGACAGACAACTCTATCTATCCACAGACTCTAGGTTTATTGAAATTTGAAGATGAAATTTACAGATAATTTGGCATGATCCTTCTATATCACAGATTAAAAAAAAAACTAAGACTCTAAAAAAAGGGAGCTGAGTGAAGTGCTCCTTCCACTATTCTATAGCCACCTCCTAGCAGTAAGCCACTCTGCTCAAAAAGGAAAAGCTTAGAGTGGAATGAATGTTAGGCCAGTATTTTATATCTAGAAGATATTTATCCTTAAAAACTCACAAACCTGAAGGATAGCAACATAATAGAAAGCAACAGATGAGAATGAAAGCAGAAAAGGACCTATATGTACAAAAACATGTATAGCAATTGTTTTTGTTGTGGCAAAGAATTGGAAACCAAGGGGCTACTTGTTTTCTTAAAGACTTAACTAAGTATCTTTGTAGGCAGGAGGCATTTTTTTCCCCTCCAAATTTCAATAAACCTACTACCCCTCAGCCTGACCCCAGATGTTTATTCCTTTCCATTGAAGTTGCTTTGGGTCTGCTATATATGTGTCTTCAATGTATCTTATAAATGTTATATGTTCTTAGATATGTTAATATACAAGCTTGTGGGGGCAGACTGCTCAGCACAGTACCTGGCAATAACTGTTTACTGGTTATCTTCAATGGCAAAAGACAGAATAAAAATAGTTAACTGAAAATTAAAACCCAATACTAAATGAGAAGACAATGAGATTTCTCTTGGTTTCTTTTCTGTTCAAAGACCTGCAGATTCATACAAATTCATACAAATCTAAGCCCCTAGCCATTTTTCATTTCACTAGCCTTTAAAAAAAAAAGAGCAACCTCCCATCCTCTATCTCATCCACTTAAACTCCAATATGGGTAAATTATCCAGGCTCTTTCAAAATAGTTAAGAGGCAAGGTAAAAGTCACTCTAAAATCTCATTCACATTTTTTTGTGAATATAAAACCCAACACCTTTTTTTTTTTAAAGTAACAATAACCCAAAGAAGTTCTAGTCATTCCACTAAATTCTTGATTCCTTATCTTTTCTCTTTGGACTAAGGAATAAAACAACAGAGCAATATCAATATAACCAAAAGCATTTTTAAGTATAAACAACCCTTGATCTAGGGCTTGAACCAAACTGGAAATTCTCTCCCCTAAATGAAAGATTCAAGGAAAGAATAAACTTATTCAAATTAAAAATTAAGGGAGTCAAAAACCAGAGAAGTTCCTACTTATAAAGTGGTCACTTAAAACTCTAAATAGGCACTTCTCCTCACTGTCATCTTCCATCTTCCACACCTCAAACGTGCCAGCCCAGGCTCCTGCATTTCAGTGAAGCCAAAGAAAAGAAGTTCTATTACACAAACATTGAAAATAAAAAAGAAATGCTTTGTTTTTCAGTCACAAAGCAAAAAGCTAGGTACATCTCCATACTTCAAAGGGGTTATGAATAACTCATCTCTTTTCAGTTCCTGGAACATAAATGAATTGCAGAGAGGAATGATGCAAGAAGAAAAGAGAAATGGAGAGAAAATCCAACCTAGGGAAGATAAAATGGATAGCTTTAGATGAAATAGTATAGTTAACAAATAAATATTTAAGATGTAGACCAATTATGCAGTTTACCTTGCCAAAATCAAATCCTCAATCCTTTCCACAACTGAAGGATCTATTTAATATCATTTTAACATCTCATTAAAACAATCAATTTCATGAATGGATAAAACTTTGGAGCTGAACATATTTATCCTCTGAATGCTGAAATAACAGAAAGACTGTTTTGGTTTCCTTTCTGAAATAAAAGTAGAAGGTAAAATCTAAAAATTCTTTCCAAACCATAACATCCAAAAAATAGAGTAACACTCCAGAGGTTAACTTGCCTATTCTCCTACTTATAATAATAACATACCTAACGTATATCAATTAATATGTTTTTATTTTAAAGACATTTGGGGGCAGCTAGTTGGTGCTATGAATAGAGTACCAGGCTTGAAGTCAGGAGGACTTGAGTTTAAATATGGCCTCAAATACTTAACACTTGCTAGCTGTGTGGCCCTGGGCAAGTCACTTAACCCCAATTGCCTCAGCCAAAAAAAAAAAAAAGCATTTAGAAAAAGATAACTACATACAAATAATAAACAACTAGCTTCCAACTTTTTGCTATTATGAAAACATGCTAATATAAATAATTTTGTGTGACTAGCTTTCTTCCCATCAACAAATATCCTTATATAATACTTCTAGTAGTAGCACTACTGGGTTAAAGAATATAACATTTTGTAGCTACTGGTATTTAATTCCAAGGGAAATGGTGTGATACAATGGAAAGAAGCTAAATTTCTGGTCAAAGAATCTGCTAATCAACACATATGTGATTTAAATAAATCACTTAACTTCTCTTCAGTGTTTTCACCTATAAAAACAAAACAAAACAAAACAAACAAACAAAAAAAACCGGGATTGGATTAGATGATTGTTGAGGTCCCTTCTGGCTTTAAATTTCTCACCTAAATTGGGATAGACCTAGATACAGAGAACTCTCAGGTGAAGAAACTCCTTTTCCACTATGGGTCTGGTCTGCATCAACTTTGAAGTTTACCTAGACTTTAGGCACTAAGCACTGAGAGATTAAGCTATTTGTCCAAAATCAAACAGTTAATATTTGTCAGAGGCAGGACTTTATATCAGGTTGTTCTGTGTCCTAAGACAGCAATCTGACAGCTATGCTGCCTTTCATGATCACAGAGAAATGAAATGTTATGTGAAATAATTCATAAATAAGACATATAGGAAGTGCAAAACAAACAGATTAAAAAAAAGCTATTAGCTTCTGATACACTAATCAAGGAAAGTTTCTTCATGGAAGAATCACAAAATCTTCAAAAGCTCTAACCTAATGGGAGAGGGATTTGACCATGGCTTCAGTGGACAGCTATGTTTTAGATTAACACTATATTCTTTACATCTGGAAGAGCAGAATACCTATTTAGTACAAAAGGGAGATCAGTCTAATAATTATGTTACAGAAAGATCCAGTACCTTCAATTTTTCCCTAAAGGTCTTAAATTCTTTTAATCATTCTTTCCCTTGAAATACAATACAAAAATTCTAAGCGATAAAATGAAATGCTAGGGCCAAATTCTTCTAAATTTAGCATTAAACACGGAAAATTACTCATTGCTATATGAAAAATACAATCATAGAATTGTAGAGCCTGGAATTCATATAATTACAATTCAAGAAGTTGGGGCTATAATCTGTCCAAGGTCAACATAAGAATTTAGGTAGCATCCACCATGTGACAAACACTGTGCTGAATGAGGGACTGTTGAGGCACAAAATGAAATGGCCCCTGCTCCTGTTATATATAGAGGACATTATACAGGCAATTTTAGTCAAAATATAAAAACTACGAAGAAGAATAATGTCATATAAAACTATTCTGTGGATAGTTGGTTTCTTGTTAATTGCTTATCTATTACCCTCTCAACAAGAATAGGTTTCTTGATTTCATATGAAATTTCACCAAGTTTAATAGTTAGGCTTTTGAAACAAGAATATCTTAATTTTTTTAAATAGTAACTCCTGAATATACAACATATCAAGTTTTAAAGTAAAATGATAAAGTAAAAAAATTTTGTGATAAATTTTAGTCAAATAAGAAGATGCAATAATTTTTGAAATAATACTATTTAGGATGGAATTAAGGTAAGAAATCATTCAGTTCAACTTTTATCCAGAATTCTGTTACTATTACCGAAGAGATTTTATTAGCCCACTTTATTGAAAAGTTGGTCTCAACTTGCATGAACTGATGCTAAGTGAAATGAGCAGACCAGGAGATCAATCTATACGGCAACAACAAGACTATATGATGATCAATTCTGATGAACATGGTTCTCTTCAACAATGGGATGTTTCAAAACCAGCTCCATTTGCTCAATGATGAAGAAAGCCATATACACCCAGAGAGAGGGATTTGAATGTGGACCACAACATAACATTTTCATGCTTTCTATTGATGTTTGCTTGCATTGTTTCCCTTCTCAGATTTTTTTTTCTTGTAGATCCGATTTTTCTTGTGCAACAAATAACTATATAAATATGTATACACATTTGATTTGTCAAGTATTTTGACATAGTTAGCATGTATTGGATTTCCTGCCATCTAGGGGAAGTGGTGGGGGGCAGGGGGGAAAAATTTGTAATAGAAAGCTTTGTAAGGGTCAATGTTGAAAAATTACCCATGCATATGTTTTGCAAATAAAAAGCTTTAATAAAAAAATAAAGATTTTAAAAAAGAAAAAAAGGGGGGAAGGGGCAGAGAATATAGAATTCAACAAATTTTTAAATGAATGTTAAATTTTTTTGTTTACACGTAATTGAGAAAAAATAAAATAAATAAATAAATATAACAACTAAACCACGCTAAAAAAAAAAAAGAAAAAAAAGAAAAAGAAAAAAAGAAAAGAAAAGTTGGTCTCAAACACACAGCCCAAAAGACAGCATGACACTGTGCTTGTAGTTTAAAATAACATATAAAAGTTTAGGTGAACCAACCCAGATATTACTGGTTTCTTCTCTACCTCACTCCCAAACCCCAGAAAAAGAAGACTTAAATTGAAATTAAGAGAATTTGCCTTCCATAATGGTCTTCTAACATCAAATCATCAAAACAAGCACAAAGTTCTAAAGCTTAATATCCCTTTCTGCCTCTACCCAGTTATTCCTAGTCCCTCTTAAAAGTTTAAATAAATAAAACATGGTTGGGGGACAGGAAGGAAGAGGGGATGTAAATAGAACAGCAGCAGCAGTAGCCCTAGCTCAAACTAAACCAAACCATCCAAAACAGGAAGGGAATTTGGAGAGGGAAAAAAGAGGTCAAGGCAAAGGAATATTTCATTAGGAGGACTGGATTAGTATACTAACTCATCCCTAGGCTATCAAGGAGTATTTAAGACCAAGAGGGAAATACAAGCTGAGGGCTTCAGTGTACCCACTGACAGATTATGTGATGCTTTAAAAAAAATTCAATATATACTAGCAGAAGCATGACAATTAATTTGTGTAACCTAGGTATGGATGCAATCACTAGCAAGACAAAGTTGTAGAACATTATCAAAGGAACTACCATACAACTGAGTTGAGAAAATTATTATTGCCTTTCAGGTTTTTTCAGAAAAAAAAAACCTTCTCATAACAAAAACAATGTAACTTACTAGTCATAATTTTCTCAACACATATAGGTTTCTTATTATCTGCTTCAGTTTTGAAAGCTAGATATGACCAATAAGAATATTGAAACTGTGACAAATGAAAATAAGAAAATTCACTTAGAAACATAATACCTTAAAGACTTAACGATTTATCAAAGTGATCTAAATTTCACCATAGAACAGGTGAGAAAGCAGCAAAACTTTTATTTCATATAAAATTCAACATTAAATATTATAGTTTACATTTAGCTTAAATTATTATTATTAGGGCTTTATAAAAATTGACATTAGTAATCTAAGCATCAGTCTTCTACAAGTTCCTACCAATAATGAACATTACACAAGAACGCAAATATGTATGCATATGTGTGTATGTGTGTGTGTGTGTGTGTTTATGTATGTAGATTTGCTGACTACTATTCTAATATGTACACACCAGAAACTTTTGGGAGAAAAAAAGATATTCATTTTTTTTCTGTCTCACTTAATTTAGATATGACATAGACTACCAGAAGAATTCATGACTTCATCACTTTGGGTAACTCTCAAGCTGGGAGCTCAAACAGTGAAATTAAATAACTTGTATGTAATAATCTCCTGAGTGCTTAAGATGGAACCTGAATGCAGATGTTTCCATACATCAAACCAAGTTGCTTCTATTTAAATATTCCCTAATTAAAGGGACAAATAAATCACTAAGATCTAAAGATGAAATAAAGATTGAATACCTCATCTAAAGTTTAATTTTAAAATAAGGCAAAATCATTATCACAGGACATGTTATTGGTGAACTTTTGGAACAAAGTATATAAAAAAGAACAACCAAGTGTATTCTTTTATACTACATACCAATCTTTTATACTACATACCAAGTGCCATAAAGAAACTAATGCAGTCAAAAACAAAACAAAAACAGCTTTTTTCCAGATCTCGTTTCCCTTGTATTGTAAATACATCAAGAATTAAGCATAAAATAGTAATAATAATAGTTTTATATATCACTTTAAGATACTATGTTTCCTTTCATTTGATCCCCACAATCTAGCAAAGGAGATGCTATTAAACTAGTGATTTGTCCAGGGTCACACAGATAAGAAGAGTCTGAGGTAGGTTTTGAACTCAGATGTTCTTGACTTAGGCTCTCTCTTCAACTTTACCATGAACTTAGGTCCTGCCATGTGATATAATCCTGACTCTACAGAAATTCTTTGCTTCTTCTTGTTGGAAAGTACCTCCAGGAGAAAACTGGGACACTAATGCACTACTGATAAGAGTTGAGAGCAATTTGGAACTATGCCCAAAGGGCTACAAAATTGTGCATATCATTTGATCCAACAATATCACTGGCTAGGAGACTTTATGTACAAAAATATTTATTGCAGCTCTTTTTATGGTGTTACAAATTGGAAATCAAAGTGATACCTGTCACCTGGGAAAAGTCCAAACAAGCTATGATATATGATTGTAATGGGATATTATTGTGCTGTAAAAAATGACAAAAAGAATGATTTCAGAAAAATCTGGAAAGAATAACATGAACTGATGCTGTTTATTATTCCAAATGTTACTGTTTATTATAATGATAATGCTATTATCTTTTGTGTTATTGCTATTGATAATACTATTAACTTTTGTGTTATAATAACTGAGATCCTCTCCATCATTCTAATTTAACAATAGGATCCTGTGCAGAATAGGTATTATAGATATTGTGGTTTCTCAGTTCTCAGAGACTATCTCCTGAAGTATGTGAAATCTTGGGCCTCAGTCTCAAGGCCTAAACTTTAGTTTCCTAGAAATTGTCTAACTTTAGAACAATGAAACTTTTGCTTGCATTACCTCATTTTAGTCATCTATAATCACGCCACCTGCCACGTAGGGAAAGTAACTGCAAGAGCCAACGAAGACAAAGCTTTGCATAAGGGAATTATGGGGAGGGGTTTGGGTAGTGTTTGTCTATTTAACCTATGTTTCTCAGCCCCCTGTGGGCGCTCCTCATTCTTGACTGCCCAGGAGGGGGGACTGCCTGCTTCTCGAAAGATTCTAATAAACCTTTTACCTTCACTTTGAGAAGTCTCCAAGTAGTTAATTTGGTTAGGGTATCTGTACCCCACACAATCCCATTAATTCTATTAAGTCCCAGGATATGAAACAATTTCTTAATTAACTAGAGAAACATTTAAAAGAGACAAACTTAACCACTCATGAAAAAAGAAATGGAGCAAAGTTGTTTTTTGTAGAAATCATGACATGCCACTGTATGGATAGCTAGCTAGCTGAGTCCAGAATGGAGCAGATTGTAGAAGATTAGGTTGCATCTTGTAAATTATTGTGCTTTCAATAACCTTGATAACTCCCTGACACAAAACTTCATCTTTTTAACAATGATATTCTTCCTGTACTGCTATATATCTTCAAATCATAGGATATCAATTACTCCAAACTGCAAGTAAACCAAAAGGCAATAAAAAAAATTCAGGGTGGCCATGAGTAAATTCCTATGAATTAACAATGACTCGCATGCACAAAGTGAGATAATGTAGGAAATGTATGGTTAGAAAAAGAAGTAGACTGGTCATGTAATTAGAGTAGAGGATAATAAATGGACAGCTCAAATTTTGTCCTCATAGAATGTCAAAATACCTAAAAAAAAAAAAGTCCTTTAGTACGCTGGTTATCTAGGTATTTTACAAAGATTTCCTAGTAGGTCACAGATAGGAAGTTCAGACAGGAAAAGACAAAAAAAAAAAAAGATAAATTCAAGTCTGTATGCTAGAGGAAATAGGAAACGTTGTTACATTCATTATGCCTTTAAGGAAATCACAAAAAGAATCACACTTGACACCTCTTCCCTATTTCTCCTCCTACTCTTCTTACCTCCTCTAAAATAGGGATTAATCAAGACTGAGCAGAAATTAATTTTACTTATCTTTTAAATAAATAAGGCAATTCTGATTTTTCTCTTTAATGAGTAAGAATGTATGAATACAAAGAAATGTTTTCTGCAAAAATGTTAATATTAACTTTGATATATCTGCTTACTAGTAGTAAGAATGACTTTATTTACATAATTATTTTTTAAAAAACAAAGCACTTGGCAAAGAATTGGAAAATGAGTATATATACATCAATTGGTATATGAAAGTAATAAAATATTATTGTTCTATAAAAATGAACAAACTGATTTTAGAGGGGTCTGGAAAGATTTACACAAACTGATGCTGAGCGAAGCAAATAGAACCAGGAATGCAGTATATAGAGTAGTATCTAATTCAATCTAATGTTTTCCTAAAAAGATCTTAATATTAACAACTATTTATTATCTTGAACTCTTTGATTATTAGTTATATTCTTAAAAATCCAAGATTCAATTCTAAAGTAATGGACACTATTATTTTTCCCTACGGTAGGAGAATCAGTCTCATTATTTATACTTTGTACATCACCACATATTTTTTCGTAAAATAAAAATAAAGGAAATAGTAGGCATGAGATTCAATCTGTCAACACTCATTTCAACCAAACAATTTTCTAAAATAAAATATCTGACAGCAATTTAACATGGCTATTCCTTTTCTAATCCTAGAATTTCTACTGAAAGAGAAACAATTCAATAATAGCTTCCTGGCTCTTAAATATTACTTAACCCAGAAAATAATAACTTTGGAATTATGAATGCCTTTTTAAACAATAGGCCAAAAATACTGTTGGAAGGACTTAACCTAGATATAAGTTGAGACTTCAATTTTACTCATGCTATAGATCTGAGAAGACCAATATTCTCTAACCTTGTACTAGACATGCTGCAACATACTCAACATACTTTAATATAACTTTAAAGCCTGAACCTCTCTGACCTTTCCAGTGTCCTTGTATCTTATTACCATCCATGTACTCTAACATCTAGCAACCCTATCCTTACTCTTCCTTGAATATGACACTGCATTTCCTGACTTTTTTTTCCTAGGCCTTTCTTCCTTCCCTCTTTATTTCTGCTTCCTGGTTATCCTGGTTTTCTACTAGTTTCAGTTATCTTCTTTCACCTTCTAAGTGACCTAGACTACATAGACAATTGAAGATGTTTATCTTTGATTCCTAACTTCTGTTTTGTAAAGATCTGAAAGATTGAGGGGATTAAACAAAATGTCTTACTGATCAGATGATTCATAAGTTTTTGACCATTACTTGGAAGGACAATCCTGGATCATCCTCATGACCAAAGCCTAGGCAAGTTAAAAGCAAAATTCCCGGGAATAATTTTTATCTAGAATAATTAAATAACATTCCATGTATTTGAGTTTTAATTACTTTGCAATTTCTTTTACTTTCATCCTTAAAACTAGCCAAGAAGGAAGCCCTGTCTCCAAAATTATAAGTTCAATATTGTTCCAAATGGCCTCATAGCACCTAAAACCATAAATAAGATTCCTCATCTTTCCCTTGTTGACTGACATCAAGTAGAATAAGAAATAATACTCTAATCCTATGGTTCCCAAGTCCTTGAAAGAGTTGCTTCTCAAAGTAAACATAACAAATACTTTTTTCTCTTTGCCAATAATTATCTGGGAATCAACAAAAAGAATGGAGAATTCCAAACATGTCAAGAGATTTTATTTTCCATGTACTAAAAGGAAAAATAAGAAACTCTTGCATGTCAGTAGCTGCCATGCCACCACCTCAAATAGGAAATAAATGTAAATGGGATCAGAGAGCATTCCTCCCAACCTCAACTTCCTGAGGTCAACTATACATAATATTCTTTAATCTCATTTAGACACTTCAATTGTGTGCAGTGCTTTCTTTTCCTTTCCTTAATGCAGAAAATACATTATTACAAGTGCACATATAGAGTTCTGATGTCTCTCTAGAAAATGATGGAGTCCCCTTGTTTTAAAACTCACAAAGCAAACTCTCATTCAAATCTCTGAATAACTGATCTGAATTTAAGAAGAAACTAAATAATAATCTCAGGCTATGATTTTTCTTTCTCGTAGATACAATTTTTCTTGCACAACAATGATAAGTGTGGAAATATGTATACATATATTCGATTTGTCAAGTATTTTAACATAATTAACATGTAGTGAATATCCTGCCATCTAGGGCGAGGGGTAGGGATTGGGAGGAAAAATTTGTAACAAAAAGCTTTGTAAGGGTTAATGTTGAAGAATTCATACATATGTTTTGCAAATAAAAAAAAAAAAGAAAAAAAATAATCTCAGACTAGCTGATTTGAAAGCTTAAATTAGGGGGTGAGAGGAAACTACTGGGAAAAAAAGAAAAGGGACAGGTGGAATGGCATGTTACCTGATATAAAAGAGGCAAGAAGAAGCTTTTACAATAAATGGGAAAGAGGGAGAAGAAAGAGTTAATGAGTGAATTTTACTCTCATCAGAAGTGGCTCAAAGAGAAAATAACAAACACACTCAATATGAGTATAGAAATCTGTTTTATCCTGCAGGAAAGTAGAAGATGAAGGGCATACAGGAAGAGGGGAGGTTGATTTCAAACAGAGGAAGGTAAGTAGGATTGCACAAGCATTCTCTCAGTCTTTTAAGAATCACTCAGCATTATTTCTCTTGCCATTCACCATGTCCTTGTAGCAAGTTTCCATTAACTGATCCATGAACAGGCAAATGAATTTAATCTTGTCCCACTTCTTCCCAATGTCACAGAAAACCAAAATTCAAAAGGTCTTCAGCTGAGACAGAAGCTTGATAGTAATCTGTTATATAACAGAATATTAAGACAGTTTTCCTTGATAATTTCTTAAAAGATCGTGTCCAGGCTCTTTTTGGTCATAACTTTCAGGTAGACTAATAATTTTAAAATTATCCCTTTTCCAGGCCAGTTCTTTTTCCAATGAGACATTTCACATTTTTTCCCATATTTTTCTTTCTTTTGGTTTTGCTTTATGTATCTTGATTTCTCACAAAGTCATTAACTTCCATTTACATATTGGGGGTGGGCCACTTTTGAGAGAGACAGAATGAAAGGAGAATAGAATATAAGGCAAGAAATACAGTTAGAAATTGTAACTACAAAAATAATTTTGAAGAAAGTTTCTCTGATAAGGCCTCATTACTCAAACATATAGGGAATGGAATCAAATTTGTAAAAAATTCCAATTAACAAATGATTAAAAGATATTAACTATGTCCAAAGGGCTATGAAATCATGCATATTCTGCATACTATCATGACTATTAGGCATGAATCCCAAAAGAAATGAAAGGAAATGAAAGGAAAGGGAAAAAGAAAGGGGACGGGGAAGGGGAAGGGGAAGGGGAGGGAAAGGGGAAGGGGAAGGGGAGGGAGAAGGAGAGGGAAAGGGAAAAGGGAAGGGGAAGGCTTTGGGCAAAAAAAAAAAATTTGAAAATGAGGGGTTACCCATCAATTGAGGAATGGTCAAATAAATTGTGGCATGTAATTATGTTATTATGATAGAATATTATTGTTTTATGAGAAATGATGAGCAGGATGCTCTCAGAAAAATCTGGAAAGTTCTCCAGGAAATCAAGCAAAGTGAAACACCATACAAAGTAATAGCAATGTTCTGGGATGACCAGCCGTAAATAATTTTTCTATTCTCAGTAGTACAATCATCCAATATTACTCTGTAGGCATATGATGAAAAATTCTATCTATACCCAGAAAAGGAACTGATTCTGTCTGAATACAAATGGAAGCATTCTTTTTCTTGTCTCTCCTTTTTTCAAACTTAATGTTTCTTGAGGGTTTTTATTTTTATTAGGATAGGAGATCCATGTTTTCTTTCACAACTTGACTTTTATGGAAATATTTTCTATAACTTCAGATATGATTTCTTAATTGTGTGTGGGGATAAAGGAGAGAATCTAGAACTCAAAAAATTTAAAAATAAATTTGTTTTGAATGTAAATGGGAAAAGTAGTAATAGAAGAAAAAAAAGAAAAAGAAAAAGAATAAAAAGAAAAAGAAAAAGAAAAAAAAAGTCCCCTTGTACTGGGGACCAAAGTACATTTGGCCCAGAACAATATGCTACATGCAAAACAAACTTAGTAGGAAAGGCACTAGACAGTTGTTGGGAACCAAGAAAAGCCTCTTGCAGGAGGTGGATTTTGAGCTGAGTCTTGAAAGATGCAGAGAAGGAAGAAGGGAAAGTGTCTCAGTTTGAGGTATAAATAAAACAAAAACATGGTGATAAGAGACAGAGAGATATACGTGAGGAACAAAAAGAATGCCAGTTGGCTTGACTGAAGAGTACATAAAGGGGATAATGTGTAAGAAGACTGCAAAGACAGAAAACGGTCATGCTGTGACATGTTTTAAATGATCAAAAGAAATTTCTTTTCTTTTTTTTTTTTTTTTTGCTTTTTGCTGAGGCAATTGAGGTTAAGTGACTTGCCCAGGGTCACACAGCTAGGGAATATTAAGTATCTGAGACCAGATTTGAACTCAGGTCCTCCCAACTTCAGGGCTGGTGCTCTATCCACTGTGCCACCTAGTTGCCCGAAATTTCTATTTCTTATAAGAGTTAATGTGGAACTAATGCAGCTTATTGAGTAAAAAGTGATATGGTCAGACTTTTCCTTTAGGAGAATAAATTTGGGAGCTATATGGAAATAGGGACAGGAATAGGGAAAGTATTGAGAGGGGGAGATTCAATTCAGAGAGTTATTTCAATATGTGAGAAAGTGGTAAAAAGAAACTGAATTAGAATAATGGCTGAGTAAGAGGAGACTTACACAAGGGGTTATATGACTCCTCTGAGAGTTTTCTTGCCAAAATAATGGAGTGGTCTGTCATTTCCTTCTCCACTCATTTTACAGATAAAGAAACTAAGACAAACAGGATTAAATGGCTTACCCAGAATCACACAGTTGAGTAACACCTGAGGCTAGATTTGAATTCAGGAAAAAAAAAGTCTTCCTGTGTCCATGCTTGGCACTTAATCCACTGCATTGTCAATATCTTCTGTGCCTCTACTGCAAAATTTCTAATCTACTATTCTTATTTATCTAAATATAGCGGCTATATATTTAAAAGTAATGACTACTGTAGCACAACTATTGTAATTCAATATGCAGAGATTTCTTTTTTTTTGAAAATTTTAATACAGTAATCTCAAATATTAAAAAAATGTTGAAGAGCCAAAAATGTAAGCCTAAATCCAGAAGAAAGAATATAAGGTATAAAGCTCAGGAATGTTAATAAAGGCTTGACTCACTCAAATCCTTACCTATGGTCTATTTACTTTAGATACAATACTAATAAATTCAGTAGTGTTTCTGCAGCTCATCACAGATTGCTGTCTCAAGAAGGTAGGACCAGTTAAAAATTGAAATAATACTAATTGTAGCAAAAACAATTCTAATTACATGGAGTAAAGGAAGGAACAAAATCAAAGAAGACACAAAGGCTATAAACATAAGCTACCAGAAGCATGGTGGATACCTCTGATGTTAATAATCAGTTTAAAATGTTCAACAAGTGGTACTAAGATATAAGGAAATGAGAGGCAGAGCCAAAATGGTGGAATAAAGAGAGGAACTCGCTCAATCTCTCCCCCCAAACCACTCCAAATTCCTTTAAATAATGACTCGAAACAAATTTTAGAATGTCAGAAAAGTTGATGGAGAACATTTTCCAGCTGAAACCAATTTAGCAGCTCGGCAAAAAAGGTCTGTGACACCAGGGTGGGAATCCAGTGTGCACCTGGTACAGGATTGGTACACTCCAGCCTGATGCAGTTTCTAGAACTCTCAGCCCAGAGACACCAGGGAAGACTTGGAACGTCAGCAGAAAAGGTCTGTGGTAACAGAGTGGGAGTCCAGCGCACAATCCCAGCACAAGTTGTGTTAGTGCAACTCTGGTACCAGCTCCAGCCCAGCATCAGTCAGTGGGATGGGGACACTGCTAACAGCTCCAGGGTAGAAAAGAGGGCATTGTGGTCACATTCCTCAAAGGATCTCTGGAAACAGCTGCAAAAAAACCCTGAAACTTGGGACTCTTCACCCTCCACCCTGGAAACAGAGGCCTTCTTTTACAAAAAGTTAAAAGCCAAGTAATAGGCTGGGAAAATGAGCAGCAACAGAAAATGTTTCTGACCACAGAAAGTTACTACAGTAACAAGGAAAATCAAAACACACGCTCAGAAGATGATAACAAAATCAAAGCTCCTACATCCAAAGCCTCCAAGATTCTGAAAGTCAAGTAAGAGAGACAGAGGAAAAATTAGGAAAAAAATTGAGTGGCACAAGAGGAAATACAAAAAGCTAATGAGAAGAAGAATGGTGTAAAAAGCAAAATTAGCCATTTGGGAAAGGAGGTAAAAAGGGTCATTGAGGAAAATAATTCCTTACAAATTAGAACTGAATGGAAGCTAATGACTTTATGAGAAATCAAGATACAATTAAGTAAAACTAAAAGAATAAAAACAAATTTAAAAAGTAAAATATTTCATTGGAAAAACAAACTGACCTGAAAAATAGAACCAGGAGAGAAAATTTAAAAATTGATATATCTGAAAGTCATGATCCAAAAAAAAAAAAAAAGTCTGAACATCACCTTTCAAGAAATTATCAAAGAAAACTGTCCTATATTCTAGAACCAGAGGATAAAATAGAAATTGAAAGAATTCATCCTGTAAGAAATCCCAAAATGAAAACTCCCAGGTGTATTACAGCCAGATTCCAAAACTCCCAGGTCAAGGAGAAAATATTGCAAGTATCCAGAAAGAAAAGAAGTTAAGTATAGTGGCATCACTATAACAAGATTTAGCAGCTTTTACATCAAAAGGTGAAAAGGCTTGGGAATATGATGTTCCAGAGAGCAATGAAGCTAGGATTATAACCAAGAATCACCTACCTAGCAAAAAGTGAGTATAATCCTTCAGAGGAAAAGGAGAACATTCAATAAAATAGAGAGTTTTTAAAACATTCCTGATGAAAGACCAGAGCTGAATGGAAAATTTGATTTTCAAAGGCAGGACTCAGGAGATGCATAAGGAGATAATCAGGAAAATGATATCATAAGGGAATTCCAGCTTATCTATTTACATATCTACATGGGAGGATGATACTTATACCTCATTAGCATTATTATATCAATTTGAAGGAGGGGCATATATACACAGAGAATACAGGTGTGAGTTGAATATGAAAGGTTAACGTACCTAAAAAATTTGATGAAATTGATGAAATATTACTGTACTATGGCAAATGATGAGCAGGATGTTCTCAGGAAAGAAAAAAAAAAAGCAAAGTCCTCCAGGAACTCAAGGAAAGTGAAATGTACTGTAAACAAAGTAATAGCAATATTCTGGGATGATCAGCTATAAATAATTTTGCTATTCTCAGCAGTACAATGATCCATGACACTCTGAAGAATTTAGGATAAAAAATCCTAACCAGATCTCCTCCCTCTCCCCTCTACTTCTGTCTCTCCCTCTCCCTCTCTCTCTTTTTAAACTTTATTTCTTTTAAAGGTTTTTTGGGGGGAGATGGGAGATCTATATTTTCTTTCACAACATGACTTTTATGGAAATGGAACTATTTTGCATTAACTTCACATGTGATTTCTTAATCGGGGCTGGGGATAGGACTAAGGAAAAGAATTTGGAACCCAAAAGTTTTAAAAAACAAATGCAAAAATTATCTTAGATGTAACTGAGAAAATATTAAACAAATGAAAACAAAAAAAAACTAAAATAAAAAAATTTAAGAGAATATTTACCAAGAAAAGATTATTAGGAGGAGACCCTGTTTTCCAGAACTAAGACCCAGCAAGCAAGCTGTGCTCAGAGCTTTGTATAACAACAATCCTTTGCGCTCACTCTCTGGATGATCTCAGCCACAGCAAAATCTAGAACTGTTTCATGTAATTATTGTTTTGTTTGGTCCAGTAACAGGTGTTCTCTGAGTTAGGACAAACATCTGCAATATCCATATTCTGGTCATGAAGCCATGCTATGAATTAAATTTGTCACATTACTGCTGTTACCCCTCACTGTCAGGGCTAAAGATCACTGTGCAGTCATTGGTAATTGAGATTTGGCCATGTTAAAGTGGATCACCACACTAAAGTGGATCCCTCCACTAAGGGCAGGACCGCAGCACACATTTCCTTGTTTACAAGCATTTTCCTCACTTTGAAGTTAAACTCCTGCTTGAATCCTGACATTCTTCCCCTACTTCCCTCTCCCCATCTCTAGCCTGCTCTGTTATGGTCCAGCCAATCACAGGTTAGAGGCTAGTTTGGTCAAGTTCACAGTGGTTTCATGTGGGAGAAATGTTCAAGAGGATGATTAAAGCTGGATATGTAAATATGGGAATTCTCTCTATAGAGATAAGTGATTACATAGGAACCAATCAGATCACCAAGTATGAAAATGTGAGAAAAAGAGAGTCCAGAGCAAAGCTTAAAGTATGCTACAAGTATTTATGATATAAAGAACCAACAAAGGGGAATGAGAAAAAAGAAGGCTAGTAGTAGTAGAACTAAGAGAGAAAATGTAACAACAATCCAGGCAGGAGGTGACTTTAGTATCAAATGCTTCAGAGAGGTCAAGAAAGATAAGGATTAAGGAAAAAATATTTAGCATTAAAGGCATTGTTATTTTGCTTTGTAGAGTAATTTCAATTAAATGAGAATAAAAAAAACATACTACAAAGGATTTTTACAAGATGTAAGAGGAAAGAAAATGAATGTAATGAGTGTAGATAGCTTTTTAAAAAATTATTTAAGGAATTTAGCAGAGAATAAAAAAGGAAATATTGGATGACAGCAAGTGGGGATAGGATCAAATGAGTGATTTATTTTTAAGGGCAAGAAAGAAAGATACATTTGTAGGAAAAGATGGTAGAAACCTGATCAAATATAAACTGAGAGGGAATAGATTTGATGAGGAAAACATGCTACAGAGGCTGGAATAATGGAGGAAATAGTGGGGAATAATATTCAGGTTGCATATAGTATGAGAAGTGGATATTTTCAGGAATGATACAGATTTTCTTGTGAACGTAAGAGTTGAGGGCCAGAGGATGAGAGAAAGAGTGCCAGGGAAAGCTTGAGGACAGATAAAATGATAAGTGATCAAAAGATACAAAGAGGCAGTTTTCAGATGAAATCAAAGCTATCTATAGCAATATGGGGAAAAAACTTCAAATAAACTGTTTAGATAAATGCACTTAAAACAACTCTGAAGTACCCACTTCAGATTGAGGTACACTTATCCAACTGGCTGATGTAACAGAAAAGAAAAAAAGATAAATGTTGTGAGAAATATGGGAACAGGGGCAGCTAGGTGGCGCAGTGGATAGAGCACCACCCCTGAAG
Organism: Myrmecobius fasciatus; assembly: GCA_023553655.1. Classification (NCBI taxonomy): domain Eukaryota; kingdom Metazoa; phylum Chordata; class Mammalia; order Dasyuromorphia; family Myrmecobiidae; genus Myrmecobius; species Myrmecobius fasciatus. The sequence continues at coordinate 182,638 of JAJPUD010000683.1, read as the reverse complement.
TCAGGAGGACCTGAGTTCAAATCTGGTCTCAGACACTTAACATTCCCTAGCTGTGTGACCCTAGGCAAGTCACTTAACCCCAATTGCCTCAGCAAAAAGCAAAAAAAAAAAAAAAGAAATATGGGAACTGGGAGAATTTTGAAATGATCCAACCATTCTAAGAACAATTGGAACTGTGGCAAAAGGGCTATACTGTGCATGCCCTTTAACACAGCAATATCATTACTAGGTCTATATCCCAAAGAGATTTTTTTTTAAAAAGGAAAAGGATACACACACACACACACGCACACACATACACATATATATACACACATACATATATACACACACACAAAATATCTGTAGCAACTCCTTTTGTGGTAGAAAAGAATTAGAAAATCAAGATTGATGCATGCAAATAATTAATTTTTTCCATAATGTGCCATATGGTTCCAATTACTCATAAATATAAGGAAGTCCTTTCAAATGGAATCATTCTGCTAATATATAATAACTTGGAGTTTTCATTAAGCCCTAATATCTATACTTACAGGTTTTGTAAAAAGGGTCCTTTTTAGTGCTGACATAATGAATGGAAAACTGTTGATACTCTCTCTCTCTCTCATTATTTTATGATCAATTTCCATGTGTTTTCAACTTTATCTTAGTATTATTTTGACTTTGTTAAGATAAATATGGGCTGCCCCTTTAACGTCCTCTTCTTCCACATTTCAAGTACTGAGAAGAAATTCTGAAATAAACTAATAAAGAAATATCACTTTATTTCTTTCAAGTATGGAACATATTTTATAAATAAGAGAAATGATATTTAGATTTTGTCACATGTAATTTATAATCTTTGTTATCTCTGTAAGAAGAAAGAAGAAAGATGGAAGAGGCTGGAATAATTATTTCCATCACCTCTTCTCCTTATACCATCAGACTACCAAAAGACTTTGAATATCTGAAATTATATTCAAATCTGTTTCCTTATTCACCAAGTCTGGCTCCTCCCATTTATTTCTTCAGTGCTTTACTTAGGGAGTCTTTCTTAATTACATTATCAGGCAAACATTTATGTCTAACTTTGCCAAAACTCATGCTCTACTTCTTCCCTGGTCCTAATATTCCAATGTAACTCAGATGTTCCTGAATATTTTCAAACAGACAACCTTCAATGATACCTTCTCTCCCTGCATAGCCTTTCTTAAATCCCAATATTTTTATCTCAATTCTCCATACTTATCATTTCTTAGGAGAATTTTAAATCTCAATTCACACCAAAAGAATAACAAAATTATTCTTAAATGACACTGAAAAAGTGGGTAAATAATAAGTAAAAGGAGAAAATAATTCCATAAGGATGATAAATGAATTTACAATGTTCTTCACAAAGTTTAAAAAATAAAAAGCATCTTTTCTTCCATGTTTACATCATAAAAAACACAACTAGTGACAGAGAAAACTATTTATGTATGTGCCCAGAGAGGCTTGTTTATCTCTGGCTTAGCATGAAGTTTTATGTAAAGCCATTTGAGAATGGCATGATACATTCCCAAAGATGGTGGAAAATAAGACAGGAAATTACCTGACTCTCCTAACACTCTTGCCAGCCTCCCAGAAACAATATAAAATAGTGCCTCAAAATGAACTTTGGTTGGCAGAAATAATTAAAACAAAGTAAGTAAGTTTTCTAAAACAATTTAGAAATTAGGAAAAAATCTATCCTCCCTGGATGGTACCTTGGCCTGACTGTAGTACAAACCTCCAGGCAGACACCACCAACCCTAAGGGCAGCTCTGGAAGCCACAACTTCAGGGACTTTCACTTATAGGGCAGTACGGGCATCAGATAGCAGCTCAGAGGAAGATTAGAGGGTCCTTGGATGGCTTTGGAAACTGGGCCCAAATGAACTAACCAGAATGTGGTTCTTGACTATGGCTTTGGGTAAGAAAGATTGAGGACAGTGAGTATGGTAGCAGAGGGGCAGGGAACCTGCTGATTATGGACATTCATAGGAAAGGAGAATCATGGGTTTTAGTTTTAGTGTATAGGGGAGAGCTAAAGATTATAGCTATTAGGAAGTACTGCAAGGAGCAAAAAAGTTTTCCATGACACTATTGCTGGGGGTCCTGATCATGACTTGGGATAGAGATGAGTATCTGAAGTCAGGCTCCTGTATAGAACTCAGAAAACAGCAGCACAAAAACCCTGAAGCTTAAGGTATTATCCCCCACAACTCAGGACTAGAATTATACTTTAACACAAAGTTAATAGACAAGCATTGGAGGAGGAGGGGAGAGGAGGATGGAGGAAAGGGGGGGGAGAGAATGGGGAAGTGGGAGAAGACATGAGGAGGGAGAGGGAGAGAAGAAGAGAAAGAGAATGGGGGGGCAAGGAGGAAGGGAGGGAGAGAGAGAGAGAGAAAAACAGAGAGAGAGAGAGAAAGAAAACATCCACTCATAGCTAACTATTATATTGATAGAGAAGATCTATATTCAAACTCAGAAGAAAGTGAAGTTAAAACAGCTACTTCAGTTTCAAAGGAAAAAAGCAAAATGGTCCCAAGCTCAAAAAGAGTTTTTGGTAGACTTTAAGATGAACTTTAAAAAAATCAAAATGAGAGATTGAAGGAATTAGGGAAGAAATAAAAATAATACAAGAAAATCAAGAAAATTATGAAAAGAAAATCAACCAACTGGGAAAAGAAATCCAAAAACGCACAGAAAAAAATAACTTCTTAAATTAAAACTGGGCAAAGGGTAGCTAATGACTTTATAATACACTAAGAAATTCTATAACAAAAAAATAAAAAGAGAATGTGAAACAACTAAAGTAACAGATGTGGAGAATATGTTGAAGTGAGACAATAGAAGAATTCTTAAAACTACCTGAAAGTTATGATATGAGATACATGAAAAGAAGGAAGAAGGAACAGAATAGTACTTTCACAAAAATTGAGAATATATTAGGGCATAAATTTTATAGCTAACTAGATTAAAAACAAGAATATTAATGTATCTCCTTTCAGATTTTATATATATAGCAATAAAATTATATTAAATAAGGGACCATGGAAACAGATTTTAAAATAATTAGAGACTAACTAGCTTGACCTTAAAGAATGAGTGCATTTAAAAACCAAGTCATAGAAAAAATAAATAATTTTATTAAAGAAAATGACAATGAAATAACATATCAAAATATATGGGAGAAAGTAAAAGCTATATTCAGAAGAAAATTTATATTTCTAAATACTTATATCTACAAAAATAGAAAAGGAACAGACCAATAAACTGGGCATGCAAGTAAAAAAACTAAACAAAAAACAAACTTTAAGCTAATTTAACATCAAATTGGAAATCCAAAAAATTAAATGTGATGTTAATAAAACTTAATGTAAAAAAATTGAATTAAAAATAAAATGAAAAGCTGGTTTTGTGAAAAATGAATAAAATAGTTAAATATGATTTTTAAAAGTTAATACATTAAATAAAACCAAAGTACTAGTGTCAAAACTAATGATGATGAAACCAAATTGTTAGAATTATTTTGCCCAATTATATACCAATACATTTTAAGTAAAATGAAATAATATTTATAAAAAATATAAAATGCCTAGATAACAGAAGGAACAGGATATCAAAATAAACCTATTTTAAAAAGAAAAACTGAACAAGTCATAAATGAACTTTCTGAAAAAAATGCATCAGGACCAATGAAGTTACAAGTGAATTAAAGGAGTCTTACCAAACTCCTTTTATTAAACCAATATGGTAATGATACCTAAATCAAGAAGAGCAAGAACAGAGAAAAGAAAAAAATACACTAATTTCATTAATGAATATGAATATGGAAATCATGAATAAACTGCTCAGGAGATGACAACAGTGTGTCACAAAGATTAAACATGATGACCAAGTGGGATTCATACCAGAAATGCAGAGATGGGTTAACGGAAAAACATCAAGAACGACTGACTAAGGATATGAACAGACAATTTTCAAATGATGAAATTAAAACCATTTCTAGTCATATGAAAAGGTGCTCCAAATCACTGTTGATCAGAGAAATGCAAATTAAGACAACTCAGATACCACTACATACCTGTCAGATTGGCTAAGATGACAGGAAATGATAATGATGAATGTTGGAGATGTGGAAAAACTGGGACACTGATACATTGCTGGTGGAACTGTGAGTGGATCCAACCATTCTGGAGAGCAATTTGGAACTATACTCAAAAAGTTATCAAACTTTACATACCCTTTGATCCTGGAGTGTTTCTATTGGGCTTAAATGCCAAAGAGATCTTAAAGGAAGGAAAGGGACCCACATGTGCAAAAATGTTTGTGGCAGCCCTTTTTGTAGTGGCTAGAAACTGGAAACTGAATGGATGCCCATCAATTGGAGAATGGCTGAATAAATTATGGTATATGAATGTCATGGAATATTATTGTTCTGTAAGAAACAACCAACAAGATGATTTCAGAGAGGCCTAGAGAGACCTACATGAACTGATGCTGAGTGAAATCAGCAGAACTAGGAGATCACTGTACACGGCAACAATAAGTCTATATGATGATCAATTCTGAAGGACATGGTTCTCTTCAACAATGAGATGTTTCAAACCAGTTCCAGTTGTTCAGTAATGAAGAAAGCCATATACACCCAGGGGGAGCCCTGTGGGATCTGAGTCTGGACCACACAACATAGCATTTTCATACTTTCTATTGATGTTTGCTTACATGATGTTTTCCTTCTCAGGTTTTCTTTTTCCTGTACAGCAAGATAACTCTGTGTGTGTGTGTGTGTGTGTGTATGTATATATATATGTATATGTATATATATATGTGTGTGTGTGTATGTGTACACACACACACACACACACACATTCGATCTGTCAAATATTTTAACATAATTAACATGTATTAGACTTCCTGCCATCTAGGGAAGGGGTTGGGGGATAGGAGGGAAAAATTTGTAACAACAGAAAGCTTTGCAAGGGTCAACGTTGAAAAATTACCTATGCATGTGTTTTGTAAATAAAAACCTTTAATTAAAAAAAAGAATGATTGACCATAGCAATAAAACAATAAAAATCATATGATTATGTTAATAGGTGCTCTGTCTATATTTAAGGATTTCTATAATTATGTATCAATTCTGTGCCTCAATATATTTATCAGATGATATCCTTCTTTAATGGAGACAGGCTTTCTGGGTCTAAGAGAAATAAAAATATCTCTTCAAATATTTTGAGGGAGTTGGCTAAAACTTAAAGTGTAAATTAAGCTTCTTCAGAAAACAAATTTAGTTAATATAAATTCCTTTTTCCCCCCATGTTCACTACTCTAGTCTTTGGTCTTGTTTTGCTCACAATGAACATTTTTTCTCATAGCAAATTAAAAATTATTTATTCCTCTTTTTAATACCTTGCAAGTGCAAATATATGCTACATTGTAGAGAAATCACTAACAACCTTTCAAGCTTCCAGAGCTAATTGAAAGTTGTTGTTTGCTTTCTGACAATTAATAAGGCTATTTTGCAGGACATAGTTTGTCAGTTCTTGGTGTGTTTCCTCTGCAATATGGTTCAACAGATGTTTTACTTTGAATTTAAAAGATCTTTGAAATGCTTGAACTCCACACCAACAGCTGCTGCGATATCTATCAGTTACTTTATCAATGCACTTGAACTTAACTTTTACATGTTTTTTTGGAAGACATACACATTCTTTAATGATACAGAATTGTAGGATGTAGGTAAAAGTGAGTAATAAAACATGTACACAGCATGAAATCCAGCACATAACTAATATAGAACTAATTAAAAGTGGGGAATCTGTTCAATTCAGTTTCATCCAGTAAAGGTCAAGCATTCTGAGTTAGCCAAGTGTCAAAAAAGCACACAAGTATGACCACTGCTGTCACAAAATATAATTTTATCAAAGTTATTATTTGTACCAAGTAATTTCTCAGCAGTGTGTAGCTGATACTTAAAAACAAATATCACATCCTAGCATCAGTTGAAAAGACTCTTATTTTTCATACCTCAAACATTATCATACTACTTTAAGGTCCTTAGAAGAAATCTCTAAAGAAACAAGAGTTTGGCCCCATCAAAAAAGTCCAAATTAAAGAATGTTACTCCTAGATTATGACCGGCAGTTGGACAGACAACTCATGCTTTGTGCATGGACAGATCTATATAGAGACATAGATATATAGATATAGATATAGATATAGATATAGATATATAAAGACAGATGTCAATAGATATATTGATAGACACATATATACACATAGATATGGACATATAGCTATACATAAACACACACAATATTTATATCCAAGAAAGATGATACAAATGGACAACAACCTGTGCCAGATTAAGTAGGAAGACAACCTGAATTGCTTTCAGAAAACTGAAAAACTTCTTTTACTACCCTCAAATTTTAGAAACCAAAGCTCATCTTTTTTGATACCAATATTCTACTGGTGAATGGCTGTGAGCAACAGAACATATCAGTCCCTGGAAAATTGAAAATTAAATCATATTTTTAAGACAGACTATTAAAATTGTTTCCTGAGTGGCTTCAGATTTTTCCTAACTCCAATCAACTTTTACATTCTGCTTCCTGATAAATCTTCCTCAAAGAATAAGTCAGATAAGATTTTATATTCACCCAATACCCTATTCAAAAATTTTGACCATGTATAAGAATGGTGTGGAGGAAAGATTATAATATTTGGAGGTGGAATGAAATTATAAATTTAAAACTTGATGGGATCCCCAAAAGACATAGGGTAAATCCCTCGCATTTAATAGATATAAATTGAGGTAAGAGATTACACTATTTGCTTAGGAGCACAAAATTATTACGTATCTGGTAGCAAGATCTGAATCCAGGATTTCTAGTTTCTGAGTCCAGTACTCTATTCATTAAAGCATACTGCCTCCCTTTGCAACTAGGTTCAATTCCAAGCCTTCCCACCACCACCATTTCCAAGAAAAATAAGTAGGCAAGTGGATTGCTTTAGCTGAGTCTATTTTCTTATTTGTTAAACAAAGGTAATCCATAAAACTGTCGCAGGGGCTAGTGTAAAAAAAAGTGTTTTAAAAGTTATAAGGTTTCTAAAAATTATTTTTATTATTATTAAATGACTTCGGTGCTTTTTTGCCTATCTTGGTTCATCTTGTCTTAGCACCCCCCCCACCCACCTTTTAATTGTTAAAGACACATTCAGGCTAACTTTTCAAAAATTCATAATGATTGGGAAGTTTTTAACTTACACCTGGTGAAAAAAAAATCCCAAAGAATTTAAATAAAATACCTATAATCTCTAAAACTTCTTCCTCTTCTATAACAATTATATCCTTAGAAACTATTAATGTCAAGGAGAATGCAGGATAGGATGATAGTAGTTCTCAGAAACTATTAATCAACAATAATGGCTTGTGTTTTGCCTAACACTTCATGATGTCTCTTGGCAAAGATACTGGAGGGGTTTGCCATTTCCTTCTCCAGCTCATATTAGAGATGAGCAAACTGAGGCAAATAAGATTAAGTGACTTGCCCAGGATCACACAACTGAGAAGTATCCGAAGCTGGATTTGAACTTAGGGAAAGGAGTTCTTCCTATGTCCAGGCTGGGCACTCTATCTACTGCACCCACCAGTACCTTCTGTATCTTTTTTGCAAAATTTCAGATCTTTTGTTCTTATTTATCCAAAGTACAGTTATTAAAAGTATTGACTATTGTACCACCTCTGTTGTGACTCAATAAACAGAAATTTCTTTTTTGGTAATTTTAATACAGTAAAGCATTTTATTTATTTAGGATAATATTTATTTAGTTGTAACCTCAAATGTTAAAAAAAATGTCGAAGAACCAAAACACAAGCCTATGTCCAAAAGAAAGAATATAAGATACAAAGTTATAAAGTTCATGTATATTAATAATAAAGATCTGGCTCATTCAAGCCCTACCTATGGCCTATTTAGATACAATACTAATAAATTTGATTGTATTTTCACAGCCCATAGCAGATTACTATTTCAAAATTGAAAGGTAGAACACCACCAACTGTAGCAAAAAAAAAAATTATACTTTATGGCTATCTAATAAAAAATATATAAAAATAAGAAATTAAAAAATGGGCTTTAAAAAGGTGCAATCAGATATATATTTTGCTATAATCTTTAAGGACATACAGAGCATAACAACAAATATTTGTAATGGTGACAGTAATCAAGAAAGAGAAAAATTAATTTCAACATCTTTATTCCCCCACAGATAAGAGTAAATATGTTTACAAAGATAGTTAACCAAATTATATATGGTTTTGGTATTTGAAGGGGATACACTTACAATATCTAGAAAATGATCTTTTGTAAGTAAAAAAATCCCATTCCATAATAATAGAAGAAAAATCAATTATCATCATATTTAATGTGAGCAAGCATAAAAAGATATACTCCTTTTTTTACTGAAAAGTGAGTCCTTCCAATCAATCATTAAGAGGTGTTTTTAAATATCTACTATGCTCTAGGAATGGAGAATGGGTCAGTAACTGCCTTCAGGGAATTTACATTCTATTGGGCAAGATGTATACATATACATATTGTAAATGTATATATAAAATTAAAAAAATTAAATTAAATACATAAATACAGAATTACTGGGCAAAGTAAGAGGCTGCAAGGCAAGAATTTACATAGAATAGTGTCAATACTTTTAAAAGACAAAATAAAACTGGATTCTGTTATACCTTCAAATTGAAAATATCCAATATAGCATAAAAAGGTTTTTTTTCATTGTTAAATATACATTCAATCCTACTTTCAAAAATTCGTAATAGTTGGGAAATTTTAAATTTACACCTGGGTGAAAAAATCCCAGGGAATTCACAGTTAAAATGAAATTTCAATATAAGATATAATAATCACATTATACTATTAGCCTTTAATTAATCAATTAAGCAACTATCTTATTTACCTGTCTGTTCCTTTCATCCATAATCCGAGTAATCTGTATTTTCTTCCGCCCCATTTTTGCGCTCTCCTTTTCTTCTTCACAATCCAAATAACTATTTAATTCTAGAATTATTTCTCTTCAATATCCTAATGCATGGTACACAGCTTCTCCTGTCTCAGGTTCCAGTCCAAAGGCTGCTTCTGAAACTATTTTTTAAGATCTAAAAGAAACAATAGAATTTATAATATAAATTATATAAATCAGATGATACTTCAAGATAAATTTCTGTCTCCAGGAATTCCAAACTCTTTTTATGTAATGTATAACCATATAATATTATCAGTAAGTATAAACTGGCTCTTTAAAAATTGCTCCTATATAACTACCACAATGTAACAAATAAACATTATGAAACAGAGAATCTTAGCTTCCTAGTTGATCATATTTTAGGAAAAATTTCCATGTCAAGTTTAACTCTCCTGTAATTTTGGAAATTCATTTCCTTTTATTCCATCTTTAAAGGAAATAGAAAATTAGTTTATGTTTAAAATATGACAAATCCAAAGTGTTCAATGGACCTATATTTCCAAAGAAAATTACATGATTGTTCCTTCACTCAAATTTTCCTGACACTGTGTTTATATTTCATTTTTTTACCTTAATATAACTTAAACATACATAACATATATGCTTTGTATTTTACTAATACATAAGAAGTAAAAATTGAATAAAAGAGAAACTACCAAGATTTTATTAAGACAGAATTGTTGTAGGAAAACAGATATACTAACACAATATAACATGATATAGCAGTTGATCCAATAGTACTAGATACCAATTTGTAATTATTTATTAAGCTGTCCATATTATTTGGCTATTATTATTGTCCATATTATTCCACTAGTGGGCTTATACCACACCACCATCATCATCAATAAAAACGAAAATCTAATATTCACTAGAATATTTGTGGTACTACTTTTTGTGGTAATAAAAAAGGGGGGAGGAGGGAGATAAGGTGCCCATCAACTGGGGAAATGGATGAAAAGGCTTTTGAATGAATTGGATAAAAAGGTATTTGAATATAATGGGAATATTATTGTACCACTAGAAATTACATGAAGAACTCAAACATGAGAAAATCTGATTTGTTAAAGGACAAAATAAGCAGAACAAAAAAAAAATGTACAATAACTACAACAAAGACACAATTTTACAAAAGTAAAAGAAGAGTACTAAAAGAAAATCAAACTTTGAATAAACAAAAAATCAAGGAAGGTCCTTTAAAAAGAGATGATTAAATGTACCTTTTTCCTCATTGTAGAGAAGTGATGAGCAACTACTACAAAAAATACATCAACAAATGTGTTCATGCTGTCTGTTAAATGGGCAAGGGAAAGAAAGAAGAGTATCTTTTTTTTTCCATTTATTGGAAATGAATGATGCAAGAACAGTGCATTAATTTTAAAAACTTATATTATGAAAAATAAAGATATCTTCTTGACTTTACTCTCTTTTTCGCATTAAGTATATACAGGAAAATGCTTGTTTTCAAAGGAATTGAGCTATAACTTAAGCCCTCTTCTCTTTTCCCACTATACAATTCTGTTTGGTGATCACATCAGCTACCATGGATTCAAAGATCATCTTTATGCAGATTCCAATATTTATGGATCCAGTTACCTAGGCTTGACAACTTGATGTCATTCTTGATCCATTATTCATACTCAACTCACATATCCAATCCACTGCCAAATTTTGTTATTTTTGCATTCACAACTTCTCTCTCCATTCCATTCTCCATTCCAAACAGCTGCAATGCTAGTTCACATCTTGACTATCTCTAGTCCAAAAGCCTTCTAAATTAGTCTCCCCCATTCCAATCGATCCAGCATTCAACTACCAATGTGACTTTCCTAAAACACTGGTTTGACCAGGCCACATCTTATTCAATGAGTTCCAATGACTCCCAATGACTTCTAGAATCAAACATAAAACCCTTTTTCTGGTATGTGGAGTGCTTCACAACTTGGCCCCTTCCTTCTTTTCTAGATTTCTTATATTTTAACTCCCTGCCTCTCCACACACCTTACAATCCAATTACAAAGGTCAACTTGAATGTCCCGTATGACATTATCCTAGCTTCTCTGGCTTCCTTCAAGTCTCAGCTCAAAGACTATCTTCTACCAGAAGTCTGGCGTTTTCTATCCTATAAGCTCCTCTTCCCTCATGTAGCTTATTTTTTCCTTCTGAGATTACCTTCAATTTACACTCTGTGTATATCTATGTGTCTTGTACATACATAGATGTTCTCTTTCATTAGAATGTGAGCTTCTTAAGGGCAAGAATCACACTTCTGCATTTCTTTGATCCCTAAAGTTAACCTTTCTTTTGTTTAATAATCTTAATTGTTAGGAAATTTTTCCTTGTAAAAAATTATAATAGCAATTAGTCTCTGGATGGATTTCATAAAACAAATATGATCCGAAAGTGAATTCAAAGAAGCAAAAATTCCCTCCCATCCCTTCTGGAAACAATAACAACTAAGAACTAGACTAAGAACTAGAAACTAAGCTTATTTATTAAATATCATTTTCTATATCAAAAAGGAAATTTTCTTTATCAAAAAGGAAAAATATATATTGTAAATATGTATTTGCAAAAAAAATCTGGAGCATATGATAAATACATGTTTACAAAAAAAAGGAGGAATCTTGCATTTTATTTGTTTTTAATGCTTCTGCAGTACTTATGTACATCATGAACCCTATATTTCAATTTTGTAGATCAAAAAAAAACTGCCCATTTCATGTCATAAGAGATGTCAAAGATCTGGGCAGCTGAGATTCTCTCAAAATTATCTTATTAACATTTCTTAAACAATAATACTTTGACATAATTACTGAATAGTTTCAGTATTTTTATCAAAGTATTCTATTTTCAATATCCCCTTTCCATAAAGTAATTTATTATATTCCAAGAAGAGCTTCATTTCACAACTACACTTATCCAATGAACTGTTGAAAAATTCTCAAGGATTTACTCCCTACAAGTCACTTACAAGTTTTCACACATCTACTAAACAAGCTAATTATAAAAATTGCTTTTTCTTTCTTTGATAAATCTATTTACTCAAGAATGTTCTATTTGCTCAAAGAAAGGAATAAAAAAATTAAAACATCTATACTTATAAGAAAATTAGAGATGTTCTTTTACAAAATTACCTATGCAAGTTTTTCAAAGCATTCAAATATCAAATCTCTTATATGTAAAAAAAAAATAGGCAACAAATTTTAAACTTGAGGTTTAATCTATTATAATAAACAACAGGCTAGTGTACTTATTACCTCCAAATTTCTAGAAAAATTCTCAATGTGAACTCAGATAACAAATACTAAACTAGAAAATTAATCAACTAACAAAACCAAAAGTATTACTATAACATAAAACTACTTTAAAAAAGCATTAAGGTTTGCAAATTGTCTTAAAAGAGAACCTTAACAGATTGTTTGAAATTAACTTTGGATGACTACTACAATCTTTGAGTCTTATGTGGGAAGCAATGAAGCTATATCATACACCACATCATACATCATATACCACCACAATTTATTAGAGACAGTAAAAGGTCACTAGGCAGAGAATATATTTCATAATCTATTCAAAAGTATTTAGTATTTATTTTTAAATTATTTTAATATAATATCATATATAAATATTATATATAATAATATACATAAATACATAAATATTTCTATTTATTATATAATATATGTAAATAAATATATAAATATAAAATAATATAATAATATATATTATTATTTGTTATTTAGTCTCATACTAAAGATATAACCATATCATTCTGATGCTGATGTAGTTTAAAAACAGAAAGAGGAAGTAGAATCTCACCAAAATTTTAATTATGTATTTTTAATAATCAAAGTTATCTTCCTTGTTAAGAATTTTAAATGACAACAAATAATTATAAGTTTCATGTGTCACAAAATTACACTGGATATATAAGGAAATAATAAGCAAATAAAATCACATTATTATTCAACTCATCAATAAGCATGCAACATGCTAAGCAAGCTCTGAGGATATGAAGATAAAAGCTATGACCACAGGAAATTTATATTCCAATGTGGAGGATAATGAATATATACAAAATGGATACTGTAGTTTTGAGGTTGCTTAGGTAACCAGGAAGGATTTTATGAAAAAAAGAAAAGGTGCTTCAGATGAATTTTTCAGAAAATGAGGGAAGGAGGACATTCCAGACTTTCCAGTCATTAAGCCAATATAAAGATGCAGGATGAGAGAGGGACCATTGTGGAAAAATGGTGAAAAATGAATGAAACACTAGAAGAGAATTTCAGAATCCAAGGAGGAGAATAAAATGCTAGAAGACTACAAAGATAGGAAAGGGTATGGTTATAAAGAGATGTGAATACCTAACTGGAAAGTTTATTTTTCATATAGGAAAATAAGATACTCTTGGACCATGTGATATATCAAACCTATACTTAATTGACTGACAAAAACAGGATTGGTAAAATATGAGACTATTCCAATAATCTAGGAAAAGGGAATGAGGGCCTGAACTATGGATGTGATTATGAGTACAGAAAAAGGAATTTCGGTGAGAGATGTTGTAGAGAGAAAAATAATAAAAGAGTTCCAAAAGTATTAGTGCAGATTTAGCTTTAAGAAGAGGTAGACTGCACTGAGACTTTTGGAACTCCATGCATTTGGTCACTGACTACATGTAAAGAGTCAAGTATTATTCTAAAGCAAAACAAAGAATTACTGGTTTAACACTCAATATATAAAAGTTTTAAATCACTTTAACTTTTTTTTTTTTTCTGAGGCAATTGGGGTTAAGTGACTTGCTCAGGGTCATACAGGTAGGAAGTGTTAAGTGTCTGAGATCACATTTGAACTCAGGTCCTCCTGACTTCGGGGCTGGTGCCTCTATCCACTGTGCCACCTAACTGCCCCCACCTTTAACTACTAATATTAAAACTCATACAAGACAAAAAGTATAGCTCAAAAGTCAAGATTTGATAAATTCTAGTAAAAAAAAATTTTTTTAGCACAAGCGTCTTTCAAAGGAAAATAAAATTTCTAAAAACATAAGAATTTAAAGGTGAAGCCATATTCAGTGTGTGTCTCTTATTTAAAGAAGACCTAATAAAATTTCAATATCAAATTTTTTATTTAATACAAGTAACATGCACAACTTCAGAACCAAGATAATGAGGGTTCTGCTTAGTAAATTTTACAAAATAATTCAAAAAACAAAATACATATAAATCTCAGAGAGGCAGTTAGAAAACATGGATTTTTAAATAAGAAATTACCATTTGTTGCAGGTCAACTAAATGACAGAGAAAGGAATAAATGAAGAAAGACATGGAATTATAAAATTTTAGAGGCAAAAAAATTATACTGGCCCAAAAAAAGTCCACTACAAAATGTCCAATAAAGTTCCTTTAGTGTTTGTCTGAAGACTTTTAATGAGGAATCCATTATCTCCTTCAGCAGTCCACTGTTCTTACAAACGGTTCTAATTTTTGGAAAGATTTTTCTATATAAATTTGCCTTTTTGATAGTTTTAGTTGTCATTTCATTTCTATAAAACAATCCTCCAAATAATTAAAGACAGTTATCATTGTACCCCAATTCTTTCCTTCTCCTCTAAGCGAAACAAGCCCAAAACCTCAACAGATCCTCATGTGGCAGGAATTTTTTTTTCTAAGGCAATTGGGGTTAAGTGACTTACCCAGGATCACAGAGCTAGAAAGTGTTAAGTGTCTGTCTGAGTCACATCTGAACTCAGGTCCTCCTGACTTCAGGGCTGATGCTTTATCCATTGTGCCACCTAGCTGCACTGTGGCAAAAATTCAAAACCCTACACAACTGTGACTGCCTCCTTTAGGCTCTATTAAAAATTCTTCCTAAAACATAGTGCTAAGAAACAGGCACAATATTCCACATATGATCCTGATCTCTGACCAACATGCTTCTAAAATGTTGATTTTTCAACATTATATTAGCTATTATGCCTACCATTTCATAATGAGTTCACAACATACTAAAACACCAAGATCTCTTTCCAACATACTATCTAACTTGCCCCCCCCATCTTGTATTTGAAACGCTTTTTTTAAACTTGTGTATAATTGCAATTATTCCTTTTATATTTCTTATTAGATTTAGCTCAGTTTTCTAATCTATTAAAATATGTTTGCATCTTACTTCTGTCAAGCAGCATGTCATCGATACGTCCCAGCTTTGTCATATGTGTATTTAATAAGCAATCAATTTTTCCTTATAAATAACTGGTAAAAAAAAAAAGAAGAAATATAGGGCTAAGTATAGATCTCTGAGCAACTTCACTAAAAATCTTTAGTGATGACACCAAATCATTTGTGAATATTTTTTTAAGTCTAACTGTTCAATCAGTTCCAAATCATCTTAACTGAATTATCTCCTAGTATATTTATGTCTCCATGCTTTCCAAAAGAAAATTTAAGTTTTATTTCTCCAAGCTTATAATTTAATTTGGGAAGGAAGAAATACAAAATGAAAAGTGAGATAAAAATACATGTTGATAAAATGGAAATTAGTATAAGGGAAGTTTGCTGAAAGAAGAAACTGATTTAGGGAATCTCTAAGTTTCCTTCCAGCTCTAATGTTCTGAATTTATAAGGGTTAAATTAGTTGGGAATGATGTCATGGAAGAAGCAAGATTTGAACTGGAAAGTTTTCAAAGGGCAGATAGCATAATCCGAGAAGGGACAATGGCATAAGCAGAAGAAATAAAATGAGCCAAAGCATAGAGACACAAATAAACATAACATGTTCTTAGGAGAATAAAAAGACCAGAGTGGCCATCAGATATCCCTTGTTAGAGAATACATAAAAAGGCAATAAAGAAAACTTTATAAAAGTGAAGATAAGCAATTTAAGTGATACAAAAGACACTTGGAATTATTCAAAGAACTCAATAATAAAGTGACCTGGCTTTGGTGGGAAACATGTATAGTTATTTATCTACAAAATCTTATTACAACTTAAGTCAACAAACATTTATTTCAAACTTATGTGCCAAGCACCATGCTAAGCATTAAGGACAAAATAAAAGACAAAAAAATGCAGCTGTTTTCAAAGAGTTCACAATCTAATGGAGGAGACAACAAATTATGTACAAACAATATGAAGAAAGGAAAAACTGGAAATAATCTTATAATGAATGAAGGCCTTAGCATTAAGGGTTATCACAAAAGGCTTCTGGCAAAAGGTGAGATTTTAGATGAGATAATTATACATGTGGTATAATTCAGTAGGCCAATTAAACTTCTGACCATACCCTCCTTCAATCTGCCCTTCCTTCTATCCACCCCACCCTTTTCTCTCCCCTTTCTTCTCCCACTTCTACAGGATTAGAAGAGTGTGTGTTATTCCCTCTTTGAACCAAAATTGATGAGATTAAGCTTCACACAGTGCTCAAACCCCCCACCCCTTTCTTTCTCTGTACTGTAATAGATCTTGTATGCCTCTTTATGGGATCTAATTTACCTACTCCTATGATGTTCCAAGTGTCTTGTGCAGCTTGGGTGCTGGAGTAGCTCAATGTAGTACTGCTTTTTGTTGCCTGGTTTATGGGCCTGTTAATTTGCCTTTGTAATGGCCTGAAGGGCCTCAGTAAGCTAATGAAATTTGTCCCATAAAGATAATGCAATTGCACTCAGATTATCATAGTCCAATCTTGGAATTATTTCCTTTTTTTCCCCATCTATGTCAGCTGAACCTAACAATTCCCACATATCATCTAAGTACTTTTAGTACAATCTTATTTAAAATTGTAGACATGGATTTTTAAAATATTCTATATCAGAGTTCCTTTGATAGACTACATCTTGTCCCTTACCAAGTTAGCTAAATAACCAAATGAAGCAAATGTAAAATCTCACTTTTCATGATGCTTGTTGACCATGAAATAATTGGTAAAAATGTTAACCTAAAAGCTGTCTTCCAACAAACTATTTTTTCATGCATATAGAGTATACAAAACTTGTTAAAATATACCACATACTGCAAATAATTTGTTCCAAGAAAATCAAATGAGGCACATGGTAGGGAAATACATGCTCAACAAAGGTGTTTTCTATCATAAAGAATGTCAGCAAAGAGTCTAAATAAAAGGATTCCTTTGATGGTCAAGTTCTTAATAAACTTTTATATTTACAAGGGCCAATGATAATTGCATAAAGCCTTGGGACACTGAAAAACCTCAAAAATGAGATCCATAATCACTTAAATAAGTTCAGTATAATTATTCACATAGTAAAAATCAAATGGATGAGAAATATCTGTTGTTTAGAATATATTCAGAGGGATAGACACACCATGGTACTATTATCATCACCAAAATACCCTAAACAAATAATGTGGATGGAAAATGGATCCAGAACTGAATTAGAGAAAAATAAGTAAATTACATTTTAAAAAATTCTAGGAAACAGTTAAGAAATAGTTATAGCCCTGCTGCTCCAACAACAATCTAAAATGGCTAAAATGTCAGGAAAAGATGATGACGAATGCTGGAGGGGATGTAGGAAAAATGGGACATTGATACATTGTTGGTGGAACTGTGAATGGATCCAACCATTCTGGAGAGCAATCTGGAACTATGCCCAAAAAGTTACCAAACTGTGCATACCCTTTGACCCAGCAGTGTTTCTATTGGGCTCATATTCCAAAGAGATCTTAAAGGAGGGAAAGGGCCCCACATGTGCAAAAATGTTTGTGGCAGCCTTTTTTGTAGTGGCAAGAAACTGGAAACTGAATGGATGCCCATCAATTGGAGAGTGGCTGAATAAATTATGGTATATGAATGTTATGGAATATTATTGTTCAGTAAGAAACGGCCAGCAGGATTTCAGAGAGGCCTGGAGAAAGACTTGTGTGAACTGATGCTGAGTGAAGCGAGCAGAACTAGGAGACCATTGTACGCAGCAACACCACTATATGATGATCAATTCTGATAGGCACAGAGCTCTCTTCAACAATGAAATGTTTCAAACCAGTTCCAATTGTTCAGTGAAGAAAGCCATATACACTCAGAGAGAGGGATATGAAATGTGGACCACAACATAACATTTTCAAGCTCTCTATCAATGTTTGCTTGCATTGGGTTTCCTTTCTCAGAATTTTTGTTCGTGTAGATACGATTGTTCTTGCACAGCAAGATAAGTATGGAAATATGTATACATCTATTCAACTTGTCAACTATTTTAAAATAATTAACATGTAGTGGACTTCTGCCATCTAGGGGAGGGGAGGAGAGGGGACTGGGGGGAAAATTTGTAAGGGAAAGCTTTGTAAGGGTCAGTGTTTAAGAACTACCCATACATATGTTATGCAAATAAAAAGCTTTAATTAAAAAAAGAAGAAAAAAATAAATAAATTGACAATGAATTAAAAAAAATTATCAAACTGTGCATACCCTTTGACCCAGCAGTGTTTCTATTGGGCATATCGATGTTTGCTTGCATTGGGTTTCTTTTTTTAGATATTTTTTTTTCATCTCGATACGATTGTTCTTGCATATCAAAATAAGCATGGAAATATGTATACATATATTCGACTCGTCAAGTATTTTAACATAATTAACATGTAGTGGACTTCCTGTCATCTAGGAGAGGGATGGGGACTAAGGGGGAAAATTTTGTAACAGAAATCTTTGTAAGGGTCAATGTTGAAGAATTACCCATACATATGTTTTGCAATTAAAAAGCTTTAATAAAAAAAAGAATAATACCATCATCAAGGTTTGTAGAGGATGATTTTTGTTATGAGGATTATTTTTTTTAATTTTTATTTATTTATTTATTTATTTTAAATTTTATTTGCATAACATATGTGTGGGTAATTCTTCAACAATAACCCTCACATAGCTTTCCGTTACAAATTTTTCCCCCCAACTCCCCACCCCTCCCCTAGATGGCAGGATATCCACTACATGTTAATTATGTTAAAATATTGGCAAATCGAATATATGTATACATATTTCCAAACTTATCATTGCTGTGCAAGAAAAATCTTATCTACACAAACGATATATCAGATAAAGGAAACACAATGTAAGCAAACATCAATCAAGGAGTATGAGAATGTTATGTTGTGGTCCACATTTCGTATCCCTCTCTCTGGGTGTATATGGCTTACTTCAGTGAACAATTGGAGGTGGTTTGAAACATTTCATTGTTGAAGAGAGCCATGTCCATCAGAATTGATCGTCATATAGTACTGTGGTTGCCGTGTATAATGATCTCCTGGTTCTGCTCATTTCACTCAGCATCAGTTCATGTAAGTCTCTCCAGGCTTCTCTGAAATAATCTTGCTGGTCGTTTCTTACAGAACAATAATATTCCATAATATTCATATACCATAATTTATTCAGCCATTCTCCAATTGAAGGGCATCTATTCAATTTCCAGTTTCTAGCCACTACAAAAAGGGCTGCCACGAACATTCTTGCACATGTGGGGCCTTTTCCTTCCTTTATGATTTCTTTGGGATATAAGCCCAATAGAAATGCTGCTGGGTCAAAGGGTATGCACAGTTTGATAACTTTTTGAGCATAGCTCCAAATCGTTCTCCAGAATGGCTGTATCCGTTCACAGCTCCACCAACAATGCATCAGTGTCCCAGCCCTCCCACATCCCCTCCCACATTCATCATTAACTTTTCCTGTATGACGATTATTTCAAAAGGAGAAAGTAAAGGGAAGGAAGAGAAAGATTACATTGGAGAAGAAAAATTGAAAAACCGGTGAGGGAGACATACCATAATTAGGGGCACAAGTAGTAGTGGGAATAAGAAAAGAGGGAAAAAGTTCAGCTCTGAAATTAAATATAAACTCTATCTTTTAAAAGTATTTTATAAACTGTCCTTAATCTATCATTCCAGCTTTATTATATATTATTTATCTTCATGTAGATCCCCATGAGTCTACTTACTGGTTGTCTCTTGGAATGTATTCACTCCTCATCACTACATCTAAGAATGTCTAGTTTCCTTTAAAGACATAAGAGCCCCACTACTATATGAATCATTTGCTGAAGTCACCTTACTCTCAGGCTAGTATCTTGTCCCTCAAAAATTATCTTGTATTTATTATACTTATATCTGTATATTTGTGCCTCATTATGCTATCTCCAAGTGATTTTTGTCCTCTAGACTGTAATAATCAAATCTTGTTCTTTGTCATCCTCTGCCAGTACTCCCTTCTACCTTTTTCAATGCATCCTCCATGCAAAAACCTCACCCCAAAATTATTGATCCCTTTCATTGTGCTCTTTGGAATGCCAATTACAAAGATAACAAATGTGCTTATTAGGCTAAACCTTTTCCATTCCTTCAGTCTTCTTACACTCACTGAAACTTGGCTTTCTTCCAGCTTTCCTGGACAGTCATTAAAGTGCCCTTTCATTCATACTTAATTCATTAGTCAGGGTAGAGGAGTTAGAATATTTCATTATTTCCATTGCTATTTCCAGGTTCTCCCTCCAACTCTATCACTCAGTAATCTCTCCTTCTTTCAAGTTCACTCAAGCCATAACTACCATCCCAACAAGATTCTGGGAGTTTCTCTTTTCTTCCCAATTCTTATTCTCATTGTGACAGACAGTAACAGACAATTAGAGAGCTAGAGATAAAGATATAGATATATAGATTCTTCCTCAAATACCCTAACTTCCTAGTTATGGAAGTTTGTTTTTGTTTTTCCCCCATGATATCCTCTTTTCACTCCAACAAGTACTCTGAGATGACTGTGCTCTGGAATTTGCCAATTATTCATAAGTATTCCATTTCCATGTTCATGAACTCTGATATTTCCTAATCTGATCAAAATCTATTATCATTACACTTCTCTCTTTGCCTTGCAACTCCAAAACCAGCTAAACCCAGCTCGCTCTTCATCTTCACTGTGAACTCTACAATTTCTTGATTCTTCAGCTTTTCCCTAGGCCATCTCCCTTTGCCCTGGCTTCTTCCCTTTCTTGATCATTTGGTATCAAATCTATAGTGTCCTCTTTTTACAAGTCCCTTATCTCACAGCCTATTAAAAATCTTGCACTGACAATCCTCAGCCTTGGATTACCAATATCTTTGCTCCTAGTCTTGTGCTACTGAACAAAATGGTGGGAAAAAATCCTAAAATAGTGCTGACTACATCCACTACAAATATATGTTACATCACCTCAATTGGATCCTCATTGAATCAAGGTAATTCTTGCTTAATTCACTACCCCACTCAGCACAGCACCTTTTCCAAAGCTTTTCAGTCTTCTTCACAACTCTCATAAAACTTCCTGCCCCCATACTTTCAGCTGAAATCTTCATCTCATATTTTACAGGGGAAAAAAATTGAAGTCATTCACTGAGGGTTCCCTCTTATTCCTCTTCTCATTTTATATCACAAAGATGCCTTCCTCCTCTATCTTTTTTCCTGTCTCACATGAAGAGAAAGCCTTTCTCCTTGCCAAGGCAAAAGTTTCTTTATGAGCAAGTGATCCCATTTTACAACTTCTCCAGCAGACTTTACCACCTGCCATAACCATACTAAATCTCAATTGCTCCCTGTCTACAGGTTGCTTCATTGATGTCACAATCATGTCAACATCTCCTTCCTGCTCAAAACCTATCCCTGCTACCAATCTTTCCTATCAGCGCATATATGTTAGTATATCTTTCCTCACTTTTGTTGCTAAACTCCTTGAGTAAATCATATATAATAACCAGTGCTTCTGGTTTCACTTTCTGCAGTCTGGATTGCAACTTTATTATTCAACTGAAAATACTCTCTCCAAAGTTACCAATGAGCTACTAATCATTAAACCTAATTGCCTTTTTTCAACCTTCATCCTTCTTGATCTTTCTGCAATTTCTTATGTTATCAATCATTCTTTTCTTTTTGTTCCTCTTTTTCTCTAGCTTTCATGATACTTTTCTTCCCTGGTTCTCCTATTTATCTAATGATTCCTTCTCAGTCTTTTTTTTTTAATTATCTTCATGCAGGTCATACCTATTAACCATGAATCTCCTCTAAGGCTCTATTCTCAGTACTCTTTTCTTTATCTTCATTTGATGATTTCATCAGTGCCTATGGATTTAACTATTTTTATGCAGATGATTCTGGTCTACTTATATAAGCCTAAACTCTCTCATGACCTCTTCTCCTATTTTCAATTGCCTATTAGATATCTTGAACTGCAATCTTTTTGGACATCTTAAACTTTACATGTTCAAATATGAATTATGTTTCCCTCCAGGACTTCCCATCTTCCTAAGTGTCCTATGACTGTCAGAGGCATTAATAACCTTCTGGTAAACCAGGTTCCTAACTTGGGCATCATCTTACACTCTTCCCCTTTAAACCTCCCCCTCCCCCCATATCAAATCTGTTGACAAGTCCTATCTTCTGTCTTTGTAACTTCTTTTGTATATATCTCTTTCCCCACTTCCAGCCATTCTACTATCAGTTGTCAAATTAATCTTCCTTAGAGTTAATGATGAAACAAGTTATGGAGAGGTTCAAAGGAGCTAAGATGAAAAATGCGGTTAGATAAAATTTAAAAACTTTTTGCAGAAACAAAATCAATGTAGTTAGATGATTTAATAAACAGATCAGGAGAAAAAGAAAGAAACTAGGGGAAAATCTATGTAATAACTTCCTCTAATAAAGGCCTCATTTCTTAGATAAACATGAAAATGAGTCAAATTTATAAGAATAAAAACCATTCACCTTAATAGTCAAAGAAATGAATAAGCAATTTTAAGAGGAAGAAATACAAACTATCAATAGTCATATGAAGAAATGCAAATGAAAACTGTGAGCCTCTAACTCCCATCATATTGACTATCCTGACCCATAAATAAATAAACAAACAAACAAATCAATAAGTAATAACAAATACTGGAGGGGCTATGAGAAAAATATTTTAATCCACTTTTGGTGAAGCTATAGACTCATCTACTAATTCTGAAATAAATTTAAAACTATTCCTAAAACGTTATTACACTGTACATGTTCTTTAACTCAATGATAGATACTATTAGTAGTTACATATACACACACACAATATTTTTGGTAATTCTTTTTTGCAGTAACAAAAATTAAAAGCCAAAGGGATACTCAACAATTGGGGAATGTCAGAACAATTTATGGTATATGAATATACTATTGTACTATAAGAAATGATGAATGGCATGGTTTCCGAAAAACCTATAAAAACTTGTATGGACTGATGCAAAGTGAAATGAGCAAAAACATTATTATATAATAATAACAATATTGTAAAGATAATCAATTTTGAAAGACATAGGAACATTGATCAACACAATGCCTAACCACAATTCCAAAGGACTTAGGATGAAACACACTATGCATCTCTTGATAGAGAGCATCTGGACTCTGAATGCAAATAGACTGAAACATTTTCTTTTCAAATACAAATTGAAACATGTTTCCTTTTCTTCCTCTTCTTTTTGGGAGGAGAGGAGGTACCCTGAGGGAAAATGGCTATCTTGGAAATTTAATTTTTATAACTACACAAATTTGTAATGTACTTTACTTTAAAGCAAGACAGGAGAGAAATTGGAAATGAAAATAAAATTTAATTTAAAAAATAAATTAATCTTCCTAATTTACAGGTCTGACCTCACCAATCTTGCAATCAATAAATTCCATTCCTATAATCTCTAGCATCAAACAAAAAAGAGTTGGTTATCTTTTAAGAGTCCTTCATAACTTGGTTCCCCTAACCTTTTCAGATTTCTTATTTCTTTCCATGTATTCTTTGATCCACCTTCTTGCAGACTCACACAAAAAGAAATCCAACCCCAGAACTCCCAAGTTTTTTCAGTGGTTATTCCCCATACCTGGGATTTTCTCCCTCTTTGTCTCAGCCTCCTTCCTTCAAGTTCCAGTTAAAATTGTACCTTCTATAAGAACCTTTCCTGAACCCTCCTTAATGCTAGTGCCTTCCTCTTGTAGGTGATTTACAATTAATTCTGATTATATCTTGTTTGTAAGCATTTTTTTGTACATTGTCTTTCTCATTAGAGAGTGTGAATGCTCCTTGAGAGCAGGGATTACTTTTTGTCTCTCCAGTGACTAGAATAAAGAAGGCATTTAATAAATGCTTGTTTGACAGACTGATCATATATGTACATTTCTCTCCCAACAGAATGTAAGCTTCTTTGAAGACAAGAACTCGCTATAATCTCCAGAGTCTAACACAGTGCCTGACATATAGTAGAAAGTAGTAATTTCTTGACTGGAATTATCCAATTGTTTGAAGCAGCTTGGTGGCACACTGACTCTAGGGCTAGGAAGACCTAAATTCAAAGCTGGTCTCATTTACTAGTTATGTGACATAAGGCAAGTGCCTTAATCTTTGTCTCCCTCAATTTCCTCAACTACAAAATGAGGATAATAATAGCACCCCAGGATCAAATGTTATTTTTAGGATCAAAAGAAATAATATTTGTAATGTACATAGCAATCACCCAATAAATGCTTGCTTCCTTTCTTCCTTTGCATATCAGCTAATAGCATAACTGTATATATAACTAGATCATAATCAAGTTCTACCAAGAGGATTTTCCTGTAAAACACTTTTGAGAACTACTGCTTACAAAGCTAACATAATTCTAAGTACTAAAGTCCTAAATTTCTAAAATTTAATAGGACAAAAAAAAGGCAGGCAAAATAAGTAAAACTACCAAGAAAAAACAATGAAACACACTACTTCAAAGTTAGAGATAACTGGGAAAAAGAGGCAAAAGAAAGTGAGAGGGGAGTGAAAGAGCTAAGGAGCAAGATAAAACACATAAATGATTGATTTATGAGATTAAAGAACAAAGAAGAAGCATCAAAAGGCTTATTAAAAATGAGAAAATAAATCTAAGGAGAACTGACAATGACAAGAAACAAAGATAGAAGAGTACAGCTAAAACATAGTGATGCTTATAATGATGAATCAATGTCTTTTGGGGGATACAACTGCAGGGTCAGAGGGAGCATGAGGAAAGACTAGGGGACAAATGGAAAAAGGAATTTTGTGATAGGAGAATGAAGGGGTAAAATGGCAATTCTTCTAGTCTCTAAATAAGAAGGGAAACTGCAGAGAAAATAGAGAGGCACAAGAAAGACTGAGAATAGGAGAAATGGAGGAGTTGGGAGGGTGGATCTCAGCCTAGGGAAGAGGATTTCACTGAAGACTGCCTGGTTTTGGAAAAAGGGCTTTCCGATTATTTATTCTACAGGTCTCTTTGCATTGAGAGGTCTCCTTCTCTGAGAAATTACTATATTCTGACTGGCTCCAGTCTCAGAAGAAGGTAAATGTGAATTCCTGATACAACTGGCATCCAGAATGGAAGAGAATATACAGTTATGGATAAAATGTCATAACCTCTGGGAAAGCAACTAAGCTAAGAGCAAACAGTAAAACTGCATCACACATCTGAAGACTTTTCTCACGCAAAAATGTTTACACTTTTAAAGAAATAAAATCAATACAATCAGGAATAGAAGAGAAATGATCAGGGGAGGAAGAAATCCTTGCATTAACTATCTCTGATAAGGTCAATTCAAGATTTAGAAGGAACTATCAAAAATACTTAAAATCAAAAGCCTCCCCCACAAAAAAAAATTCTAAAAGAATTAGGAACTATTAACAACTACCCATTTTTTCTAATTGTCTTTTCTCTTCCCCCTCTCAGAAAACTATTCTTTCAGAATAAAGAAAAATTAAAATAGGGAAAAAAGTTCAGCAAAACTAAACAACACATCATTGATGAAGCCTAACACTATATGCAGTGTGGTTTGTACACTAAAACTCCTATGTCTACAAAGAGGGTAGAGTAGTACCTTTTCCCTTTTCCACTTTGTAGCCAAGCTCGTTCTTTATATAAGCTACACTAAAATTTTGGCACACTCTCTAGCTCTGCAATTTAGGTAGGTCATTCTTGACTTCTCATTATTTCTTATGTCTTTTAGATTTTAAAACTAAAGACTGCTTAAAAACCCTCATGATAAAAGTGGGAATAGTCAATAATGGAGGAGTTCTTTAACAAAAAAGTAATGCTCTGCTGGTGGAGCTTTAAAGTGGTACAAACATACTGGAAAGCAATGTGAAGTTGTGATAAGAAAATGACAAAAATGCTTTGAGACAGTGATTCCACTGCTAGTTAGATATCCAAGGCTGTATGTAAACAATTATAAGCAAAGTAATACTTTTTGTAATAGAAAAGAAAACAAAACAAAAGTAGATGCCCCGAGACTGGGGGGATTGGGCTAAAAATGTTTTACCATGTGAATGTAAACAGATTATTACTATATGATAAGAACTGATTAATATAACACTGAGAAGCATTGGAAGACTGATATGAAGAGATGTTAAGAGAATTTAGGAGAACCAGGAAAACAAGAGATATAACTAGAACAATGTGAACAAAAAGAACAAGATAACTGAAACTAACTGCCATGGAAATAGAGAATCAGTCACTCAAACTTTTATTAAGTACCTACTATGTACCAAGCACTATGCTAAGCAGTGGGGATACAAAAAGAGGCCAAAGACAATCTCTATTCTCAAAAAGCTTAAAATCTAAAAGACATAAGAAATAATGAGGAGTCAAGAATGACATACCTAAATTGCAGAGCTAGAGAGTGTGCCAAAATTTTAGTGTAGCTTATATAAAGAACGAGCTTGGCTATAAAGTGGAAAAAGGAAAAGGTACTGCGCTACCCTCTTCCTAGACATAGGAGTTTAAGTGTACAAACCACACTGCATATAGTGTTAGGCTTCATCAATGTGTTGTTTAGTTTTGCTGAACTTTTTTCCCTTTTTTATTCTTCTTTATTCTGAAATAATAGTTTTCTGAGAGGGGGAAGAGAAAAGACAATTAGAAAAAGTGGGTAGCGTGTAAAAAATAAGTTTATAAATAATTTCTGAAATATATATATAGCAACATAAAATTGGAAAAGACTCACAATTGTGGTGCTATATTTAAACATTAAAAAACCATTAGTCAGCCAAATGCCGAAATATAATCATATACCCTATACAGTTTTTTCATCTACCACTGGCATTTTCCCTGAATCAATCATTAATAAATTATTAATATCATTTATAATGATACACCACATATCAAGTGAAATCAGTAATCACAGAATATTGAAGTTAAGACTGACATGTTTATAATTTAATCAATAAATATTTATTAACTTAAATACTTAACTGATTGACATTCACAATGTGGTAGTGATGTTTGTACTAGTGGTAGCAGTAGTATTATATTTGATACCAGAAGTAATGTAGAACCAATTGAGCAGGAAGGTAATGTTCACACCTACACGCTAAGATCAATGTAAAAGTTAAGTGGAAAATGAATTAAAATGGAGAGGAACTTGAAACAGGAAGACCAACAAGTAGGCTACGTCAACAGTCCAAGCATAAGCTTATAAAGAGAACTAAGGTCTAAAAAAGAAAGGAAAGGAACAAAGATTAGAAGATTCAGAGAAAAGAAAAGAATTTTAAACTATATACTTGAGAAAATTGAATGTCAATTTCTTTAGAAAAAGACTGATATGCACAACTTACACCATTTATCTCAATGAATTTCAGATGTTAAACATTTTTAAAACACCATTTTAAAAAATGAAAGAAAAACAATGTACTTTTAGTTCAACTGTCAGAGAAATGTTTAGTCCTGTTCAACAAATGGAAGACGCTATTAGAGAAAAGATAGTTTTAACTATCCTAAAATGGAGGGGGGTAGGATTTAAAAATAAATGAATGGGGAAAATTACTTGTCAGTAACTTCTGACATAAAACTTGGCATATAAATATAAGATGTAAAAGAAACTATTAAATTACATAAAATAACTTCTTATTCACAATGGTCAAAGGACATCAAAAAGTCAATTTCTGGGAAAAGGAAATGCAAATTCTAATTGAAAAAAAAATCTACAAGGTCATTCGTATTTAAAGAGAGAGATATCAAAATATCTTTGAAGTATTTCTTCAAATATCTATCAAAGTGGACAAAATAAACAATAACAATATTTTAGTAAGGTACAACCATTCCAATAATTCCATTATTGGGAATATTACACAAATTTTTTGTCAACAACAATTTTTACAAATAAGTATCTGAAGATTTTAATAGCAAGATTATATGTAATGGCAAAAATAAATTGGAAAAAATCTAAATGTACAGCAATGAGGTAATAGATAGAATACTATTAAATGAGATTGAAAAGTAAGAACATTACAAATTATAAAAAGATCTTGATGAAATGAAGCCTCCTCCCACAAAAAAAAAAAGAACCAGAATAAAGTACATATTCTTTATCATAAAAAGAATAAGAAATGAATTAAATTTAAGAGAGCCTGAGAAGTGACTAAAAAGCCAGTAATTTATGAACTGAACAAATTAAAATATTTTAAATGTTAATATAATTACTTGTATTGATGTTCAGTACAAGTAAACTTAATAATAGCCAGCCTATCTTCTCAATTCAAATACTATTAATTTTTCAAAATATCAGCCAAGAGCTGATAGAGGTAACTATTGATTAACAATCAACAAGCATTTACTAATACCTACTATACATTAGTCATTTTACCAGATCTGGTCAATTATATGTATTAAAGCAGTACATATAGATGGCCAATATAACGATGCAAACACTTTGCCTGTCAAGTTTAGCCAAAATTAGTTGCTTAATTCCTATCAGAGTGTAGATGGATACTCACAGTAGAAAGCAGAGGATAACACCAAAGGATCAGAAGACAGGATAGAATAAGATGGTCTTCTGCCCAGATAAATTTTACCAAAGCCATTTTATTTTTACTTTATTTTATGCTTAGGACACAGTAGTTCAATTTCTCTGTACAACATCATATACCTATCTTAAAGGAAATGGGGGTGGTATGGGTATGACTGTCACCAAACAGTCCCCCTAAATAAAACCATCACAAGATTACAGAAACACAAATTCAACATTAGAAATTTATGCTAAGTGAACACAAAAATGATGTATAAAAATTTATCAGAGAATACAAATCACAATAAAATATTTCATTTCCATAAAAGTTCTACTTCAGCTAAAATCATTAAGCAGAGGATTACTGGATATTATGACAAGAATCCTTTTTATTCTCTCATTTATATTCATTGTTAAAAGGGATGGTTTACTATATAAGAGAGAATAGAGGCATAAATTCAAAATTGAAGATGATATAAAAATAAAAATAAAAATGTCATTTAAAACTAGAGATAGGTAGGTAGTACTGTGAAGAGAGCATCAGACTTCTTACTCAGGATCACCTGAGTTCAAATCCAAACTCAGACAATTAGCAGCTATGTGACCCTGGGAAAATCATTTAACTTGTTTGCCTCAGTTTCCTAATCTGTATCAAATAATAGCATTTATTTCACAAAATTGTTGTGAGGCTCAAATGAGATAATGTTTATAACGTGCTTAGCACAGTATCTGGAACACAGTAGATACTATAAGTGATAGCTGCTATTATTATTATTATTATTATTATTACTACTACTACTATCACTCTAAAGGTTACAAAACAAACTTCTCTTCTTTCCATACACATTCCAAAAGATACTGAGATTTATTTATTTGTAATTAGCTTTGATATAATAAGTAAAAATATGATCAAGAGGTAAAATACAATGATAATATCTTTCCAAAAACAAACAATAACCATTTGTAAAGGTGTTTAAAAGGCCACTAAAGGAAACCAGGGAACATTAAGTATAGCCTAAAGTATGACATTAAGTGACTAAAAAAGTCCAAATGCTCCAAACCACACATAATAGAGTAATAATGTAATTAAAAGTTGACCTGAACCACAAACACTAAAAGTTGAAGACAATGTAAAAGTCTTCATGAAAGAAAGAAAAGCTTTATAAATATGGAGAAATGCAAATACAAGTAGGCCAAAAGAATATATGGAAAATGTTTAAACACTTGGAACCACAGAAACTTTCACCTCCCCAGCTATTAATCGAGTGGGGATCTGAATCAGGGAAGGAAGAGTGAATCTCGGATGACTGGGAATGCCAGGTCTAGCTGTGCCATTTCGCTAGGACTATATTTTTTGTTATTCATCCAACATTATAGCTCAATACTGATAGTGACAATATGAGATTTCTGAAATGGGGTAGGGGCAAGAGTAGTATTGATATAGATATTTAAAAAGTCTCTGTGTTGTGGCTTACTCACTGTATTATCTGTGAGGAAAATACTCACTGTGATACTGTGAGTTCCAACCCCACTCTGAATTTCTTTATTTTTTGGAGGGCAACATTACAATTCTAATTAAGAGAGGAAAGGCACTAGAATTAAGAGGGATTGGGAAAAGAACTGTAAAAGTTAGGATCTTAAGACAATTAAGGGAAACCCAGAAATATCCCCTCCTATACCTTTACCCTTTCCTACCATGGGTTTTTTGGTTTTGTTTTCTAATATTGAAGGAAAATAAAGCAAACAGAGATGAAGTAATTTGCCTAAAATCCCACAGCTAATGAATGAAACCATCTTTGAATTCAGGTCTTCCTGACTCCAGATGCTGCAATATTTCCCCCCCCCCAGCCCCAACCAAGTCATCTAATTGTTGATACAGGCCAGTTTTGTTGAAACTTAGCATAAAGGAAAAGAATATTAAGATCAGAAAGGTAAACAGAGGCCAAATTTAAATGACAGGAGAAGATATTGTATTTAATCTCAGAGGCACTGAGAACAAGGAAGTAATATGGTTAGACTTGAGTTTTACGAATATTGAGTATTGTTGTGGAGGACAGATAATAGAACAGAGAGACTAGATATTGGGAAGTCAATCCAGAGGCAACTGCATACCAGGTAAGAGGTAATGAATGAGGCCCTACGAGTGGGGAGAATACAAATGTTAGAATAAATGTTTCCGAGGTAAAACTATTAAGATTTAGCAATTGATTGAATATGTAAAAGGTGAATAAGAGAGTAAAAAATATATTCAGTACTGCATTGTGGGGGGAGAAGCTGAAAAATAAAAATGAACTAATCAATCATCAAGCAATCAGTCAATATACATTTATTAAGAAACTATTATAAGCCAGGCACTATGGGCTAAGCATAGGACATACATTAAAGGCAAAAGATAATCCCTGCTCTCAAAGAGCATAATCTAATAGGGAGATAAGAAGCATACAAATACATACAAACAAGCTAAATACAGGATAAATAGGATATAATTAAGAAGGAAGGCACTAGAATTAAGAGGAGTTTTAGTTGAAATTTGAAGGAAACTGGGGAAGCTAGTAGGTAGAGAAGAAGAAACATGTTGTAAACTTAGAAATTAGTGAGTGAAAACCCTGGAGTCAGAGATGGAGTTTCTTGGTAGTGTAACTAAAAGACCAGTGTTACTGAACTGGAAAAGTGGGGGAAGAGGGGGAGTTGAGGGAAGGAGTTTGATTCTGTCTCTGATCTTGGTTGATATCTTATTCCATTCAGTTTAATGTTTTAAAGTTCCATTTTCAGTGCAAATACTTGAGTAATTTGGTATAAAGAAAGGGATTCCTGGAGTCAGGGAGATTTTGGCTTTAGTCTCACCTCTGTAACTCATGTGCTATGTGGCCTGCTCTTCAAAGTTATGATCCATTTCTATCACTGAAGGATAAAAAAATTACATAAAAGCCTACCTAGCTTGTCTTGATATTGTGTGGTTAAAATGAAATTATCTATATAAAATGCTTTCCACATTATAAAGTGCTCTGTGTGTATGTGTATGTATATGTATGTATGTGTGTGTGTGTATATATATATGCATATATATATATAAATACTTTATTAATTTTGATATATTCAGTTTTTTAAAATACTCAGAAAACGAAACACTACTGCTGTTTGTACTTTGCAAGATATTGATAGCTTATTATTTTATATAAGTCTTATCTTCTATATTCAGCAAAGTCAGAAGAATTTATATATGTGGGTATATGTAATCTTATTTGCCATTTAAGATTAGGATTTTAAATCTAGTATGACTGAAATACTGAGTATTTGCCAAGTGAACTTTTAAAAAAAAATCCATATTTGTAATTTGGAGGGGCAACATGTAAGTAGAAGGAAAACTATAGTTTTGTGGGGAAAGCTGCACAATTCAGAAAAAATATTTTCTTTTCAAATTTATTTTATTTGAAGAAACAGAATAAGCAAAAAGAAAAACAGAAAAATAATACAAAACAAAATGAAACAAAACAAGAGAACATTATCATGTACCCAGCAGAACATCAGGGAGAATTCAAAATATATGACAACAAATACTAATTTAAGAAAGGATTCAAAATATACGAAAATATTAATTTAAGAAAGGATTCAAAATATGACAACAAATACTAATTTAAGAAAGTATACATATATGACTAAAAGAAATTATATTAAGTGAAGTGACCTTAAATTTATGAAAATGATTCTTCTGACTTCAGGATAGAGTGCCCGTCCTGAAGTTAGGAGAATCATTTTCATAAATTCAAATCACCTCACACACTAATTAGCTGTCTAAGTCTTAGTAAGTCACTTAACTTAATTTCGTTCAGTTTCTTCAAATATGAAATGAATTAGAGAATGAAATGGCAAATGACTCTAGGACCTTTAACAAGAAAAATCCACAAATGGGTTCATGAAGAGTTAAAAAATGACTGAAATGACTAAACAACAACAGCAAACAGTGCTAGGGAAGAAACAGCAGCTCACCAAGAAATAAGTAAATTAATTGTGAGGCAATGAAAGTGAGGTAAGGAAATGGAAGAAATGCTTACTCAGGATGCATCACAAAAAGTACAACCAAGTGGTTAGAGTATAACAGAAGAGAGAGATCTCAGAATTGGTAAGTTGCTATACTTCATACAATTCATTAAAAAAAACTACTGTTATATGTTCAATACTTTCACTCTATCCATAAAAACTGTGATACTATTACAAATCCCTTCAACAAATCAATTCAACAGAATAAATATTAAGCACCTACAAAGCATTATTTTAGTCAATACACATTTATTAAATAACACCATGTGTCAGGCATTGTTCAGAGTACTATTATGGGGGTTCAAACACCGAGCCTATAATTCAAAGAAATTAAAAGTCCATGGAAGGAAAGGAAAAGGGCAGAACTGGAAAAATGTAACATGTACACAAAATTTAAATGCAAGAAAATGTTAGAAGGAAAAAAAGAATCAACCACAGGGTCAGGGAGGACAGTTGTAAATGGAGCAGGAAGGATTTGTCATTGAAAGTGTCACTTGAGCTGAGCCTTGAAATAAACTAGCCAGCTAGATGGAGGTGAGAAGCACATTCCAGAAATTGGGAGTCAACTTCAGCAAAGGTTGAGAAGGAAATTTAATGTTAAGATTAGGGAAAGCTATAAAACAGATTGACTAAAACACAATGTGAAATGGAGTACTATAAGTTAATAATGGTAGACAGGAGCCAAATTGTGGAGGGTTTTCATGGTCAGGATAGGGAACCGTATTTTATCCTAAAGGTTAATAATGAAGAGTTTGAGGAATTTTGTGGGTTTTTTGTGGGGGTAGTTTTTTTTTAATAGATAACTTTTCATTATAGACAAAAGTTATTAAGTACTTATTATGCATGAAGAATTGTGTTAATTGCAGGCAATACAATTATGTACAAACATGACAGTTCCTGATCTCAAGGAACTTTAAAGTCAAAGAGGTAGAAGACAACCACATATGAAGGGAACTAGAAAGTAGGAAAGTGGATTTGTGGTCAGAGAGAGAAGGGAGGAGATTTTAAGTAAAATTCAAGAAGTGATATGGAGCCCTAGTTTCTAGTCAAGATCAAGTGAAAGCTCTTTTAACTGAGTGCAGGCTAGTTCAAGCACAGACTTCTGTTTGTAGGAGAGTTGAGTATGATGGTTGAAGTACAGGTGACTTGGTATGAAAACTATTTGTATTTTATCCTAAAAGTAATACTAAAGATATGAACAGGAGAGGAACACAATCAGACCTGAATCTAAGAAAGATTGATTTAGTGACTGGATGATACCAACTTGGAGAATGGAAATACTGATTCTAGGTGACAGGGGCCCGAACTAAGGTAATATCTATATTAGTGCAAAGAAATGACAAAAAGTAAGTGACAGTGTGAGAGTAAAATAAACAAAATTATAAAAATTGACATGTAGTACTTAAAATTTTGGCAGAACATCTCACATAGATTATCTCATTAGAGCCCAGCTTCTTAAATTATGGTTCATGATCCCATATGGAATTTATTAACTGAATCGGGGGGTTTCAAAACTATGATTTATTATTGGTAAATGTTTAATTTGAATAGCTATTTTATATACTTAGATAACCTGGACCATAAAAAGTTCTTGGGTTAAAAGGGGATGCAAATTAAAAAAAATTTAAGAAGCCCTGCATTAGAGTCTAAGAACCATACTTTGAGATAAACACTATAGGTTTTAT
The DNA here is from genome assembly GCA_023553655.1 of Myrmecobius fasciatus. Lineage (NCBI taxonomy): Eukaryota > Metazoa > Chordata > Mammalia > Dasyuromorphia > Myrmecobiidae > Myrmecobius > Myrmecobius fasciatus. The sequence goes on along the minus strand of JAJPUD010000683.1, from coordinate 148,100 downwards.
TATTCCCCATTTAGAGATGAGTAAACTGATTATCCAAAAAAAGTTAAGTGACTTGTCCATGATTTCATAACTAGTAAATGTCAGAAGAGATTTGAACTTAAATTTCCAAAATTAATCTAGCTCTCCATATGCCACATTGGCTAGCAGATAGAAATATTAGAATGGAACACTGACTAGATATCTGAGCTAAGATATTCAGATTTGGGAGTCAACTAAATAGGAAATAATTTAAGTCACAGAAGCTGATGTGATCATCAATCTATCAACAAGTACTTATTAAATACCCACTACAAAAGAAAATGTATAAAGAAATAAGAGAAAGGGGCCTAGGACAGAGTCTTAGGAGAAATCTACACTTAGCTGATGGGAGATGGATAATGATCCAGTGCATGGAAAAAAAAAAAAAAAGAAGCAGTCAAGCAGGTAGATAGAGATCCAGTTAATCAAACAACAAGCACTTATTAAGTACCTCCTATGTTCTATGCACTGTATTAGGCAATGGGAATACAAGTAGAAAGAATGAAACAATTACTGATCACAGTTAAAATACTTTCTGTAGAAAAGATAAGTTAATGTAAAGATATATACAACATAAGTATAAGGGTAATACAAATATACACAAAGCAGGAGGAAAGGAGTTCCAGGGATAGCACATATTGAAACCAGAGACAAAGTATCCTGTATGAGGAACAGAGCTAAGTCCAGTTTGAGCAGATCCAGTGTTTGGGTGAGCTGAGGAATGTGCAGGAAGAAATATAATATCCAATGACACTACAAAGATAAGATAGATCCAAGATGTGCAGATCTTTAAATGCTAAAAAGAGTTTATGTTTGGTCCTAGAGGCAATAGGAAGTCATTGGAGATAATAAAGTAGGGGAGTCACATAGTAAGTTATTTGCTTAAGGAAAAAAATCACTTTGGTAGTAGTGCATGGGATGACAGAGTAGGGAGACATTTGAGGAACGGAGAACAATTAGAAGGCTTTTACATTTATCCAAGTCAGATGTGATGAGGACTTGAATTAAGGTGGCAGCTGCATGAGTGGAGAGAAGATGAAAGAGATGTTATAAAGGTAAAATTGGGAAGATCTGGCAAGTTGAAAACTCAAGAATAATGATGACGTTGCAGTCCTGAGCAACACTGGAATAATGGTGCCTTAAAGTGAAATAGAAAAGTCTGGAAGAAGAGAAGATTTGGGAAAATCAGTTTTAAAGTATTTTGAGTTTATGATGTCTCAAAGAAGTTTAAAAATGGAGAGGATATATAAATCTTGAAATCATTTACACAGAAAGAGTTAAACCCATGGGAGGTTAAGAATGAGACAGAGGAAAAAGAGGAGAAACCCAGGGCAGAATTTTGGAGAATATCCACGGTTGGGAGAGGGGGAAAAGAAGAACATGGCAGATAAAAGCCAACTAAAGAGATTGAGATGGATCAGTCAGAAAGGATGGAAGTAAAAAAGAAGAGAACAGTGTCCCAACAATCCAAAGAGAAGAGACTGTCCAAGAGGAGGTTGTCAAACATGCCAAATGCAACAGGTACATAAGAAAGTTAAAGGCAAGTGAGGAGAACATATCCTGGAGACAGTTACGAGGGGAAAAATAATGCTAAGAGCTAAAGAGAAATTAATTATGATGTAGACTGAGGAAAATCAACAGAATCAGCTTAAAATAAAATTAATAAAACTGGAAAAAGCAGTTTCAGTAAAGTGATGCAGTCAATAACTAGACTGCCAGCAGTGGAAAAGTAAACAGCAGCAGGTAGGACAATGAACTTAAGAAGTTTGACATTAGACTACAATCAACTTTGATAGACTTAGCTCTTTTCAATAATGAAATGATTCAAGCCAATTCCAATAGACTTGTGATGGAAAGTGCCATCTACCTGGAGAGAAAAAAAATGAAGACTGAATGTGGATGAAAGCATAGTATTTTCACCTTTTTTTGTTTGTTTTCCCATTCTCTTTTTTTTCTTTCTATCCATTTTTTGGTTTTTTTTGTACAGCACGACAAATATGGAAATATGTTTAGAATAATTGTATAAGTTTAGCCTATATCATATTGCTTTCTATCTTAGGCAAAGGGGAAGGGAGAGGAGAGGGAGAAAAATTAGGAACACTTGGTTTTGCAAAGGTGAATGCTGAAATCTATATATACTTGTGTGTGTGTGTGTGTGTAAATGGATGGAGAGAAAGAAATAAAATACTATTAAAATATATTTTTTAAAAAGGAAGTTTGGCTGATAATAAAATTAGACAATGTTTGAAGGGGTGGCAAGATCAAATGGAGGGGTTGTTTATCTGCTGAATATTTGTAGACAATAGCAAAGAAGCCAGCAGGTAAGGAGAAACTGAGGATAGATAACTGAGAAGGGAACTGGAAAATATAAATATCAGAAGCTATTTTCTCAGTTAAAAAAAAAGTGCTGAGAAGAAAGGTGAGGGTCTGAGAAAACTGATGCAAGGAACAATAGCCTATGGCAGAGATGCTCTAGGGAGTTAGTCCATGATGAATATAGGAATTGCCAAGGCAGCAGCATGGGTCCAGTTGGTATTAAGATAGATAATTATGTAAATTATATAAACAGCCTCAATAACATCTATTTTTTAAAAGTTAAAGAACAAATTTATAATGAATTCAATCCATGTTATTATCATTTTTTTCTAATATCATTCAGTATCAAAGAAGTAAAAACAGAAAAGGCAGATTAAGGGAATAACCCAAAACTGGAATATGTCTAGCAGCAAGGATTGAGAGATTCAAGGGTGGGGAACAGTGTATAATTATACTAGTTAACCACAGGCTCAAGAGAAAAAAAAAAGAAAAATAAGGTCAGAGCAAGGTTGTTCAACTGGAAGAAGAAAGTATTAGATAAGTTCAAAGAATAGATTTAGGAGGAGTCAGAAGGAGGGAGAGATAGAAGATTATAAGACTATATAATCAGAAAAAGGAATTTCAGATCTTAAAATTTCAGAGGTAATGATCATATATAATGATATGTTAAGATATAGAATACTACACTGTGTTGGTAAGTAAGACTGAAAGCAATTAAATAAGAAAATACAAGGCTGGCATAAATCAGGACTTTATTTTACCATATTCCCACGCTTCCTGAGTGACCTTTTTAAAATTTACCTCTCAGTAGACACACAAATACTTTTCACTCAACCCTAACTTATTTTTTCTCTTTCTCCTACCTAGATAAACATTTCTTTACTTTCAGCTAAACTCTAAACCTTATTCCCCGTCTCTACACTTTTCTGTTTTTTAAATATCATGAGGATCTTTTCAATCCAAGATTTTCCAAACAATGGACTCCACGTGAGTCCTGTCAATCAACCAATCTATATTAAAAGAACTAGCTCTTTTGCAAAAAGCACTTTAGACTACCAAATTCCTAAATACTTCATGAGATTAAGATATGGGAAAGAATACTCACTCCAGTTCACTGAAGAGAAAGAAAGTTTTTCTGAATAAAGCAAAACTCTGAATAAAGCAGTTACTTAGCAATTTTGGACTCTATTAATAACGTCAGATTATTTGAAGCCATTACCATTCCTCCCTTATATTCTGAACACCCAGAACTCATCTGGGCTCCTTGACTGCTCATCTTGCTTGAATCAGATGGGGGGCTGCCAGTACAAATGAATAGAGTTGAAAGAAGAGTGATCCGTTTTGAAGAACAGAGAGTATCCCAGGGAAACTGAATCATACTATAAAAGAGTTAAATTATAAGAAGAGTGAACAGATGTAAAGGAGATACATTATTAAACACTTTAAATCCTCAGATTTAACAGATGACCTTGTATTGATCCTGAAGGTTAAGAGAGACCCTCCTGAAGTTTAAAAAGGTCAAATCTGCAATTTAGGAAAAGGATGAATTGGAATAGGAAGAAATTTGATGCATATATTTCCTATGGAAAATTACAAAAACCACAAAGTGAACCAAGGATGTCTGAAATCTTTTTTAAACTTACATCATCAATTCAGTTTACTTAAGGAATACATCCCATCCTTTTCTCTGACATTGCCACCACTCTAATATAAGTCATCATCACATTACTGTTGTTCAGTCATTAATTATGTACAAATTTTTATGATCCTATGCATCATAGCATGTCAGGTTGCCCTCATTCATTTTACTTATATTCATAATACTATTTATCTTTCTTAGCCATTGCCATCTTCTTTTCCTTTTTGCCTTCAAGCTTTCCTATCATCAGGAACTTTTCTAATGAGTTTTTATGTGGCCAAAAGAAGCTTCAACTTCAGTATTTGATTTTCAGTGAATACTTTGAATAAATTTCTTTAAGTACTGTCTGATTTCTTCACTGTCCAAGGGACTCTCAAAAGTTTCCAACACTACAATTTGAAAGCATCAATTCTGTAATGCTCAGTTTTCCTCATACTTTAGTTCTCACAACCACATACTGCTATATGGAAAAGATGATAACTCATTACATCACATCTAGACTATTACATAGCCTGCTGTTGAATTTGCCTGCTTCAAGTCTTTCACCACTCCAAACTATTCTCCATTTAACCACCCAGAGAGAGGGCAGTGGGAACCCAATGTGGACCACAACATAGTATTTTCACTCCTTTTGTTGTTGTTTTGCTTGCATTTTGCTTTCTTTCTCATTTTTTTTTCCCTTTTGGATCTGATTTTTCTTGTGCAACATGATATTTGTGGAAATATGTATGGAATATCTGCACATGTTGAACATTAAAAAAAAATGCAATCTCTACGGAAAAAAAAACCAAAAACAACACACTAGTTAAATCAGATGTAATACAAAAACAGTGTGCTTGAAACCAAAAAGACCTGGATTCAAGTCCTCATCTGAGAGCTCCCTTTATCAATTAAACTGGACTCAATTCCTGCCCCTACTACAAATTAAGCAACTGTCAACTGTATTTTAGAAAACAAATTTTTTCATTGCTCTGGAGAACTATTATTCATCTGTCAAGAAAACAAATTCTTCTACATGATATAGTTGACTACATCAAAAAAAATAGTAAAATGCCAAAATCCCAAACTATAAAGTCATTTGTATAAAATATTACTGATATAATAATTAGAATATGCACTTGATTGTGAAACAGAAATATTTTCAAATTCAGACATCATGAAATCATAGTAATTATAATTTCTAATTAAGTAAGAGTTGAGACAATATTCAAACTTTGGAAGAGCTTTATATATACCTCACAACAGGTCATACAAAATAGCATAATCAATAATCTTAGTACTAAATGCTAGATACAATATTGCACTGCTGAAGTTGACCATAAAAAAGGTAGCAGTAAACAATAAATCCACTCATAATCTAAACAGCATGGAAATTCTTCACAAGGCAACATCAGAATCCAGCCATATTTTCTCATCCTGAAAGTTGAATTTTGCTGTCACCACAAAACCATGAAATTTTTTTTCCCTCCTCTTATAACCAGTACATTCCTCTCAGACCCCTATTTGCCATGATTCTACCTGTCTAACAAGGAGGCAGGGAGAAGAAGGAGAGAGATAGGATCTATTTCCTTCCCTCACTGCCTCTTGACAGATTCTTGTTGCTTTATTCTATTGCCTCCAAGTCACTTTCCCTCTTTTCTAAAGGAGTCCTTAGCTCACAACAGTACTCTCTGTCCCTAATCTTGTCCTCATACTCAGCAATCCCAATAGACTTGCTGATGTTCTTTCAAATACTCTAGCATCTCAAGTTTATCAACTTTCTCAATTCCTATTATCTATTTCATTCCACCTAAGCCAACTATAAAGGTGGTCAATATCATTCATTAACTATACCACTGCTGTCATCCTAAAAACTGAAAATTAATATTTTGACCATAATCTACTGTCCTGTCATTTTTTTCCCTGTCTCATTCATTTTAAATATTTTTTTTTCCAAATTTGGGAAAGATGTACAGGGCCACACAGCTAGTAAGTTCCTAAAGCCAAATGTGAAATCAGGTCTTCCTGAAGCCAGGACCAGTGTTATACCAATTGCACCACCTAGCTGCCTCCATAAACCTATTGTTTAATCTTACTTTAACCATTGCCCTTTACTAACTCTTTTTGCTCTGGCCTTACTTTTTTCCCCCCATTGTTCTGATGCTTGTTGACCAAGCATCCAGTCCGGAATTCCTTTCTCCTTTCTGCTGCTTCTACAAAAGACCTCAACCCAGTCACCAATAGCAGCAGCTAAGCAGGAAAAACAAAGAAAGTCTACACCTCCCCCAGCATATACCACTATGGGCCATGAGATCATCACTTCAATGTTGAGACTGGCTGGAATCCTTCAAGCCAATAATTAGTAAATCAAAGCCTCATTCTCCTTAATTTTGGAAGGGAACAGTAACACAATATGAACAGCATGAAAGGGTACAATCTGCATCACAGACTTCATTTCATTATCTTCCCACCCATGCAAAAACACTCCTTTTTTCAAACTTTGCAGTTTCCCTACAGAATACCACCATCTTTCTACTCATTCAGGCTTAAAACTTTGGTATCCTCACACCTTCCACTTTCATTTACCAGACACCAAAAGCAACAAGCAGTTGTCAAGTACTATTATTTCTACCAATGCAACATTTCCCAACTTTCCCCTTCTCTCTACTCAAATGACTACCACCTTCCTTTAACTAGACTTTCATTATCTCTTGTCTGAAATATTGCACTAGATTACAAATTGGTCTGTGTCAGCCAAGTCTCTTTCCCTAATCTAATCCAACCTTATACCCCCCCATATACACACCCCAATCAAAATGTTTTCATAAGGCTTAGATCTAGCCATATCACTCCCTTGTTCAAAGAATTTCAATAGCTCCCTATTGCCTCTAAAATCAAATATAAACACTAACATTTTCAGTCCTTTACACTCTGGCTCCCACCTATCTTGGGAGAAAAAAATTTAATACTCTTGTTTTAGGCACAAGCCTATCCCCCCAACATTTATTTGCATTTCTAAGGCAAAGTATCTAGAATTAGAATAGTTCAAATAATTTTTAATCTCTATTTAGAAAGAAATCCTATACTCCATGGTTCAGATAAACTGGACCTCTTCCAATTTCTAAGATGTACACCAAAAAACCCCCACAACTTAAATACATATGGACAAAGTAGATCCAAAGTACTTATCTATAGCCCCAAGTAAAATTTCCTTTTAGTAAGAAAGATTCAAATAGAGCATTCCTCAAGAAGCATAAAAATTTTAAAAAGAAAAGATAATTAGTTCTCTTATATAGTCACCAAAAAACAAACATCCTAAGAAGATTTCAAAGGAATCTTTTCTAAACCTTTAGAAAATTATAACTTAAAACTCCTTTGAGGTAGACATAGAGTAAAAGAGAGACAGCCAAGCACACACAAAGCAAGAGAAGATACAGAGATTTCCCAACTATAAAATTGACCAAAGTATAGGCAAATCTTTTAAGTCTAGAATCTGTCATCAAGGAATCTGGAATCCCCCTAAGCTTCCTTTCAAATATAAAAACACATGAATTCTTAGATCAATTAACTGATGATACACATACGCACACACAAATATACACAACACAGAATGTCTCAAAGTCTTAATTCACCTTCAAACTTTTAACAGTTTTTGAAACATATATCTAGTCATATATATAGATATGTCTATAGCATTAATTTTATATTCAGATATAAATATATATGTATTTTAATATACATACACATGTGTCTATATATACATATATATGATTTAAATACAACCATCAAACACGTATCTTGTAATAATGTATAGCTCGATTTATATGCCACAGTTTCTGCATCTGAAAAAAAAAATTAACAGAAAAAATAAGATGATGCTAAAAGTTCCTTCTAATTATAAGACCCTCCAAATGACCAAAAGAAGACAGAGGCAGAAGATGGGATTTATACCATATTCCTAAGATTCAAATAAGTTAGATGCTAAGACTCTCTTTTAAACTTCAATCTGAGACAATGATATACTAAATGCTAATGTATTAATCCATAACAGAGAAGGAAAATAAAATCAATAAAAAGAGAAATAAGAAACATATAATAAAACTTACAAACTCTGGAAATCAAGAATATAACTAAACTTATCCATTTCTCCCATGCATACACAGATATCATCTTCAATTAGGATGATGACCAGACATGATCCCTGCAGAGGAAAAGGAGCAGACATACATCTGGTGAATGTGGTAGCAGGGGGCAGAGATACTGCTAGTTATGAACACTTGACAGAGAACAGAGATCCTGGTTTCAATTCTAGGGCAGCAAGGATAAAAGATGTTTGAAACCACCTGGGAAACCATGAGAAGCAAAAGCATTTGAAGGAAAGTATGGCTGGAGCACTAGCCATGGATGAGGAATGGATAGGAATGCCCAAAGTTTGGCCCTGGGATAGAATTCAGAAAGTAACCATAAGAAGGATGTTGGACTTGAGGCACCATCCCTCACACTTCAGGATCTGTACTTGATTATAATAATAATCTTCTAAAAACAAAGTAAAACAAAATAAAAATGAGTTAACAAAGGAGAAAGAACCCAATCATAGATAGCAACTATTAAGGGGGTAGAGAAGAGCTAGGTTCATATTAAAAGGATTATGAATGCTAAAAAAAGTTTTGCTTTCTTGCAAGAACTTTTAAGATAATACAAGGGAAATCAAGGAAAAAATAGGGGGGAAAGGGCCATCCAAGATCAAGAAAATTATGAAAAGAAAGTCAACCAACTAGAAATAGAGAATTTAAAACTTAAGGAAGAAAATAATCCCTGGAAAATAAAATAGGCAAGAGAAAGCTAATGATAGTATCAAGCATCGAAAAATAAAACAAAATCAAAAGACAGAAAAAAGAAGAGAATGTGAAACATCTCATCAGAAAAATAATTCATCTTAAGAACAAACTGGAGAACAAACAAAACTTATATTGATAAGAATTTTCATACTACTTGAAATTTTCAGTTAAGAAAAAGAATACTGCATATAACACAATTTATATATTATATACATACATACAATACAATATAATATTACAAGAAATTATCATGGAAAATTGTCCTGAAGTTCTACAATAAGCAGAAATAGGGGAAAAAAAACTACCAATCACCAAATGAAAAAGATCCCAAGAGGAAAAATTTCAGGCATGTCATAGCCAAGTTTCAAAGTTCCTAGGTTAAGAAGAAACTAAGGATCAACAACAAAAAGGAAAAAAAAAAAACAAAAACAAAAACAAACAACCATGCAATTATGATCAGGATTACACAAGACCTAGCAGCTTGAAGAACCATAGGTATTAAAACACGGTATTTCACAGAGCAAGAGATCTGGAGTTACCAAGTGTAATTTACTCAACAAAGTTCAGTACAATACTAAATGAGAAAAAAATGAACCTTTAATAAACTGAAAAATTTTGTGACAAAAAAGAGAACTTAATGGAAAATTCAATATATTAGATCCAGATAAAATGTGAGGTAAACATTAAAGACCAACTATAAGGAACATAATAAGGTCAAATTGTTTACTTCTTATATGTGAAAATCTTATCAGTACTCTTACGACTGTCATTATTTGAGTAATTTGAAAGGCTTGGGCTGTACTGTATAGGAATGATTCTAAAAAACATATAATTGCATAGGGAGAGATGAAAAAGAGTAATTATCTCTTACAAATGAGGCACGAAAGGAAAAATTTATATAGAAAAGCAAGAGAGAAGGGAGGGTTGGGAATGCTGGACCTTACTCATCAGGTATTGATTAAAGAGGAAACAATATAATCTAGGAGGGCATAAATGTCTTCTAAATTTACCGAGAAATATGAAGGTGAGGGGATAGGAAAAGGGAAGGAATTTTAGAAGGATGTATAAATTAAGAATTAGAAGGGGAAGGGAATGTGCATACCCTTTGACCCAGCAGCATTTCTATTGGGCTTATATCCCAAAGAAATCATAAAGGAAGGAAAAGGCCCCACATGTGCAAGAATGTTTGTGGCAGCCCTTTTTGTAGTGGCTAGAAACTGGAAATTGAATAGATGCCCTTCAATTGGAGAATGGCTGAATAAATTATGGTATATGAATACTGTGGAATATTATTGTTCTGTAAGAAATGACCAGCAGGATGATTTCAGAGAGGCCTGGAGAGACTTGCA